>JAOXYM010000013.1:12351026-12392726 GCA_028567055.1 Leptatherina wallacei
ACTGGGCCCGACTCGCCCCGGGAAAATGGTAATGGGAACACAAACAAACCGGGCAGTGTGGTGCCGGGCCGGGCTGAGTAGGTGCTAGTGTGAAAGGGGCATAAGTCTGGGCCCCCACTAGGGGTCCCATCCCCCAGTTTGGGAACCACTGGTTTAACTCATTTAGCTTGGAAGACAATACAGTGGAAACTTGTTCATCAAAGCACTAGCAGCAAAAAATTTCCCTTTTCAAAATCTGGTATGCATCATCCAACATGCAGCTCCAAATTATTCAACAGCAACCGGTCTTGAGCAGACTGGATGGACAACAGAGGTCACTGCTTTATAATTCACACACACTAAAATCAAAAAGTGTGTGCACAGACACACACAAGTGTGACAATTTGTGTAGAGCCAATCATCAATCATCTGTGAGCCACTATCTTGGTAAATCAATCAGTCAATCAGACAGGAATTCCAATTTTCCTTACTCAGTAATACCAGCTACAGAACTGGGTCTTGTTGATCCAGAGAGGATTAAGAACTGGAGGTCATGGTGGAAAATGATGCTCTATTAGAGGACAAAAGTTTCTGTCAAATGCATTGAATAAATATTACAATTTCATGGGAAAACCAGGTACAATTCTGAAAATGTCCAGTTTATAACCTGGAATAAACAATGGATGAGGAACAATGGAACAGTAAGTGCAACTAAATTTAGAGTCCTTACAGCATCTCATAGATCAGATTTGTGTTCATGTTAAAGCAGATAAATGTGCAGCCTAGTCTTAACCTTTTCTGTTTGTGCAGTAAGCACATTTAGTGGAAATAAACCTGGACATTTACTAGATCTGTAATGCACCACTGAGACAATAACATGCACGTGGCCAGACAGAACTCAACAGGATGGAACACAAAACACATAAAGGGATGAATGACAGAACGCCAAGCAGAAAGTTGTTTGCTTATGTTTAGTATTAAAGTTTAACATATCAAATATTAAATGTCACAACAAATTTAAGTGTTACGTTTCTGGTGTTGGGCTGCAGGGCACCGCAGCCTTACAGCAAAAAGGTTGCTGGTTCAAGCCCCAGGCGGAGTTTGAGCCAGACGGGGTTGCTGGTTCGAGCTGGGGAGGGGTTTGAAACAGTGACCTTTCTGTGTGGAGTTTGCATGTTCTCCTCGTGTATGCGTGGGTTCTCACCGGGTACTCCGGCTTCCTCCAACTGTTCAAAGAAATGCATGATAGGTTAATTGGTCACTCTAAATTCTCCTTAGGAGTGAGTGTGTGCATGAATGGTTGTCTGTCTCTCTGCGTTGGCCCTGCAATGGACTGGCGACCTGTCCAGGGTGTACCCTGCCTCTCGCCTGATAATTGCTGGGATAGGTTTCAGCCAACCCTGAATTGGATTAAGCGGTACAGAAATGATGAATTTCTGGTGTTGATTTTGAGTGTTAAGGTTTCAGAGTTGATTCAAACACAGTTAACTCTACTGTGGTGAACAAACATGGCTGTCTGGATGTAAAATCACAGCAAGGGAAGATTCAACCCTTGAGGGTTGTTTGGAACATCTGGGCATTTGGCAGGGGCAGAGGAATTTGAAAACCACTGGGGCAGTGTTTAGCTCCACTGGTTGGGCAGCTGGTCCACAGAGACTACACCTCGTCAGAGTAGACAGCCCAAGTTCGAGTCCTGCCTAGGGCACGTTGCTCCATGCTCTCTCTTTTTTTTTAGCCTCTAGCATTTCTCAACCTTTTTTTTGGCAAGTTCTTAAAAAAAACAAACAACCACAACAAACTCCATAAGCAGCCCCACTTGGTGAACTTTCAACAGACTTGCTCTCATTGTTATCAAATTTGGTGTTAAAGATTAACACTACAAGCGTTTGTTAGTTAACACTGACAGTGTTAACAAATTTATCACCTTTTCAACGTTTCACATATAAACTCTGGCCAATTGTGATATTTTACTCTGGATGTAGGGATGAAGTATGGATACAGACATCACTAATGTGAAACTTAAGTCAGCTAAAGATCATTCTGAACTTTGACTAACCACCCCGCCCCCTTTCATACATACAGAAAACAGGCATTGACACGGTTGTGCTTTATTGCTGTACAGATACATTATTATAAAACATTAGGTTCATAACTATGAAATATCACCATGTTTTTTTCTTTCCACAAACAGATACATATGCAGATTAAAATATAATGTATGTCATGTACAAAAGGAAAATTTTGAATAAAAAAAAAATCAACAACAACAACAACAACATTATGAAAGGCAGTGAAATACCTTTTTTTTGGGTGCAGAAATACTGTGTCTCTCTGAAAAACTCTATGTGGACCGGGGACAACAGAATGGCCATTCTACACTGGCTGTAGCACCAGAAAAGCTGATCTCAGAGCAGAGGATTTATAGAGTCCTGACTAACAAAGATGAATGACAGTAATCTGCCTGCTAGAGTTTAGTATGACAGACTGAGATAATTCATCAATATTTGCATGGGATGGTGCTGATGAATTGGTGGCCAGTTTAAGGTGGACGATGAACATCTGAAGAGACAAAGGGGACAGTGTTGTGATTCACAGTGTGGTAGGAAACAGTTCTTCACATTAGATAGTTTTTATCTTTTCAACATGGGCATGTTATGGAGAGGCCCAACATACTGATCATGCAAGCACTGATATGTCCTCATTTCATGAGTTATGGGTATACACAAACCTGCACGACTAACCAGAACTCCCCTCATAGTGAAAGACATATGCTGCCTTTTATCGGCATTGGCAAGGTTGACAAGTCTTATATTTGTTCCTGTTTTTATATTATATATTTCATCACAGTTTACTTAAAATCTTTATGTGAAAATGCTTGATGCTGTTCTTCACTGCAGTTGTCATGCAGTGCTAATCAGAGCACACAAAAGGCATAAATAATGGAGCAAATCAATACTTAAATCATTATCAACAGAGCTTAGAAATTAACTGTATGCAAAACTTCTGAGGACATTATTCACATTAAGTAGTTAGGTACTTCTTAGACACAAGCGCATGTTCCAATAATAAGTTACAAAGGGATTCATTGCCATCTACAAGTAGAGGGACAAAAGTTTGCATTTCTACATTCAGGCAAATATTCTGCTCATACAGTGTGCCACATCTTTTGTTAATAACAGTGACCCCCCCAACTTCTCTTCGTGTTTGTGCATCTATACACACAGACACCAGATAAGATTGATCCTGCAGTGGTGTTGCTAATTTGTAAGGCTGAATCAATCAGACACATTGTGGGTGATCAGTAGGAATGAGAAATCAATTAGAGCTATTGATACTTTGCGGCTCAAACAATTCGGACCAATCTTTAAAGATCAAAATGCTTGCCGAGACACACCCAGCCCATCAAAGAGGTCGACACAATACCACATAAACATTGTGCAAAAAACCCCCCCAAAAGACAAAAAACCATACACATTTTAAACATCTGGCTTGCATCAGAAGAATGGAACAGCAGGGTCAGAGGGCAATCAGCAATTCATATTAAATAGAGTATAAAGAATTTCATAGCTGTATAGTCATTCTAAAAAAAAGAAAAGAAAAAGATATTCACATTTCAAAGTAAACATCTTTCTAATTATCCCCGTCATTGCATCGAACCCAAAACATTCTTCAGTATCATCATGCGCCTCTTTCTCCTCCTTCGTTCTTCATTTAAATCTCATATGCTCTTCTCCTGTAACAAAAGCTAGAACTTAAAACACCAGTCACTATTTACATCGTGATTACCATGGCAACACCCGCAAAGCTGGTTTTATCCAATAGGGCAGCTGGGTGGGGATCAAATGGGGAAAAAGGGTCCGTCTGTTGGGGTCAAACAAGGAAAGGGAAAGATGACTGAGGAGACGAAGGGTTAAAGGTGACTGCGAGGACACACCCAGGATGGAGGAGTCTGTACAATAGGCTAGTTCATCTGTGTGTGAGCTCTTCTGAGTGACAACAAACACACAAACCTGTTTAAGTTTCAACTCAATGGGAGTTGGACTGTTACTATAGATGTGTAGACTTTTTTTCCCTTCTATTGTTACAATATACTTCTGATCTATTCAGAAACGGTTTATGGCATCACCACTGAAGGGAAGTAACAGCTATAATTTGGTCTTTTATTTCAAATCTGTACATATATGACTAGAAGGAAGAATACTGTATACATCTGTTTTTATACTTGTCTTATTACTTTGGCACAGAGTTTCATGATCACAACATGAACTACATACCTGTCAGCTAAAGCTTTGCTATTTTAGCTTTATATGTGTACCATAAATTATAGCAGGCTTGTTTATTAGATCCTCTTCTCATAATAAAGGTAAGTGCAGTAGTTTGGAATTTTGCCAGAGTGTTTTATTCCTCAAAGGCTGGTGGTAATGAGGAGGAAGAAAAATGCACCTTGGGTTGATACTGAGGTTACCCTGACCCCCTGGTTGCTTGTTGCCAGGGCTGCAGTAGCACTTATGGCCCAAACATGAGTGTTTTAGTAAGCGCTGTGTCTAAGCATCAGTGATGCTAAAAACCTGGAGGTTTCCAAAGGCGTTGGTTCGCCTGTAAACTTCAAAAGTCTGAGCTGTGCACATGTAAGAACCGGTGGAAACATCACAGGACAGCACGTCAAGTATTATGAGCACCATGATTTGAAAGGGAGGGGGGACTCATTCATGTGCAGCAGTACATCATGACTGGCTTGATAAGAGGCCAACTCAATATCTTATAACCACAAAAATACTGCTGCTATGCTCCTAAATTCAGCCTCCCGTTATTGGACATCATAGATTTTTATCTCAGAAGAAAATAAAATAAATAATCATGTGATATTTATTAGTTTTATAAGTCTTTTTTTGTTGTTAATAAAATATCTGACCATGAAACAACAGCCAGATCCATAGGAACCTCTGTCAGATTTTCACACATTCTTCTCATAATAGAATCACTTTGTGCACATTAAGTTTTTTATCATATAGTTTGGGGCATCTTCCACTGTCAAGTGCAAAGAGGGGAGGCAGGATCCTCAGCCCAGGGACTAGGCTCATCCTCCATGGCCTGGAGATTCAGTATAGTCCACGGGCGATGAGGTCATTGGCCCACATTTAAAATAAAAACAAAACAAACACATTAAGAGCAAGTGCGAAGTGTGGCTGAAGATAGAGAGGAAGGGAGGAACTTCCATAGTCCATAGATGTGATGCTATCGCGCAACCTCTGTCATGGAGAGGCCTTTCTGTTGGTCCAGAGCAGCGTGGGGGGCAGGGGTGGGGACTGAGGCGGACGGTGCTTCCAGTCACTTCGCCCCTCACACTGCACTCGCCGCCAGCGCAGAAGCTCCCCCAGGGCGGTGCTTTCATCCCCGCTGGACAGACGTAGCCTCTGGAATACCTTGGACAGAAAGGGAAAAGAAAGGAGTGGATTGGAATCAGAAATAGAAGTGGAAGAAAAACACATGGAATTATCTCATTTACATGAATGGATTGTTGACATGACAAAGTTATGACGGATGAGTAATGACAACGGAAAAAAAGGGGGGTGGGGGTTAATGGATTAAACCATCTTTAATTGAGTAAGCAACATAAAAAATGTCAGGGAAAATACTCACAAACATTCTCATTGTGTTTCAATTAGAGGTGACGACATGCAAGAAAAACAGATCACAGCTTTTTCTGATTCTTCAGCTCTGGCAAGATGCAGTGAATTTCAGTGTGCAGAAAGCACCTCGAAGTGGCTCTTCTACTACAAAGGTCAAAACCGACGAAGTGCTCACACACATGCACGGCAGTCTGTATAGAGCACATCATCAGTCATCTGTGAGTCAATATCCAAGTAAATCAATCAGACAAGATATCCAATCTCCTTCAGTCAGTAAAACCAGCGACAGGGCCACGACGATCCAAGCCAGATTGGAAACTGGGGGTTTGTAATGTTGGTAGTTGATAAGCTGTTAAAGGGCAAAAACATGTTCCCTCATCCTCAGAGAGTTGATTTTAAAGATAAATCTGGCATTGATCCCATGTTTGAAAGGAATGTGAGACTCTGTCTTTGTATGTTCGTATCCACACATGGCATTAGTAGGCAATTGCATCCTGGGTTATCTGATCACAAGTGGACAGCATCAGTTTTCACGTGGCATTAGCATGCATCTCTCTATGAACCACTCACTGGTGAGCACCTCGCTTCAGTTCACCTCAACTATACAGCAATTTTGTCAGTACATTAAAAGGTTTTTCAGACCTGTTCGCTGGATTTTATTTGGCAAAAAGCCCCTAGTGATCCGTCTAGCAAATTCTAAAGTAAACAGTTAACAGCACAAGTTAACTGTTTAGCCTCTGCCTTGTGCAGCCAGAAAGCAGCAGCAAACCCACAAGTGAACTGTTTGCACATGTTCAATAAGCATGTGCAGTGGTGTTCTTGTGGTTACTCAAAGGCTGTATAGCGTGCAAGAGAAAAAATAGGAATATATTCAGCTTTATGCATCTGCAATTTTGGATGTCAACACAACATAAATTACATCATCTAGCTTTGACTGCATATTTACCAATACTTATATGTGATATGGACAGTGACAAGATGACCTGAATGTTTTAAACTTTTGTTACCATGGTAATCAAGATCAAAATTGGTATTCAAATAGATTTTTTTACACATGCATTACCATAAAAATAAGAAAAAGTAACCCATATTTATTCATTATGCATAGAAATGATTATCATTAGTTATTCTCAAACATTTAAGGAAAATTCACACTGCCACTGTCTAGTCCACTTTAAACAATCCCTGGTCCACTTCCAAGGGTAGTACGATTCGTTTAGAGCAGTGCAAACACACATTTGAACTGACCAAAGAAGTGAACTCTGGTCCGTGTGAAAACCACGGGTCTCGTTTACGTGCAAGTGCACCTTGCTGCGGTTTGCTTGCAGTCTGAAAGCAAATGGACCATTGAGTGAACCAAAGAGAAGAAGCCACGTTGGAGCCTGTCGTAGAATAACATCTTAGATACCTCGCTGCCTCTCCTGCTGCTCATACTGGACAGATTCTGAAAAATGCATTAGGTTTGAACACCAAAGTAAATTCAGAAACCCCAAGAACTGCATAAATGTATTGTTGTTCCATGGTTCCCTGCGGCGAACAAGTAGTTTTCAGTCCTGGCCAATCAATGAGCTGGATTTTCTTCTTCTTGGTCAGTAGACATTATGGGGAATATCCGCTTTAGTAAAGTGCAGTGTGAAAGCAAATCAAACCAGTAATAGGTGCTAAATTTTTCTGAATTGCCTGGCCAATCAAACCAAGTTCCCCACGTCCTTGTGTGAATGCACATTTAATCTCATGATTCTAAACTGTAATCTATTTCATCTACAGTGGAAATGGTTGTAGCTCCACTTGTGACATTTTTCCAATTTTGTTTACTGTATATCAAAAGCATCTCTGCACAGCATGATGTTTGATTCATGACTTTCAATCAGCGCTGACACAGAGACAGTTAACAATTGCCAAGCACAGATTCAAGGCTGGGTTATTCTTTCTTCTAATTGCATGTTGCATGATGGCTGCCTCATGCAAGCTGCATCTGCTCTGCGAGTTGGTTGTCCACATCGTGAGAAATTAAGGCTACGGTTTACAAGCTGCAATGACTGGGTGACCAGTAGGGACGGTGTAGGGGGCGATATGAGTGAATGTCCAACGTATTGCATACGACCTACAGCCAAAAGAATCCAGCAAAAGTTGCTTCACTTCATCTCTGTAGTCTTTTGTCCACTCTAACAAAGTTAGTGGTACCTATCGCAACATTTTCCAAAACATTATCACATACACACAAATGGGCCGAATAACACACAATACATCCAAAACATATACCTCCAAAACTTGTACATATCTGGAGAGCCACATACTTGTGAGTAACTATATGTACACACACACACACAGATTGATTGCCTGCACAAGCACAATACTCCAGAATCTAATCCATAATTTACACCTCCCTGCCAGGCTATTCTCTGCACTGGCGCCAGCAAGGAACACCAGCTACTGGAACAGCAGACAAGAGGGAACACCATGTCCTTCTGCAATGCATGACTGTACATGGACGGACGGACACACACAGACACACACGGACACACACGCACTCAATGTGAGGACCATCAGATACAGTTTGACTATTAGTGAATTTGGGATTCAGTGTGCGGCCTTCATGTCTAAAAAATGTACAACATCTTCAAAATGTCAGTATGATAAGATATGATGCATCATTGAGAAGTTGCAGAGAAAAACAAAAGGAAAGAAAGAATTAACCTTGATGAGCTTCTGATGTATTGCCACAGAGTAAAATCAGTTTGTGTTGTAAGTCTGCAATTTTTCTTGTTTTTACTACAGAGCTATCCCTCAAACTCCTTTTTTTGAAAAAACAAAACAACCCCCCCCCTGTATTAGATGTAATGTGGCCAAAAATGGTACGTTCTGATTGTGGGAACAAAAAGTCCCACGAAACACTAGCCAACCTCTGAGATCTCAACACCATCCAACATCATTGTAATGCAAAATGTTGAGCGATTTTTTCTAACACTGTCATTCAGTGAATGGATTATCTGGATCTGAAGCCACAGGTTGTGTCGTCTAAATAACAAGCTTGTATATAACTGACACAAACATTCAAGCCCTCAACAATAATTCATGCTGCTGTGTATAAACTGCATCATATCAGGAGGAACAATGAAAATATTCTGCTCACTGATCTCTGATAATGCCTGTAAATGTGTTTTTTGTTAATCTGAAGCAAACATTACAAATAAACAAATAAATGCTCGGATTCCTACAAGTCTTTTGGCCAGACTGACTAAAGGGAGGAGTGAGAGTGTAAAGGGCAGGGGAAAAAAAAAAGCTGAGGAGAGGAAACAATGTCAGAGGTCACTGATGAGTTACATGTGACCTTTTCCCCAGAAGATTTTTAAATAGGTGAAATCATGTAGACACCAATTCTTTTTCTGTCTGTACTCCTGATACATTTAAAGAATGAGAAAGAGTGTGACACATTTCTAAGGAAGCAAATACGTGAGAACTCCCTATTTTAAATGCCATCGCCTCTGGTGGGACATTGTCTGAGCGGATAAACAAAACTATCAATCTCTGTTCCATTTAGTCATTCAGCTGTTTGTCAATTTCTTACATAATTAGTCTAGACTGCTGTTGTCTGCTCACTACAGGAAAACAACAAACCAATCTATTTATTCCTAAACCAGTGGCTCTCTTCATCTTCCATAATCTGTTTATTTATCCCATCAGTTCTGAGAATCCCACATATACACAGTCTAGAACGTCGCTAAACAAAACACATTTATGGACATTGAATTAATCACATCACTGTAATGAATAAACTCATGATAATGGCATTGCTCCAAAGTTAAAATTTCATAATAAATGTATCTGTCTTTGTCTCTTGGTGGTAACACTTTGTCTGTAAAACTTTGGCAGTGATGAGATCAGATACAGCATGAGACTTATAAGAGTATATAGGCAGGACTCATACACACACCTTTTGGATGATAATTTTTAAGAGGATGACAATATATTGCTGAATTGAAATGAAGATTTTCTGACACTTTGCTAATGAGGGTGCCAGCCATGTTATCTCAAGTTAACACATCACGTATGTATGAATCCAGCCGTAGTCATAGCTGCACATAAAAGCAGTGACAATGATGCTGGAAAAAGAGTGTGACAAAGATTAAAGAGGGTGATCAAATGACCGATTCAGCGACATAAAATCTCAGCGGATGAATAAGTAACAATGAAAACTGCAGCTTGAGTTTCAGTGTCTCTTAGCAGCAAATCCAAATGTACAATTAAATATTAACATTCATGCTTATTTGCATGTGTGTCAGCATTTGTTGAACCAACAATAGCAACAAAAGGAATACTAGTAATTACCACACACATACAACGTGTGGGTGTATGGATGAGGGGAGTCTAAAACAACCCAAGAGCTGCAGCTTATTTATAAAAATGAGGAAAAAAAACGATCAATGATGGTCTCAGCAATGGAAGAAGATAAATTGGAAATGATATCCTGCAAAAGCAGTGCTTTTCAGGAAATCTTCCACAGTGACCCAAGTTTTCAGAAGATTTCATGCTTTTGTTTAAAACTAACAGAATTTAAAGTTATAAATTTGAATCTTTTTTGCCATTTATGCTCATATATACATACTTTGATCTCCATGAAGTAGAGAAATTCTTTAAAGCTACCTGCTTCAGGAAGTCTTTCATCCACCCCAAAAGTTACATTTTGGGGAATTTTAATTTAGACTTTGACCAACTTTCATGCCATCTCTATCAAATTGGATACCATTACACTGGGTCTATGAAAAACACTGCTGTTACTTAGAGAGTGGAGAGCAGCACGGTGTGACATACACTCACCACATCCCTATAAGTGGAAAGGGCTTCCAGTAAGCCCCCCCCCCCCTGACCCCCCTCTATGTTTTAGAGGGCAGCCCCAGCACCAAATGGAGAAAAGTTGAGATGCCCCCTCTGGAAAATAAGGGAAGGAGAAAGAGTAAAAGGCAAAGTCATTACAATAAAAGAGGAAGAGATAGAGAGAAAATGTCATTACAAGCTGGAATATGCTTCAGACTCCTTTAAATGCTGTAATAATGCAGTCTGGCACATCAGCATTTTACTCACATCCACAGAGAGAAAAAAAAAGACTTGAAAAACAAGAAGCATGAAGTGAACTCTCCCCAGCTGTGAATGCAGGGGTAAAACATTTCATCGACCTGCGGTTTGCAAAGTGGGAACACAGCGTGCTTTCACAACTTTTAGTGGAGTTGTCTTTTAAAAAGGTGTGTCCCGAGCTTCTCTGGTACACCTTGTCCTTTTGCTCATTTTCTTCTTTGATGAATCTCAATTGGTTTCCATCTAAAGAAACTTTCTTTAAGTGCAGGGCAGAATGTCCTGGAATATGCCCTACAGTGGTATGACAGTTTTTATCGAGATCTTTGCCCTGCTCTGCGGAATGAAATAGAATAAAATTTATAAAAAGCCAATGTTGGTGCAATTTCTTTTTCTTTAGCTCTGATTGCTGCAGCTTTTAAGAGTGCACTTTGCATGTTTTTTTGTTGTTGCTATTACTTTTATTAAATGTTAATTTAGCTAATCAAACAACACAGCTGCTGCTATTTCCTTGTGATTGTGCCTGTCAGCTTGTTATAAGCAAATGATGATTTCATCTCCACCTCTTAGGCTTGGTCATGACTGGAGGTTGTTGTAGCATTTATGAACCTCTCTTCTCCTTTTCTTTCACACGATAGAATGCAAAATGTTAGATCAGTTGTGAATTAAGAGAAAATCAAAAAGCAAATCATATATAAATCTAAGTGAACTATCCATATATTCAGCGCTTTATAGGAAATATTCATGGTTCAGAGACAGAAGCTGATTCTCAAGATGGAGATGAACAAGAGAAAAAGCTGCATGTTGTTCAGGCTAAAATGGCAGCAGGTTGTCTCTAGAAGGCATCATGAAGCTGGATGTGATTAAACCAGAATGAGACACAGCTGAAAGCTGTGGACATTAGCAGTTAGCGAAATCTGAATCTGTTAATGACAATCTGATCTTCTGTTTTTTGTTCTCGGGATTCCTTATCAGATTGTAACAACTCAAGGTGAAACACATGAAGCTATTTAAAGTGAAGCTTCAGAGGAGTTAATCTGCCAGTGGAATACTGGATGGATGAGGAGCATTATTAGAAAGTTGTGACTTTTGAGTTATTTTTTCTGGTTAAATCTGTTTATCAATCACAGTGCCAGTTCTTTACTGAATGATTGATGATAAAATATAGTACAGATTAAAGGAAGATTTGGCTCTGGTTTTCTCAGAAAAAAAGATGAAGATTTCACTGGGTGTTTTTTGCCTGAGGTGAAGGTACATCACATGATAAAAGCTCTCTTCTTGTTTATGTCTGGCTCTCCCTTTGGACATCTTGTATGCTAGGTCAGTCATGTGAGTATTGCACTTGGTAAGGATTCATAATGTTATACTTTTTCATATTTAAACCATCAATTGGTGGAAAAGGCTCTTTGAATCACACTTAGTTATGAGAGTTTTATCAATTCCATGTAATGAAACTTTGTGTGATGTGTAAGTGCAAGTATAGGAGCACATGTGTGAGTTTGGGCGCTAGCGCATGGGACAATAAATTCAATCCTGTAACTGAACACCTGTCTGGAGAGCCAGAAAAAGCTCACATGTCATGAGGGATCCATGTTGTTCAAAGGAGGTCACTTTCTTCCTCCACTTTGTCAACAAACGCAAACACAATACTGTCCTTTTATACAGTTGTGCTGTAATTGTATGTGTATGTGCATTTCCCATTTGCAGGTTTTAAGCAAAGATCTCACACAAAGAGGTCAGTATGTCACAAAGGAAGTAAAGTTGCAAGTAAAAAATAGCACTTGTGTCCATCTGTATGAATTATCTAACAATTAAATGGTATATACAACTGAAATGAAAATAATTATATGACATATTAGATAAACTTTGTATATTTACTGTCTGCATAATGCTACAATCACTGTCTGTGTGATTACCTGAGTATGATGGCTGTCCATATGTCTGTGCAGAGAGGTGGTGCTGGAGTTTGACTTGCTGTGACTCTCAGCTTCCAGTGACCCTGAGCACACAATATCAGACACACTTTGCAAACTACATGTGTATACTTCACTTCTTAAACATTTGTTAACATTTAGCATTTACAGGTAAACTGTAAACAATAGAAAGACTGATGTTCAGCGCTCATCTAGATCAACAACTTTATGGTTCCCTGAAAAGTTTCTGGTTCCTAACTTTTTTACTTGGAAAACCCACACACCCCATGTCCTTGAGTCTGCAAACACTTTCTTTGATTAGTATGTTTATGCATCAATAAACTCAGACTTAATTACCTCTGAAGCTTGTGCATATGCTGAGTAAATGCATGAATAAAGACACATACAATGCCACCAGAGTGTTTCATCTACAGTGGAAATTGTTGTGGCTCCACATGTGACATTTTTCCAATTTTGTTTACTGTATATCAAAAGCATCTCTGCACAGCATGATGTTTGATTCATGACTTTCAATCAGATTTTTGGCCTTATTGAAGAATGAATGTGTCCCCAAGGAGTGATATTTTAAAGGAAATGCACCAGTCAGCTGTTTATACAGCATCACTAAACCCAGAATAATTATTTAATGTCTGCAGTTACACATAATGTATAAGCACTTGTCCACATGACAACCTTTGTTCGGCTGTGTGTTTAATTGCTCTCGTCCCCAGAAAAACATTTGATGATCAAATAAAATGTTAGGATTTTGCACATGAAGAAATGAGCTTTCACCATGTCTGTGTAGTGAAAACTTCATGCACCCCCTGTGACCTCTGTTGCCTTTGGTTACCCCAGGTTATATAGCAGTGTAACAATACAGTGGATATTTTATATTTTGCAATGCTGTGACAATAGAGCACTGTAGAGCAAGCACTGCGCTGTGTGTCTGTGAGGTGGTATATGTAGGTGTTGTTAAGTTTCTTTCATCGCATATATCATCGATGATAGTGCTAATTACACTTAAAACTGACTCAACCTTGACTTCATATTTGCACTGGAACTGTCTGTGTGTGCATTGTTGAATATCTACAATAAGATGTGATTTTTATCTTTTAAAACATTCTGTGTTTTTATAATGAACATCTAAATGTAACACACAAAAAAAAGGACATTAGTGTTTGGTCGAGTATTTCTCTTCTTTAATAATGCCAATTTGTGTTGTACATCCTTGGAAAGACTGTTAAGTCACTATTACAATGAGGTAGAACTTGTATAGATTGTGCTTTTGTAGAATGAGTAACACTACTAAATGTGTGGGTACCGCCCCATCAAAATTTTTCAAAATCCCCTGCAACATTCTCCTGGTGCTATTCACTCTTTTTTGAGATTCAGGTGTTGTCATATTTTTGTCAGTCACAGATAAATAACAGGCACCTGAATGACAGATATATCGGAATGAGATTTTGGTGCCAGTGGTGATCCAATATCTCCAGAATCTGGGACCTAACTCAATCTTCAAGGGTCCCAACACTCTCCCTCACAGAAACAGGATCATCACAGAGTACCTCTAGAATTTGGGAGCAGAGAAGATTGAATAATCTGTCATGAGTCCAGACCTCAACCCAACTGAACACTTGCAGAACTACCTACACACTTACAGTAACTGTGTTGTTCATTCCACAGAAACTCAATTCATACAAGTTTTACCTGGTTGTAAAGGTGACTAAATAGGCTTTCCAACGATAAAAAAAATAAATAAAAAAAAATAATAATATATATATATATATACATATATATATATGTTTATGGCCCTGCGACAGACTGGCGACCTGTCCAGGGTGTACCCTGCCTCTCGCCTGATACTTGCTGGGATAGGCTCCAGCCCACCCGCAACCCTGCGTGGATTAAGCTGGTTAAAACTATGTGTCCTGAGTGTAAGCTGTAGAGTACTGGTTTGTTACCATTGGAGATCTGGTTGCCGTTCTCTACAGGGACAGGGCTTGAGGAGTGCAGGGAGTGATTGTTGGCGTTCTTGTCTTGCAGCTGCAGAGATGGTGAGGTGGGCGCAGAGCCACATTCTTCCCTCCCCGGCAGATTGATATTGGAATTATATCCTGAAAAGAATAAAAACCAAAGGAAAAAAATATTGTACAACTGCATAAATGTCATATATAGTATGCACCAGATACAGAGACTTTTGATTCTACTGTGTACAACATCACTGGGGTGCCTCTGGGGTGGAGCAGACTTTAAATCGTAAATTGTTTTTTTTTTTTCAAAGCCATATTGTTTTAAATATTTAAGCCAAATACTGTCTTTTTTCTTTTCTTCCAGTACAGCAATGTTTGTTTTTTGTTCTATTTTTTTTTAACTTGTGTAACTTTTCACCAGTTGGCGCCACCACTATTAGCACATCTATAACAGCCTTTTAAACAGTTTTCATGTAGCCTTCTGACTCCACAAGCCTTAGAAGCTCCTCGGGGCTCACATGCCTTCACAAACTGCATGAGTAAGTGTCTGTGCTCAGATGTGTGTGTGGCAATGTGAATGGGAAATCATCAGCTGCTGTCCCATACTAAGAATGTATGCCTCCTGTTCCCCCCATGGTCACAAGATACCTAAATATAAGCTTTGCAAACTCTTCCATATTTTGGGTCCCATGGGATAGACATTTGTGTTTGGAAGGGACAAAAGGCCAGGTACAGAAACAGAGCTCAACTGAGAGTTTAAGAAATATAATGAGAGAGAACTGGACTCCAATTTTAGTTTTTGCATGTTGCTGTTGAAAGTATGAGGTATCTTGTGACACTGATTTGCTGAACTCTGCCAAGACCACCTGCCCTCTTTCCCTAGCATTCCTGTGGTTTTCTCATTCCCTGAAGACGAGGAAGGGTGGGGGCAGAGGGAGAGTCAGCTGCTCCTCACAGAGATGTCTGGGATAGCAACTGTAACCCCTGGCCACTCCCCCAGCATCAGGTATCGCATTTAACCGCCGAGAGGGAACGGAAGTGGGTTATCCTGCTAAGCCCATCAGCATACCCCTGGGCTCAGATCTAAGAGTACCGCCTTGGTTTGACTGCTCAAAATACTCTGGTGTGCGGTCCCCCCCACCACACACACTGTTTCCATGATGGCAGAGCTTTTCCAATGCAAGTCCAGGTGCTGACGAAGAGTCAAGTGCAAGATGTCATGTGAGGTAAATGCGTAAGCATATGGACTTGCTTGCATACCGTCTCTTATAAGGAGTTCAGCTCCCTGCCCCTTGAACTTACTATGAATATAGAAATATGACAAAACGCTTCTTACAAAAATGAAGTAGGTTCATAATAAAACTCTAAGATGACCGATTATGTACAGAAACGGCAGACTTTCACTTGATTGTTACCATTTCGTAGATAGATGTCCAGGCTGAGGTGTTTGCTGCAGCTAGGTCGTTACACTCCCTTCAGTAGAACACAAGTGAACTGTTAAATATTTAATGCTTAATCCTCATCGTTCTGCTGCTCATGTATTATTAACTGAGCCACAAGTAATACACTTTGAGGAAACAGAGACTGAGATAAAAACACAGTGGGATAACACAGTTTATGCCCGTGTTTTGCCAAGATGGCCAGTCAATTAAATATACCGACAGAGCGTTGCACAGTGAGCTCTTTTTGGATTTGAAAATTTCGACCAAGTGACCTACCCCATCTTGCTGTGTGTGACATATGTGTTTGCCCTCCTTCTGCAAAGGTCAATGTTTGCATCAGTGTCACCGGCGCTCTGCATTGCATGTTATGCAGATAATAAGCCAGCTACAACGTACTAAAAGTACAGGTGATGCTAAGTGGGCTACACCAGTTAGCTCATTTGCCAACATGCTAGCAAGCAGCTGCAACAGCCAAAGGGCACTACACTGGAGACTGTGACAAATGGGCTGCAGCAAGTAGGTCAATGAGGGTGGCTAGTTACAACAGCTACATTAATATAACAGGTTGGAGATTTTGATGCATTTCACTCCCTACTATCCAAATGTGCAATATGTTTGTCATAGACCTACAGGCATGTTCAAAACAAAGGGTTATTACTTATCTACAGCCCTACACTTCCCCTGTTACACAAAAGCCAAATTAATCATCTGGGACAGACCAAGCTAATACTTTAAATGGGAAACCGACACAATAGATAGAACCCTGTATGGGCATATAACATCAGTTTAAAAAGTGAGCAAACACAGGAGGTCATCTCAGATATACAAAGCAAAAAAGGAATAGCTATCTTTCCATTAGTTCATAAACAGCAACAAAAATAGGCTCATGTAGTGGTTGGGTTTGGTCTGTCTAGATTATCTCTACTGGGAGGAGATAATTAACTCATGAACATAGATGTAGTTAAAAACAATGACTGGAGGAAAAGGAAAGGGGGGGTGAGGGAATCTGTGAGTGACTTTTTCTGCTTGTGTTTGATGACTGTGTAACCAGAGTGTAAGTGTGGATATGTGTATGACCATTACACACCTCCATCTCTCATCTTCCTGCCAGATGTCGACTTCCTCAGCAGGCTGCGTCCGGAACTGAACAATGTGTTGAGTTCATCCAGGGGGCTGGTCAGAGGCCTGCCATTGGCCGGGTTGAACAGCAGGGGAGAAGAGGAGCATGAATGAGCTCTCCGCGGCTCAGGACGAGACATCTTCACAGGAGAGTAGGGAGGTGGCTTCCCCAGCGGTTCCCCACCTGCTCTTTGTGAGGATGTTTTGGGGGAATCCGAGCTCCCAGTGACAGAAGCTGCTCGAGTTAGAGCCAAGAAACTGGCCTCAGGTGGGAAGGGGAAGTGTGATGGGGGTCTATAAGGAGGAAGGGGGGCGCTAGGGGGAGGGGGTGGAGGTGGAGGAGTGAGTGGAGGCGTGGATTTCTTATCTGGCATGAGGACAGTGAGGCTAGGGGAAGAGTCAGCCCTCTGGCGGGAAAACTGTGGGGACAGAGGGCTGTCCGGGCCAGTGGCATAGTTCAGGTTGGTCTCAAACACCGGCAGCTTCTTTACCTCAAGGGGGGTGAGGGGTGACTCATCTGAAGCAGGAGAACAGGTAACAGGGGAGGGGGGGAACACCAGGAGAGGTGGGCGGTGAGGGAGCAAGTTGGGGAAAGGGGCAGGGATGTCGCAGCTTCCATCTTTGCCAGACTGAGCTTTGTGAGCTCCGCTGTTAGACGTGTTCTGTGCATGAGCTACATCCATGGCAGACAACCCCGCTGCTGTTCGTTTGGTGTCCGTTTGAGGGGGAGATGTCCCCAGCCCCACCAGGCCCAAGGTTAGAGACTCTAGTTTAGCTGCCATGCTGACTGCAGCGGCAGTTCCACCATCTTCAGGAGGGAGATACTTCATCTCCTCATACACAGCTTCTGAGTCTGCTTGCTCAGGGCTATCGGGAGGCTCCTGGAGACTCCGAGCTCGTGGCTGGGACCCCATCATCTCTATGTATACATCCTCTTCATCGTGGCCCTTGTACAAGCTTAGCCCTACCCCGTGTGGAGCATCTATAGAAGCCGCTCTCTGCATCAAGCCACCAAATCCTCCAAATCCTCCACCACGGGAAAGCAAGGCCAGCTTTACATCAGCAGGGCGCAGCTGGTGGAGATGGGGCGCTGCAGCGTTAATCTCTTCATACGAGCCTGACAGTTTAGTGTTGGGGCTTCGCTTGGGCTTGGGGGGTGGTACCTTTCTCATGGTTGTATAGTCATCACTGTGGGGCCGGGGCTTGGACAAAGCTGAAGTTATTACAAAAAAGTGAGATGTTAAAACAATAATGCAAAAAAGATGATCATCTATTTGTTTAATACCCTGAAGATCAAAGTAGGCTTATATACCTGCTGGGTCAGTAGGAGAAAGTTGGGATTTAGGAGGACTTCCAGCTGGAGAAGCGTAGCCCTCCGGAGTTGAGCTCTCTTTGGCAGTCATCGTCAACCCCGCACTGACTGCTTCATAAGATGCACTCAGTCGGGTGTTGGGGTCCCTCTTTGGTTTAGGAGGAGGTTGCTTCCGAGGAGAGGAAAGATTTCCGCCGCCTGCTCCGTCCTCGCTGCTTTGGGCTACCTGTTGAAAGGCTGGTTTGATGGGTGGACTGGCAGAGAAGTGGACCATGTTTTCAACAGCAAGAGGGATGGGTACTGAGCTGGAACGAAAGTGGCGGATAACTCGACTTCCTCCGTTGACAGCGCCCTCATGGACTTTTCCACTTTTTTCCACCATCCTACAAACATAAAAAGAATGAATATAACAGGAGAGCAGAGTTTAGATAAAGAAAAGTTCATATTAAACAAAGATTTTGTTATGTTTGAGCACGTGTTTAAAAAATGGATACATGCTCTTTTTTCCATCCAAATATTTGTATGATCCAGACCGAGTTAATGACGGGTTTGTATCATCAGTATACTGAAAACCATATGGTTGTTTCAACTATCATTGGCAAAAAATTTTAACTAAATAAGGCAGTATGAAGAAAACAAGAAAGGAGATTATGCTTTAAATATAATCTCCTTGCAGTAATTGGATAACATGCAGATTGATATTTCCTTGAATAATCTGGGTTAGCCATCTGTTACTTCTGTGATTGCAGGCAGGGGCTAACTGAGCATGTGTGGAGGCAATCAGGGAAGGCATTTAAGAAACCACCAGAGTAATCAGGTGAGTATAGGTGAATGTAAAGCCTCTTCATCCCTGTTCCAATACTTAAAAACTTAAAACATCACTCCTCTCCCAGTTCAGCACCTGACAACCCTCCTGTGCTACTTTCTTAGCAACAGATGTTACATGAAAGGTCCAAAAATCCTGTGTGTATATATCCTATGCTCGTGCTGCAGTCAGTACAATGGGGTTACTTTTCAGGTTTTTGTTTGTTTTTGTTAAATTGTATTAAAGTGACATGAGAATTCATAGACATAAATTTTATGGTGCCGTTTCCTCTGAGCAAAATAACAAAGAATGACTAATAAATTCATTTCTTGAGCTGTGCCCTGCAAGAAGAATAAAAATATTGAAAATACACACATTTATGGGATTATTGGTGCAAAAACGTATGCAAGTAGAGGGGTACGTTTCAAAATGGCCATTCCTTTTACGTCGTATCCGAAAAGCCTCTCATTACCTCCTTTAGATTTTTTAACCCAGTCCTTCAGGCTTATTCCATTTCCTCCACCTCGGCCTGGTCTAATGTAGAATGAGGTGGAGACTGAAACAGTAATCTATAGGTGCAACACAATACAATCTGATAACGCAGCTCATTATCTGCCCATCCATCATGAAGCTCACAATTAAAAGTCTCCAGCAAACAGGTATAGAATGACACCATTAATCACAAAACGCATGCTGTGTGGACATTGGCACACACATGCAGAAACCATGCACACATGATTAAACACACACACCTTCAGGAGGGCAAATGATTCCTTCATATAGTCATAAATCTTGCAAATGACAGAAATTACAGAATGTTGCTTTCCAAAGCTAAGAAATGCTACAATCACCATGGCGTTATTGCATCTAGAATGGCTTTGATTGATTACAATAATAAGTAGTGAGGTAAACAGCTATTGGACTGCAACTAATAATTATATTCATTATGCTACTACACCTTAAAGATTAATTTGTCGGTTCTTTCCTTGAAAGTCGGATCTCTCACTTTCTTTCTTTGACTGCAAAATATAAAAAAATCTTTAACCATTAAACATTTTGGATTTTTTTTTGGAAAACGTCAAGAATCATTCCTTACTTATGAACTGTTTTGTTGATTTATTTTATGTCAGTTGACTGCTTCATATGTGTAATAATTCCTACAGCGCAAACTGGTAGGTTGGTGGGAATCTATCATGTATCCAATAATAAAAGAAAAAAGAAAAAAAAGAAAGAAACAAAATAAATTACAGTGTTGAATTGAGGGGTGTAAGAACATATCGATTCACAGAAATATCGCGATATTTTGCATGACGATATTGTATCGATATTCAAAACCAGAATTTCGATTTTTTTAATATAATTTTTTTTTTCAAATTAAAAAAAATATTTTTTCTTTTTTTTTCAAAATGAACAATTTGTTATATATACAAACAATAAACAGTGGTGGTATTGATATTCAAAACCATAAAATAAAATTTTTATGGAAAAAAATTCCTAAACTTTCAATAGAATTTTTTTTTTCTCCCCAAAATCAACAACTTGGTATCTATGCAAACATTAGACAGCAATGGTTCATTTCTGTGTTGCATCTAAACTTGACTTTTTATTAAAGTTTACTCGAAGAATCCGAGGCACTTTAGTTTTAGATTTATATAGATGTAGAATTATAAAAGGATAAAAACAGTAAAAGTGTTTGCTTTTTTATTTTGCACCAAACATACTTTATTTTGATAAATCATTCAATCAAAAATGGAAATATTCTACATGTATGACCATTGTTCATATATGTGTCATATATCTTTTTATATTGCACTAAGTGGTGGTATGTTTGATGCTACAGGGATACTTGAGATCTCTACTGATGAGGCTGATTTTAATCTCTTTATTCATCATGTACATAAAGAGCAAGTGTTTTTTTTCTTGTGTAGTGAAATGTAGATCCTCTGTTCTCATTCAGTAAGTTGATGTCAAACATATTACAGGTTGGAGTTTTTACTACGTTGTAACATTTTTCTTACAATTAATTTCTGGTAAAGAAAAATCGCAATATATCGTCTTACCTATAGTATCGGGATATATTGGGATATATCGTATCATTCCCCCTGTATCGTGATATATATCGTATCGCCAGATTCTTGCCAACACACACCCTAGTTAAATTCCTGCCTTCAGATCAGATTAGAGGAGTTTAACTTGTGGAGGAATTTGTTGATTTACCTCCTGACAGGCTGATCCTCCTCCTTGCCCACTGGCTCAGGCCTCTCACCGAGCGGTGGGCTGTTGCCAAGCACGTTGAGAAGGCGGTTACCATGGCATCGCAGACGGTCGCTCTCTCGTGCAATGTCGGATGCATTTTGGATGACCAGCTGGTCGTAGGTTCGAAGCCCCATGTCTTCTGCTCCCTGCAGGAAGCGCTGCACACTACAATCCTCTTTGTGCTGCAACGATAGCCTGCGATTGACCCGCTGTCTGGCCAACCAACCACGAACCACTGAGGCATCAGAAGGAAATGAAGACACATACATCTCAGGTGTTAGGAGACGAAGAGACAAAGCACAAATAAAGTTTGGCTGGTTTGTTGTTTTTGGATGTTACCTTTCTGACAGGTGATGATCTTTTTATGAAGTTGGTAGCAGCGGTCGTTGAGCTGGTCTGCTTGCCAGTATCTGAGAAACACTTTACTGTTGCCCATCTACACACATACAGCAAAATATACAATCTCATCGACATATATGTATATATATGTATATATGTATATGTAAAGATACATTCAAATAGTTCATTATTGAACTGCCATTGTCCTGAACATCAGCTGGTAATATGCAGAGCCTGGTGGAAATTGCAGAAGAGTGTGCTGCTTTGAAGGTGGGAGACCAATGATGTAGCAATAGTTTATGGTCATAGGTGGGTGTGAAGTTTGATCAGGGTGTGAATTTGCATGTTGGGAATGCATTCACTTCTCGGGCTTAGGGGTTGCTTTGGGGGACAACATAGGTCACTACAAGATGCATAAACTCTGATGGTAGCATACCTCCACTGATCACATCATTTATTGCAACACAAGCTATACATAGAAACAGTGTGTGTGTGTGTGTGTGTGTGTCTCTGTATGTAAAACAGGACTGCATGAAAACTGTCTGCGGGGCATTTTGTGGGAGTGTGTATGTGTGTGTGACCTGCGGGGTCACGCATTCAGACACAACAGCAGTCGGGCAGACAGGACAGAGAGGAGGGGGGTGGAGGGGTCCAGGCTGTGTGGGTGTGTTTAGATGTGTGTGTGTGTGAGCAGATTTATGATGAAGCTGGACAGCTGGAACGAGCTGTCAAGATTCCACGGGATCTTTCAAACACAGGGTCAGGGATTATTTCATTTGGCAAATCTTTTGTTAGTGATGGAGACAACAAACACACCTGCCATCCTTGGAGTTTGGACTGCTGCAGAACTGAGCGGCATCTCTCCTCTGCTGACAATTTCTTCTTGTCTCCCAAAGTTGGGACCACAAGGTCTTTATATCTAAGGACAACAAAGACAATAAAGCTGCAGAGATAAACTTGCTGAGTTGAGAAATTCAGACGAGACGTAGTGACCGCCTTTTTTTTTTTAAACAATAGGTTCAAAGGTCAGTAGGGTTAAACAGCCAAACAGCATCTGTTCCTATTGGTGTTGTCCTAGGCAACGCCTGCAGTGAATAGTCAGCTGGATTGGGTCGGTGGTTTGTCGGTGTTGAGATGGTGGAGTAGTCACAGACGGTGAGCTAGATAGCTCTCAGTACACCTAACCGCAAATGTTTTTATGTAAAGTTTTGTTCTGATTGTGTATATCCAGTTGACAGCTGCTGGCTTCTGAGGAAGGACTTGCTGATGCGAACACTGACTGAGGAACAAACGTGACTAAACTAAAAACTACATTTTCTCACATTCAAAAATTCTAAACTTCAGTGGGGCCTATTCTAGAGCTACTATCTAATTTGTAGGTATGAGCATAACTGTGCTAAAATATTGCTGATGAAATAAAAATGATCATTTAAATTCTGAAATGAAAAATGCTAAAACTAAATTCAGCTGCTCTGTTTGGCTGCTGCTGATGTTTCATGTAAAGGTTTCCAATCAGTACTGTTAAACTGTAAAACAAGTGACTGATAAATCTCTGATCATTTAGGATCATGTAAAAATCCTATCTAAATATTGAAAAAATAAATCACTAGGTTCTCTCTGTCTGTTGTCGATGAGAGGAGGGACCAGCTGATGATGTCACACGTGATGAGGCAAACATAACAAGCAGATGGCTGGAAACATAAACTACTTGACCTGTCAATAGTGAGTGAATGAGTTCACGTGAATGCTGGATGTGTTTGATTTGCAGAAGCAGGGTCCATCTGAACTCTGCTTCACCTTCTGTCTTCATAGAAACACCAGCCCAGCAGACAACTCACAATGTCCCCTTGGGCCCATAAAACACAAAGTAACTCTGTAAACCTGTGACCTCTCATTTGAGGATATGAAAACTATCGATGGTCCCTGCTTTTACAAGACCCAAGGGGTTCATGTGGAGTCAAGGTAGTGATATAACCCCTTTGATACAAGTTTAAATGGAGGGCTACACAGTGCTAACATGGATCACTGTGACCAAGGGGCCACCAATGGCCAATATGACCGAATGAAGGCGGTGAAGGCCATATACCTGTAATTAAAACTCTTACTTCCTCTCTGAAGATGCTCTCAGATGTGCTCATCAAAGTCTATCATCATTATTTAGTCATGGATATTTAAACACAGCAGACTGAATTACAGATATCCTCCTGCAGATAATTTAATAACCCTAAAATGTTCATCAATTGAAGATAATGAAAAGTCACATAAAAACATGACCTATATATTTGTTAATTACAGTGGTGACTTGCTCTGTAAATACTGATGCATCTTCACCATATACCATAGCTTCATTAAGAACTAAGGAGGCTGGGATTTGAAGAAAAAAAGCTCAAGTGTCTGTATTTGACCTCACACATTGGCAGAAAAATAAACCTGGTCACAAAACACATAGTGTATCATAAAAGACAAATAAAAGCAACAGTAAAACAGATTTCCACATAAATCACTCTGGTTACCAGGGCACTAATGTAATTCACCAACGGCAGCCACTACGACTGACTGAAGAGGTCTGCGTGGCTCCAGAGTGCAAGTGCATTTGTGTCTACACACACGCTAGTCTGTGTTCAAGAGCATATAGCAACGTCAAGATTAATGGCTGATTTATTGGCCTGTCATTGTGATTAGTTAAGGGCCAGGGCCTGTTTTCAATGAGTGACAAATCGAAAGAGAAATAAAGCAAAAGAAAAGAAAAAGAAAAAAGAGAGACAAATTTGGAATTAATATGAAATGGATAGTGACAGACTTTATTGAAAAATATAAAGAAATGGAATCAAATGATCTGGAAGGAAGCAAAAGAAGAAAACATGCGGTGGTTTAGAAAAGAGAGGATGTGAGGGGGAAAAAAAAGGAAACTTTAGTGAGAAAGAGCACTGTGGAGACAGCAGAGTGGTCCACCTCCACTCTGCGGCAGTTCCCTTGGCTAAAGCTTTTTTCATTTATTGGCCCCGTCTGTGCTGAGCCCAGTGCAAGCAAGACACAGAGAGATGTATGGCACTTGGGCTGGGATTACTGGTGTCTTTGTGAGGAGCAGCCACTTAAATTAAGCTTGGCTTTAATGTATAAGCAGCAGAACAGATTCCCAGCAGACCCACATACGTAAAAACTCCATTTGTATGAACACAAACAGATGCAATATACACATAAATTATAGCTGAGTAGTAATGCATTATGTTGAATGCTAACCGGTAACATTTAAAAAGGAAGTGCATTATTGCATTTAAAAACATAGTTACTAAACAACAGTTACCAGTAACACTGTCTAGGATTCTGCTTGTGTTACCAGGAAGTAGACAGAAGCACAGTCTTATGTGAACAACCTGGTTCGGGTCATGTTCACTTAGAACAATGAAGTCAAAAGTGGTCTTAAATTCTTTTTGTGTCAACTTGGCTGACTCAAACCATATTCCTGTAGCCAAAAATCACCAAGGTTTTGAGTTAATGTTAAAATCGGACTTCTGGTGACTCTGATCTGGTAGTGTAAATATTAAGAAAGATCAGTAATGTGTTTTTCAGACTGTAAACATTAAGCCAAAAAGATGTGCCACTCTTAAGCCGCTTCAGACTTGCATTGCGGAATATGTGCGGTAAAGTCCATCCGCCCTTTAACCGGAGTTGTCTTTTCAAACATATTGCTTCCTCGCTTACAATGGACTGATTAGTCTTATTGTCTAAACAGGGTAGGACGTGTTTGTGTTGCAACTTGTCCGGAACATGCGTTCAGTCAAAACGATGTGCCGCAACATTTCCGCTCTTATGACATGGGGGCTAGCCGGTAAATGTCCGCTACAGCTCCGAGGTAAAAGAGCCGAACATTTGTCTAAATACAAACGGTATAAAAGACAATGTCCGCAACATTACCAAGCCTGAAAGGGGCTTTAGAGTTGCCAAGAGTTGACTAGCAATTTTCGACTGCTACTAACTGCAAACAATGTAGACACTTTTCTTGTAAATAATAAATGGTGATATATGCCTTTAAAAATAATACAATGTGAGACGGTTGTGAAAGGTTAGCATATAACAACAGCTTTAAAACAGATTCTCCTGCTATAACAAGTGATTTTTGAGCAGAAGTAACCTGATCCATTAGCCTAATATCATAATCAGTGTACTATGATGTTTATATTGATTTTAAAATTTTATTAACGAATAACGCTACAATTTCTACAAACTCACCTCTGCAGCCTCAGTAGGGAGGTGAGTAGACACTTTTATTTACCCCTTTAGACTGGTTGGTATCCTAGCAGAATTTCATTCTTAGGTTAAATTTAAGGTAAATCCTTGTCCTGATTGTCAAATTACTGAAGCAATTACTAATCCTAAATTATTTCTTGTAACACCCCTATCACATCTCCTTTTTCTCCCAAGTCCTGTTTTACATCCATTTGTAGTTTTTAATCTCATCTCTATTAAGTCTTTATTTAAAACATGTTTTGTGAAGTAGTTTGCACCAGATGATTTTTCTTCAGTGTTCTTGAGGTGTCACATTTTTGAGAATTGAATAAATATGAGCTCTTGATCTTTGACCACCAAAATATAAGCAGCTCATCCTTGAATCTAAATGGGTATTTTGTGCCAGAATTGCAGAAACTCCCCAATGGGTTTTGAGATATCACATTCACAAGCTCAGTTATGGTCAAACATGTGTTCTCAAAGGTCTCAGTGACCTCGATCTTTGACCATTAAAATCTAATTGGTTTAGCCTTGAATCCAAGTGAGGAGCCAGTTTGGAAGAATTTCCCTTATACCTTCCAAAAACATCAAGTTTGATCAAAGTATGACTCCAATGTCTGGCACTGACTTTGGGCCAGTCCATCATAATGGTGCAATTAAGTTCCTCTCGACCTTTGTCTGACTGCTTCACAGAAAACACACATGCTCTCTTTCTCTTGTATGGGTGTCAGCTCTTCAGAATTCCCCTTCACCCACTGATTTATGCCCAGTCCAGCAACAGTTACAAGTACTCTTGCCAGCAACCCATTGGTCTTTTTGATGCAGAGTTATCTGGTGGTCACACCCACAACTAAAACAGATTGTCTTCCAACACATGGGTGCCTCAAACCGTCTCACAAACTCACATACCGGACACACACAAAACACATGGCCATTTACATATATGGTTCATGAAACAGTGCCAAACAGTGAAAAAAAAGACTAAATGCTACTTCTGTATCTATTTCTCTAGAATAAACTGTCCAAATTTTATATTTTGACAAGATATTATCTGAGGTTACACCTTCAGTTGCATCACTTGGAAAATAAGTTGCTATGTCTTCAGTGTGTGTCTGTCTGAACAACCACAAAGCCCTGGCAAAGGCAAATATGTTTTTCCTTAGGTAAATACATTAGACTTTTTAAGTATGTATGTGTTTGAATGAATAGCACATTTCTGTGCCTGTGGTAAAAACTACATACTTCCATCATTTTCACAGCATAAAATGTTTTTCAGCAATTGCCAAGTCCTCTTATTGTAAACAGCTGTGGATTCAACCAACTCCGCCATCTCCTGACATTTGACAAAGTAGCTAAAAAAAAACTGCATAAATCAATCAAATTTGTTTCTACCACTAACTATACCAGAGACAGAGACAGCAAAACACATCCCAAAGACAGTTTTTCTCTCCCACAGAGGAATTTGGTCTCTTTGTAATCAAGGTTTTTTTGTTCTTCCACCAGACTCAAACACAGAGTAAGCAGTTGTCTCATGCATTTGGGGGAAAAAACCATCTCAGGCAGGAGCTTCCAAAAAAAGCTGCAACCGATTAGTGAAAATGATTAAAACATGTAAACCTATTACAATAGACCTCCAAAATACAGTAATAAGCTTGAAATCAGCGCTCAGCAGCTGCTTATAGTGTGAGAATCCTGAACATCATGCAGATAATGTTCCACATCCTTACACTAATAAACATAAATGAAACACATTCTTGTAAATGAGGCTTACATTAAATGAGACAGCACATTTTGTTTGTTTTTGCCATCACTGATGTAATTACTTTGCCATCTCTTATAATCTCTTTACTATGATTTTTTGCTCATTAATCAGTGCATTAGTTTCTGTTGGTGACCCTGTTTTGTTTAACATCTTTGAAGATAAATAAAAGCAAAGTTAGTGTTGTTTTTTATATTTTCTTGCATGTAGACAGCAGTCTATCAGGCATTAATATACAGAATTGGGTGTCTGTGTACAAGGATAACTAACTCGGGGAGTTGTTTTTCTCATTTATGATCATTCTATGGAAAATGATCCTAAACTAAAGTAAATACAATAGAAAAGGGTTTCTGTTTTTTAAAGCCATTATTAGAAATGGTACGATCATAATAATTCAGCATCACAAACTGCAGCCCCCAAAATAAATATCGGTGACTTTGTCATTATGTTTACATCTACAGGTAAGTCAATTCAAGTCTAAATGGTCATAGCTCAACCAGGCCATTCAAATGGACCACTATTCTTATCCGAGTATGTAAGCAATGGCGAGCAATCAAGAAATTTGTTGATCGAAATATGTGAGGCTCTACTATGATAGGTAGCACTATGCCTAATTTAATGTGCCAGGCTGTTTGCTGTTGAATTACACAGACTTTAAGAAATTTGATTTAAACAATGGCATGTTTACATGCAATTCAGAAGTCCAGTTTTAGTTGCACTAATACAATAATTCAATTTCTTCTAATATCCTGTAAACATACTGAATATCTTTAATTAGTTTAAATATCACCAACTTAATAGTATGTTCTTCATTAAGCTTCAATATACCCCATTTGCTTGAACTAACTTTAACTTGTTGTGCCCAGTCAACACTGGGCAAATGTATATGGCAAGGTTGCCAGACTTTTCTTTTTGGTTGCTTGTTTTGGTCTTGCGTCCATAAAGCTGCTTATTATTTTTACCTCCCTCCACAGTGCTGCTTTCCCTTTCGTTTCATTTGAATTTGTGGACATGTTAAGAAATATGTACAAGTTTCCTTAAAAGAGAAATCAGGATTACTTATCAATTAGAGAGGGGGCTGTCATATTTGTTTACTTTTAAGGTTATTTACTTAACTACCTCAATTTAATATAGACAATAACATGAAACCTTCTTATAGCGATAGTAATGGAAAAGACTGGGACATGATGGCATTTACAGGCCAACTATGGAGAGCGAGTGTGTGTGCTGTAAATATTATCCCATCACCGGAGTAATGGAAACTTTTAGGGGTGGGGGACCATGTGACCAGCTTTGTCGTCTCTTATTATCTGGCAGGAATGTTAATGTTAATCCCTTTATCCTCGAAAAGAGAGAGACAGAAAGAGAGAAGCTGAGGGATGGACTGAAGATGGGAGACTGAGACAAACAAAAAGACTTAAAGTGAAAACCCCTCAGTGCTACACTGGTTTTCAGAACTCCAAGAAAAGGGAGCAAAATATGGAGAGAAACAGCTAAACTGTAAAGGGGGCTGTGAGGGAGAGAAAAAAAAGATGGAAGACAGGTTGCCTCACTGATCACATCATTATTTCTGCTCCTTAACAAAAAGAGGGAAACCAGGTGCACCAATAAGGCTAGAGGGGATCATACGTTTTACCAGAGGGGCAGGAACACAGTGAAGTATTGAGAAAGCAGCGGATGGGGAGTAACGGTTTCGTAAAAACTCAAGTCTGGAACATAATGACCTTACACACAACTGACTGGTTAAAAGCCTGTGTGTCAGGCTGACTTGAGAAATGTGATAGACATTTATCAGCAGTAATAGTCTTCCACCGGAGTAAAAAATAAAATAAAAGTCCCACTGCACTTCTACCAAAAGGGTTGCCCTGACTTTTAACTGTGTGTGTGCAGGAGAGTGTGTGCTCCTGCAGAATATGCTCACACATCAAACTGCAGGCGCACAGAAAGCACATGCTGTCAAACGTTCAGCTTGGTTTGACCTGTTGTACCTGTCATACCTAACGCGACAAGAGACCGTAATGACCCGCTGGGAGTATAATGTATCTGAACAATTGAGAGCAGTGAAAGACAAGGAGAAAAAGCAGAGCGATCCATCAACTTTAAGACCTGGCCTTTAAAGAAGATGCCGGGAGAGAACAAGGGAATGAATCATGCAAAGACAGAGTGGTATTTTAAGAGGAGAAATTTTGACAGTTGCTGCAGTCTTTATTACACAATGGGCTCAGAAACTGACCTGCTGAGGAAGCCTGGGAAGGACAGGCGGACGGGGTATCCGTAACGGATCACGCGTACCATCTCAAGAACCCCGATGTACTGCAGCTGGGTAGACACATGGAAGCTGTCAAAACTGTCTGGCTGACTGTTGGAGTTGGGGCGCACGCACTCCACAAAGTGGGGAGTACAGGTCTGCAGTTTACTCATCAGCTCTGAAAGCGAGTTCTAAAAGAGACATAAAGGAGAAGAGGCACTCAAAGGCACTGATTGGTTATTTTACAACAGCAAAGGCAAGAACATGTTACTCTTATATTTAATAATGTATGGTTAGTACTTTACAAGGAAAGAAAGAATCATTTTGGGTTCTTTTGATGCGTTTTTGTTGAGTGAGATTACATTGTGCTACTGACAAAGTGGTCTGACTTTTGGGTGTGCGCATTTCCTCTGAAGGAAGCAAAAACACAAAGAGCTCTTTTCCTCTTTCTGAGGGTGTGTGAGTAAGCTTTTTTTCAAAACCCTGAATTCAAAGACACTGCATCCAAGGTCACAAAGACACGTGCATAAACTCTTACATCTGTATTTTTCTATCTCTTCAAACTGACATCAGGCTGTGGTATCCAACACATAGCCTTAAGTACAATACTCAGTTCCAAACCCCTCGTCTTTAAAACGCCACTATCAGCATTCACATTGCCATCCTCTCTCTAAACGTGTGCAAGCACACGCAGAAACGCATGCACACAGAACACAGTGGCTGTTGTTCACTGTTCATTCATTCATGTGGACAGCTTCGTGTTTGGCTTGGTACAGCATCATTCCTCAGCCCACTCTCTCTTTTCCTGCCATTCCCTGTGGGGCTCGTCAACCACAAATCCACAACTCTGATTGTGCAACACACTGGTTTCATTCAGACCAAAGGTACTGCTCCTCTGAACCACATTTCAGCCTTCTTGCGTCACTAACAGACATTGAGCTACTCTGCTAACTGAATATTCTTGTTGCTTTATATAGTTATGAAATCACACTGAGAAGGTCTTTGGGTTTCATTATTGCAAAGGCTGTGTGGACTATTGTGAGGTACACAATAAATGCAGTGATTACTTGAGATAAGAACAAAACAATAACAAACCCTTGACTCTCAATGAACAAGCGCGTTTGTATTTAAGTAAGATTTGATCCAGATGCTTGCAGGTAACTATGGAAACAGATTCATTAAAAATAAAGTCAATGGTAACATGAACTCAACGGTCTTGCTTCATTCAAAACAAAATGCATGCCAACACAAAATGCACAAATTCTGCAGCCTGGAAATTTGGATGTTTTTTTTTATCATTGGGATGGAGACAGTTCGTACCCTCAGCTGGACAGCCGCCGTGATTGGCCCACAGCGCTCCAGTCGCTGGAGGAAGGAGCTTGAGCCTTTTTTCTTCAAGATCTGGTGATGTGAAGAGATAATATAGACAACACATCAGCATCTTACTCCAAGTAGCTTCTGAGGAATACAGTAATACATATTACCATCAAGTATTATTGTGTGGTCTTAAATAGAAATCAAAATCATGATGATGGCATCTTTAATGCTGTGTGGAGTATTTGCAATTACACTAAATAGCTCCACTGGAGAATTCAATCCTTGTTATGGCTTTTATGCTTTAAAGCCCAACAAGACCCATGACATTTACTGTGTTATGATGTTGTATTTACAGTCTTACACAACAGCACAGCAATATTACCTAATGTTACCGTATAAGGCTGCTGAGACAGATCAGGGAGGTGAAAGGAGCCTTATGTAAGCCCTTTGCACTAGATGGCTAATGACCCACAGAGACAGAAAGGACCTCCTGGAGGTTACACAACCAAGAAAGCTTTTTACTCACATATGTGCACAACTACATTGTATTACTCAAAACAGTAAAGCAGATAAAAGGAAGAGGGAGGCACAAATAAGGGGAGGATTCCGTGAACATGGGAAGGATTGACTGAGAACATTGTTTTTAGGTGATTGAGAAAAATAAACGGGCGTACCCAAGGCCTTAACTTAATATGCATGTGTATGCATTCTTGAGATGTTTTATCAACTCACATGGTTGGACAAACAAATCCAATTCCCAGAGGTTTATATATAGATGAGTGGTGGGAAGTGGTTTAAATTAGACATGTTTATTCTAAAAATACTTTCCCTGTTTTTCCATTGATAAACACAGCAGTCAGTCGGAACAAAAAGCTCCTGACTGCTTTGTCAGTTGTGTGTTCAGCTTCAAACCGTAGCCTGATCAATGCACTTATGAGTAAATGTTTGACCTAAAATCTTCTGGGGGGAAATGCTGAAAATACCTCAAATGCTCAAATATGTGTTGAAGTTGGACGAAAGGCAGCTGACTGTGAAGAGGATACTTTACCTTAGTAAGATCATGGTACCTCCGGGGCTGTTGGGGGACAGAAGTGGCATTGACAAGGGAGGCTGATGGCATCCTGTGAAGCAGCAAGGCTGCTTTAGGCCCTCTCATCCCCATGCGGCCCTGGGCTGCTGGCACCAGAGAACCAGTCTGAGTCAGCTTGGACTGGAAGAGCTGCTGAAGTAACAAGCTTTCACTGGCTGTAGGGCACAGAGCACATGCAGAGAGGGAAGAAAATAAGGGTAAAAGAAGCAACAGCATTGGTGGATAAAGAGGGCGGGGGACAAAGTGGAGAGGAAGAAAAAAAAGAAAAGGGAAGAAAAGACAAAGAAATATAGTGGGGAGGATGTAGCCAAGGAAGGAAAAAGGGATGAGAGGAGGAGGGTAGGGAAGATGTAAAGTTAAGCTGCATGTAAACAATCAGTCAGGCAACAAGAGGGGGTGGACCATGTCAGCCTGCAACACGTGGATAGTCCACAACAACAATGAGCTCATTTAAACAACAAGTGTGTGAAAGTGGGTGAGTGGCTCTCATATGAGAGGCTGGGAAAGAAGAAACAGAGAGAAAAAGAGACAGAAGGTGGAGGATAATGGCAGGTATGTGGTGTAATCAAAGAAAACATGGGTCCAGAACTTATTTTAAGACTTTTACTCACAGCTCCAAAGCTGTTATTGATGGAGACCTGGAGGTGTCTGATTGGACCCAACATGGCAATAACAAAAACAGCAAGACTCATAAAGGATTATGTTCAGTTCACTGTGGTAACCTGACCCTTTTTTAACTAATAAATGAACATATAGGTGAAAAAGTATCTATATATTTAGCACTGCCTCAGTTCGAATTAAAACAACACTCAAAGAGATGCCGGTGGTTAAAGACAAGAATCATTGAGCACTAATGGTCAATAGTCGTAAAACTCCCGTGGACATGAATGAACCAGCTACAGAAAAAATGGTAATTAATTAAGATATAACCAAATTTTAAGATTTGAAATTTTAAAATGACATGGATTGAAATAAGAGATCAATAAAGCCAAAGATGTGAGACTAATTGTAGCTCAATGAAGAGCTGTTGCTGATGAACAATACAGAAGGAAAAATTCTGCTCATTGTGGATGGAACAAACTATAACAGGAAAATTCTTCATTCCTTTTGACTAAGACTAATCCAACGCTCCCTAATCTAAATGGTGAACTAAAGTTAAAGTTCAGTTAACACCTGATAAGCATCGGAGAACAACATTATGCTTTCTTTAAGATGCTATTATAACACAAGGAAGAGTATTTCTCTTCTTTGATTGCAATAAATGGTTCCACTAATCAGTCATAAACCAATATGCACATACCTTCTCAGTTTTTTGGTTGTTCATGCTTTAAATCTTTTTGTAAACATAGGCATTAACTAGAAGTACTCAGAGAGCGCAGACCTCCATCAAGCCGTAGGGTGACTCACCTGAGAAAAACTCCAAAAGACCCAACAGCCCACCCAGTACCCCTATATTTTTAACCGTCTGGATCATCAGATCCAGAATATCAATATGATCCGGATTATAACATCTACCTGTAACTAGAAGATGGCCTTTTGCTGTGTTTTATAATGTTTTGGACATGGCTGCACTGAATGCATGTGTCCTCTACAAGAGCTACATCGATGCCAGAATGACCCGCCGTGTGTTCATTATTGATCTCTCCCTGTGTGATACACTAAATAAATATCAGTTGCTCAGTTTTGCTATTAGGCATTATATGATGCTTTAATTCTTTCAATTGTTCCCACTCAAACAATTGATGAGAAAAAATACAAATACATTTGAAAAAATATTTCTTTTAGTTATATGTTAGCTGATGAGTGAATGTTGCAGGCTAGGAAGTAGTTGACATCTTCTATTTGAAATACAAGCCCAAAGTAATCCCACATGCTAATCAATTAATTATTGATTTATTGAAGCTCTATCTACATCTGAATTATAGAAAAAGATTAAAAGGGGAAAAAAGGCCTCTGTAAACACCACCTTTATGTAAATCACTTCATCATAATCATTGTCTTGAACCTGAAAATTTGCTATACAAATAAACTTGCCTTGCCTTTATCGTTTAAAAAAAAAAAATGCGTATCCAGGGTGTCAAAATGACCCGCCCTGGTGGCTCTTTTTATTGGCGGTTCTAGTGTTAAAAAAATTCCTGGATCCAGACTGTGATCCAGATCACAGACAACATATAATTATTGCTCCTTATACCGTTTTGGATATTTAATCAAAATCCATCCATTACTTTTTGAGTTATGTTGCTAACAGACGGACAGACAGACAAAACCTCTGCGCCTTGGCAGAGGTAATAACAAGCCAACTATTAGTCTAGCTCAATTTCATAAAAGTACCATTTTCAGTAAATAAATAAAAAACTAAACAAATAAATATAATGTTATTATATAAGGTACTGTGTTAATATGACTTGTAGTGACAATAATTTGAGAGATAACAATTTCCTAATTTTTCTTTTTTGTATATCTTTACTGTACAATGATATTAACAGATTTATATGTAAAAAAAATCTGACCAAATTTTTCCTCAGCAAATAGGTTTATAAGTCAGATATGAAATTATATGAGGGGCAGTGGGGGGATTCATTGTAGTCATGATACCAAATGCTCTGCAGGACCCTGCTGGAACATAATTAGATGAGCCCATAATGACTACAGTCCTGCAAAATTTGGGAAATGACTGCCTGCTCATTTGTGTCCTTTCTGCATAGACAAAAGGACTTCTGTATCGAAATGAGTCCCAAATAAGCTATTAAGACATCCAAACCAGATGGAAAACTAAAAAAAGAATCAGGACTATTTTATTATTTATCAGCACATTCACTTATGAGAGAATGGGACATTGTAAATACGTATCTCAAATGTATTGCATAAAAAATAATGCATCAATCAGAGGTGAAAACAACTATGAAAATTAGCAGTTCCTTAAAAAGTATTACTGAAAATCCTTAAAGTCAAATCAATAACTATCTTCATTAGTTCATTTTTGATATTATAAATCAATAAATGAGATATTTGTCCTAATTGCACATTTTTAACATTTTTTATTTTAAGATAAATTATTATTCTAATATTAACATTTTAATGGCATCTCTCCTATGTTGTGTATTTGTTTTTTTCCCCCTGACATGACTCTATTAGACTGATGTCATGCAAATTGTCTGTATATAGAAAGCTGAATAAGTTTAATAAAGAAAAATAATGTTGGGTACCAATCAGCATGATGCTATAATGTCCACAAAGCCCACAGACATCCTATTAGTCTTCACTTTAAGACAAGGAAGGAGGGCTGGTACACATAGAGGGAAAAAAAGTAAAAACATTGTATATGTCTGTGTGTGGATGAAAGGCAGTGATGCATTGACTTGTCACACCGAGGGATAACAGCCAAGCATGAGTGAAGGGCTAGCCTTTAGAAGATCAGCCTCATCATGGAAATTATAGCAATTAGGCTGCTCGACGCAAGACTACGCTGGCAGTCACACAACGAGCGCCTGTCTCCTGCTCGCCACAACACCCACATCTGGCAGCTTCTATAGACAATATACACACAGACGATGTCTGCTGCATATGGCATAAAAAACACACACATACAAACACAACCATACTAAGACAAGGAGTGGTTCTGTGTGCTGCTTGTTTTGAACAAGAGTGAATCTTTGTGTTGAAGTGCTCTCTGACGCCACAATGCGCTCATATGTGTATAATTCATTGGGTACTTACACTTCATTGTAAACAGGAGATTCTGAGGAAAGGAGTCCTTGTTTTTTGACAGAGATCCTGTGAGGTCATATGAAATCTGGTAGGAACACAAACCACACAAAGACGTTCACTTATACACTCCAAAAGCTTGTTAAAAAGCATGCGTGGCTTAATGTAGCTGTCAGAAAACAAATTTGCATTGTAAATAGACAAATTAGAGTATTTTTGGCTTTGAAATGGGAAAGCAAGTAGAAAATATTTATGCTTTAGGCTACTGACTTGACAATATGTTTTGTTGTTGATCATTATAAATGTTACATTCTTATTGAGCATAACTACCACAGAGTATCATAAAGAACCAATATTACCTTATTATGGCATTCATATATTGCAACTTTAATCTTTTCATTGAATAATCTACCCTTTCTCTCATCATCATATCAGCAGAAAACCTTAAAAATAACAATCGCATGGAAAATAAGTAAGAAAGACATAAAATCACACACTTCAGGCATACATTATTCATGCACAAGTGTTTTATGGCAAATATCGCTCATCTGATACTTTGTTCAGATGAAATGATAAAATTTTTGTTATTTCAATAGCTGTAAAAGTTGTAAAATATTTCCTTTCTTTTATCTATTTGAAGTTTTATAATGTTACATGGCTAACTGAGCTGAAGTTGTTGATTGTAAACAAAACTGCAAGGAAGAATGCACAAAAAAGTGTTCACCTTGGTCATTTATGAGAAAACAAAAAGGTTGTAGGATTTTCTTTCAGCTTGAAACAAAGTGACTTCTCTTTAATAAACATCTATATTTATTATGGAGGCAGAAACTGCTGTTAAAGAACTGAAATACGGAGTTTTGAAAGAAAATGAACTGATTACCATTATCCATTTCTAATTGTTCTCCAATGTCCATTAACTCTTTCTCACAACAGGCTAAAATATCTTAATCACAGATCTGCATTTTTTTTTTTTCCAGATTAGCAATTTCAGTTAACCTTTCCTCATGTGAAACTTCCAAACATAACAAAATAATAGAAACACATCTACATATTGATTTTCATGCTTTAGCAATAAATACCAAGAGGAGAAAGATGAAACACTGGTTAAAATTACAAAATACACACAAGATCTTTCTGCCGTTTGTAGGCCAAAAAAGTTATATTGTTCAACTGTAATAAGAAATAATCTTGATAAGGCTCTCATATTCTGTTGTTCCACGCTTATAAAATGATGTAACAGAAAGTATTCTTATTTCTAAAACAGACAAACCTGTCCTGCAAAGTGGTTGACTGTGAAGGCTGGGCCTTGATCTTTGGGTGGAGGGTTCCCATTACCATCCTTGGTAGAGAGAGAAAGCCCATGAATCGGGCTGGAGTCCAGCTGGGTTGACAGCCTCTTGTACAGGTTCTGCTCTGCAGGCCTCAAGCTCTGGCTCTCCTCATCCAACACAAACAGCAGTCCCTGAGGCTTCTGGTGCAGGAACAAACAGATGCTCAGATGTTATTTATGTTGGTCATATTTACAAAGCACATTTGATCCTAGTAATACATTATTCTTCATGACACTTGTATTGATCCCAAAGGGTAGAGCTTGCTCTCTGATGTTAAGTAGATTCAGTCATATTCCTTTGTTTCAGTGCTTTTTGGGTCAATACTGATCTAGAAAATACAAACAAAAAGTGTCTTGGATGCTGGGTGAGAAGGAGAAAGATATCCAGGTTCCTTGGTATAATACAAGGATATGTAGCCATGTGGCACACATTTTTACTGTAACATTATGTGTTTTACTGAATATCTTAAATGAAACTGATTCATTTGAGGACACCTTTCAAAATTCTGAGGAAAAAAAAGAGAGATTTCTCTAAGATGTGACTTTAAACCTTCAAAACAGACCAGAGGCATATACTACCTGAAGAAAGAAGTCCAGGATGGCAGGTTGGTTACTGGATGAGCGTGGAGTCTCCATGGCGATGCCCTCCTGCAGACACTCAGCCTGCTCTTGCTGGAATAGTACCTCAGAGACATACAGCCTCAGCCGCTCGTTGGTCATGTTCACGCACAACTGCAATGCACACAACAAACACGCCACACGTTAAACACACACCTCTGCACATGTGGTGTAGCTCCTCAGAGACATGCCGCTGAATGTTTTCAAAGTAAACAAAGGCACAAATACAATCTCAAACATAACCTGATGTAGCACCAATAGAAAAATCAATGGGGGCATGAATGAAATGACTAATCATGTAACAACAGATGTGAAGCCAACCGTTAACACACTAATAGAGGCCTTTTGGACAAAGTAAAACAAAAACTTTCTCAGTTAGTGGGGAGGCAATTGTGAATCGGTGTGAGTAATAATACGGGACATAAAAGTGCACTGAAGACGGCTACAACAACACATCAATTGGACTTAGAGAGGTCACCTCAGGTTTCACTCTGGATTTTTACTCATTTTAACACCGTGTGAACTTATGCTGCAAAGTTAACCTGCTAATCTAAGCAACACGTTAGATGGATTTTACAGTTGTAATTACAATCAAAACTATTTCTGCCTTAATGCAAGAACACTGATCAACCCATTTTATAATGCATTCGCACATTTTATTGTGCATTCCTCCTTTCTTTTGCTGCAGAAACTTTAAAGTTATATTTGTTTAAGATCATAGCTTCTTCTTTTTCTTTTGTGAAATACGTAACTCTTGACACGCAGGTGTTTGCAGCTGGTCATCCGATGCAAACACCTTTTCAAGTCAGACACAATGAAAATCTGGACTGACTTACCGAGGTGATAACACTGCATCAATAATGTTGCGGTCTGGGCTCTAGGGAGAATTCATCACTCTATCACAGCTGTTGTTACTGATTTTCAGTCCAGTTCTTGTGTCATTTGGAATACCTCAGCTTTTATTTCCTCGTTTCCTTTTCTAAAGAATAGCTTCTTGAGAGTCACTCTTCCGTGGACACCATTCTGGAGAGTCATCAGCAGATGGATCGGGTAAAGGTCCTCACCTCACCTCACTCAAGTCTGCTTTTTTTCATTATTTCTTAAGAACAAACAACTACTGTGAATATTTATTAATTAATACAATTTTTTAGGCTTGTCACTTTTTCTTTTTTCCTCTGCTTATTTTCCTTAAAATTTTGAAGGACCTAATATGCACCATACTGTTTTCAAGTTTTCAGCTCATAGCTCTGTAGAATCCCCCTGTTGGTAAGAAAAAATTAAATAAAAAAGTCATAAAAAAATGTCTTTCAGCTTTGGGTGCAACTAAAGAAACAGAAGCAACTTCTGTGTGTACAACAAGCTACTCTGGTTCATCCCTTGACTTAGGTGCATTTTTAATGTGTGAATGATTTGTAGATCACTCGGTTTCTATTCAGCGAACCGGTTTAACAAATGAAAAACTCATTCAGATATAAATGACAGGACTAAAAATGAATGAAAAAGCAGCCAAATGTCAAAAGAATAACTTTGTAAGACCTTCATAAACCCTGAACAACTATTAGCTCAAGATCACTTTAAGATTACAAGAAACTCCAGCTCCTTGGAAGCAAAATATAAGAAGTGAGGGGTGAATAACATTTTTGCACAGTACTGTAAGAGCAATGTTACAAACAAAAACAGATTGTAAATTACTTTGTAACATTATACTGACTGGTGTGATGTCAGTTAAATGCACTAGTTGTCTTGTCATAGGCGTATTGCAACAAAAGGCGAAGCCACAACTTAACCAGCACAGGCAGACAGAAAAGCTGAACAAACAATCAGCAGCAACATACTGTCATAGTTTAGGATTAATGAGGAATAAATGCATCATGTAGTGTCATATTATCTCTCCCTTCTGTAGTTGTATGACTGGACCAATTCAGTAACTATTTCCAATGAATTAATTGGGAAGAAAAACAAGAGAAAAAGAAAAAGAAGAACAAAATAGTAAACAAGACAACATGACCCTTTGCAGCTCTGTGTAATGGGTCTGTCATTGACTGAGAAGTGCTGATCTACAGAAGGCGCGATGTTTCATGGTGAAGGTGGTGGTAATCATGTTTTTCTTTCATTGGCACTTGTCTATTGTTTATCTCCCAGCTAGTCTAGCCCATTATAAGCTTAGCCCCAGCAGGTGGTTGATTGAGTTAGCTCATTAGGAAAGTGCTGAGCAGGTACAACACAATCTGACAAACACAGTTCTAATTAACAAGCTCTAATAACCCTGATCATGCTGCGCATGGGGAGCGTGCTTGTGTGCATTTTTCGTATACACGTACATGAATGTAAAAACAGGTCAGAGCCTGTTTGTCACTGTTATCTAACTGTGCGAGATCAACTACTTTGTTTATCTTAAGTTGCTCCTCTTTGTCTCTTCTGTTGATGGCAGGTAATGATTGTGTTTTGAGCAGGGTGATATTTATAGATAATTATACATGACAAACATACGCCACCTATGAGAGTCTGTTTTGGTTTTGTTGGTTTTGTTTCTTGTCCTTCCATCTTTTTTTTCCTTTTCTGTTACTTTTCATGACCTGAAGAGGAAAGGTTACACAAATCCCTCCATACCTTTAGATTAAAAACATCCAGATGACTAAAGCCACTTATTTTAGTGCCACACAAACACAAACATCAAAGTCGCACATGCTCCCAAAAGCAAAGACAAACACACAGTGCCCTAAATACAAGCTGGGAGAAACCTGCAACTCCACAGGGAGGAAGTGTAAGCTTTGAATGGCGGGAATAAGCACTTAGCCTCTTGAGCACGATGGATTACAAACACACAGAGAGACTTGTCTGAACAGAAAATGATAAAAATTCTCCCACAATAATTCCCTGTATTATAAAGAATGTTATTTCTACAGACCAGAAGCCTAAAATAGAAAATTGCTAAGTGATATCCACCAGTTTAATTCTGCTAGAAATTGGGTCTGCTGTTGTGCACTTTGTTGAACTCTGAGCACCAAAAATAGATTAACATGGAATTTGAGCCACACTGCTGCATATTAAAAATAACTGTCTAAGTTTGATCTAATTTACTGTTTGACCAAACAAGCAAACACAATAATGTTAACATGAAATCCTGAAACAAAGGTAACCTTTCTTTGTATGCAAAATTTATATGGCAGCTCATTTCAATGGATTATAGATTTGCTTTTGAATCAGTAATCAGTAATGATTGCAGTGATATTTGTTTTGATTCGTGGTGCTCAGATGCAAAACATGACTACAACAGGAAACAAATCTATAAAGAGATAACTAAAAAAAGAAACAATAAAAGAATAACCAAGAACAGTTATTTATTCTCTGTGTGTACTAAAATATTGTTGGGTCTCTTGGTTGTTTGCTGATGTGCTTTAGAAAATACTGTTTTCTGAAATGTTGGGTTTTACTCCTTTATGTTGACAGTTTTCTTGTTTTATACCGGTAGTAACGTGACTCCAAAAATCAGACCAAGATATTTTTCTAAAACAGACTTCCCACCCCCCCCCCCCCCCCCCCCCCCCCCCCCACCCCCCCCCCCCCCCCC
>JAOXYM010000013.1:12392826-12440741 GCA_028567055.1 Leptatherina wallacei
AAAACCACGCTCCCCCCCCCCCCCCCCCCCCCCCCCACACACACACACACACACACACACACACACACACATTCCCATACACACCGACTGGCCTCAGGCTGCCTACTTTTTGCACACAGACAATCATTGTGTCAGTTGTCAGTTCATCTGAGGACAACTGAAAATCACGCCAGTCAGCCACCAACCTCAGCTCATTCATTACAATTGCACACAAAAATGCCGGGCTAGAACAGATAAGACTTCCAAATATTTCAACAATTTGATTAAGATCTGCTTCAAACTACAGTAGCATATATTATTCAAATAGATTTCTGTAGCTCAGGATAGCAACTGGAATTTCATTTAAGTTAGGAGTGACACAATATTTGTATAAGGGAAAAAAGCCATCCCCCACCTGTTCAAAACCATTCCTTTGAAATTCTTCAAACCCAAATATGTCCAGGATCCCAATTTCCATAGCAGGATCACTGGAAGACATAAGCAGACAAAAACATATGCAATGGGTTATGAACATGTCCTCTGTGTTACTCTCACAGCCACCATCATGCCTGCGTGTGCGCAATAACATCTATTAAGGGTGTGCCATGAATGCGTGGTTGCCAAATTTATTACATTCTGCGGTTGGTGTGTAAACAAGGCAAAGCACAAACAAATTCCAGGAGATACAGCATGTGTTATCAGTCAAGGCGCGATAAGACTCCACAACATCAATGACACTAAGGATCCCATGACCTTCACCAGGAAGTGTTTGTATATACGTTTTTTGATGTGTTTTTTGTGCAAGATTTGCATATAAACCTTGGGTGTGTTCTGCATTTCTGCCCTGTCACATTTCAGTGAACATGCTTAAACGTGCATGTCTTGCTATGTAAACTATTACAAACCTCCCCTCCAAACTATGAGTCATATAACATTATTAGTGCTAAACACTCCACAGGCCCTGAAAGAGTGATTGCATGTGTGCAATGACAGATATATTTCAACGGTGGTGTTTAAGATAACAGATATCAACTGACTAAAGATTTCTTTTCACAGTTATATAGTAAAGAAAACACTCCTTGAAATAGATAAATGTGGAGCATATACACAAACACAAAGCCATACCCAATGCAGTCATCCTGTCCCTGAAGGTAGTCGTTGATACTGTTGACCAGATAACTGAAGAGGCGTCCAAAGATGGCTTTAGCAAGCTGGTCTCTGTATTGCTCCGACATCTCTACTGTGTGGCGTCGGGTGATCACATCGCCTGACACAAAAAGGACATGGAAACATGCTTTAGGCATTTCACATTTTGGATCATATTTGCCTTAGTTTATTATGTTTTCTGCTGTAAGAAGGGAAAACTAGGGAAAATGCTTTCCAAAAAATTTCCAGGCATATATCTTGGAACCTCAGTCTGTAATAGAGATTGAATAGACCTCAAATTCTTTACAAAAGTTGGCTAAACAGGATAGTTAGGATATGTCTCAGTGCAGTGCAGTATGTGCTACATACTGGAAATGTCAAGTAATCACCCTACTATGAGTAACAATTCAAGTCCCTCCACTAAAAATCAAGTTAAATTTTTTTAAGATGTCAGTAAGACATATCATGGACACAATCAGTTATCAGCAGTATTGTAAGGTCAGACAATAACATATCATTTTAGAACAGCCAATCCTGACTACCAGTTAGATGGATGCTATAAGGAACTGCCAAAAGAAAGCAAAAGCTGATACTAGGAGCCAAAAGCTTGGTCTACCTGGAAAGCTCCCTCTGATACTGTAGAAAGCCATATTAAGTGAAAGCATAATTATTTTGATAATTCAACTTGCATGCAGCTAAACAATTTTTTATGCTATAAAAATTTAATAGGCGGCTAACAATTCCTTATTCCATATTCATTTCTCACTATGAGAGCCTATTCATAATGTAAAGCTACACATCCATCTTATTAAATAAATAGCATCCTTAATACAATTCAAGCATAAAGAACTTATCTGCTTTCCTTTGTATATATATATATATATATATATATAAATATAAACTGATTGGAAGAACTATCGGCCTGAAAATTTGTACCTTTAATGTACTGAACATCAGATGTGAGAGCAGTGCTTAAGTCATTGGATGACACTTGCAACAATCCAGCAACTATGGTGAGGAAAACAGAGAGAGAGAGAGAAAGAGAGAGAGAGACATCAGACAGAGTACATGTCATGATGGCAAACGTCAAAATAACAGCATCAAAACATCGACTAAACAACTGTGAGGTAGTGCTGATAACATCCCAGAGCTCAGTCTGCTTGGCACTACTCTGATGATGACATCGCTCTGACAGCACAACAAGCTGAACTTTGCTACACTGACTCCTGCTTAACTGATTGGAAGAGCTGGCAGCAGTTAGTCATCACCGGACTTCTGAGCAGAATCCATAAACAAGTGGCAAAAACAGGTGATAGAAAGCCAGGAACCCTTTGCTTACATCACCATGACATTACATCTCCTTCACAGCAGCCGTCTCTTTCCCGTTGAGGTGCTGATGTCATTTGCTTACCATCTCACAAAAGGTCAGGGGTCATACGAGCACATGGAGTGTGTGTGTAAAGGCAGAACAAGGCAGAGAATAGAAAACACTCACCCCAACAGTGGGGGGAGCGTGTCTGAGACTCTCTCCTCGCCATGGTTACGTTTTGGCAGAAAACACTGCTTACCAAACAGGCGACCTTTAGCTACAGCTGGAAAGCTGGGAGAGAGTGAGGGAGGAGCTACAAGGATGTGGTAAAAAGAAGGAGGGGGCTTGAGGCACTCCTCCCTCCTCATTTAGGACCATCTCCTCAAAGGTGGAGATCTGGGCCCAGCTGTGACAGGGGCACTGACCTCTCTCCAGCAGCTGCAGATCAGAAGGGAAAGCTGTATTGGCATCTGTCAGCGCGGTGAAACGTAGGTCCCCAATATGGAGCACAGCAGAAAGCAGCGTAAACACCGAGTCAACTTCCTAACAGAGAGAAAATGGGGAGAAAAAAGAGGAGAAAGTAGGTAGTTAGAGAAAAAAAGATATTGGCATATAAGCTCAAACAGAGCTAACTTGGAGGATCAGCAAACAAGGGCAATTGTTAGTTTGAAAAAAGAAAAACAAAGGAAATATCTTCTCGGATAGTATGTATTTTAAGCGAATAAAGAAAGGCATTTCAGAAGAAAACATATAGATAACCTCTCCAAAAAAAAAAGGAAAACATTTCCCTAGATTGCATTTTAATCAAATGTAATTTATTTCCCTGTAAGAACTTTCTTACTTAACAATTTTGCAGTTTATTTTTCATGATCTCAAAGATCATCCGTATTTTGTATTCAAATATGCAAATGAAGTAAGTGATTTGGTTAGGGTTAATGGTGTCCTCAGTACTGAGAAATATAAGCACATCCTTATCCATGAAGTAATACCACCAGGAAGACATGTGTTAGGACAACCGCAGGCATACAGCCAGAGTCATTAAGAACTTTCTTCACACACAAAGAAGAAGGATTCTTGGAAGTGATGGTATAGCCCACACAGAACCCTAATTTCAACCTGATCAAGCGTGTCTGGGATTACACTAGAAGACAGAAGGATTCAAATCAGCTTACATTCGCAGAAAATCTGAGCTTAGTTCTCCAGGATGTTAGCGCCAACCTACCTGTCGAGTTCCTTCAACAACTGCGTGCAAGGCAACCTAGAAGAACTGATGCTTTTTTTGGAGCCAAAGGGGCCATCACAAAAAAACATTGATTTGAATATGATTTGCATTATTTTATCTCAGTTTTCATTTTGTAAATTGATCCAAACAAACAGCTAGAGTTCATATTAGTAGAAGCACGTTTAGTCTACAGCATTTTTCACACCCCCATGTAACTTCTGCACAGTACTGTAAATGCAGAATAATTATTGCAACATCATCTTCGAATGTATAGCATTATGCGAAAAAGAGGATCAGCCCTCCCCTCCCCATTTACACTTCACTCTTCCTCTTTCACACTCTCCCTTCCTCTGTGCCCTTCAGTAGAGGACGCTTAATGGAATACCCCATTATACTGCTGCTCTGAATCTCTGAGGGGGGGTGTCTGAGTTTAAGGATGTGTGCTTGTGCACCTTTGTGAGCATGTGTATGTTCACTCTCTCAAGGCAGGATATTGGAGCTGATATCTCGGAGATAAACACAGGCATTAGTCTCTGTCTGACACTCTATACACAGTGCGACCCCCCCTGCTTAGGGGAGGAGAAGAAAGAGTATGAGGCAGAGAAAAGGAGCGATAGGGAACGTTAATGACGATTGACCTTTAGGTCTGGACTGGGAGTCGTCTCTTGATGAGAGCTTAGACAGAGACCAATGGGTGGTCCATCACTTCCACTAACACTCCCCCACCCCCTTCTCTGTACCTTGGTCTCTTATCCAGTGGACAACACTGCCCTCTGATAATACCACTATCCTTTGCTCTATTCCTCTATCCCTTATGCCTTGCCTGTTTGTACTGTCTGCTGCTGGATTAAAAGGTGAGATGATGGTCACTCACTGCTGATAGATGCTGACTGGGTATCTAAGAATAGAACCTGATAATGGGCTGGGAACACAGCTGGTGGTGCACAGGACAAACTGTACCAATGCACTCAACAGCCATACTATATTAAATATCCTCTGCATTTGGTCACACATTCAGAACTTTATGATGATTGATTGATTACCTTCTCAGTGTATTCAGTGTCATCTTTTCCCATCAATCGATGCTTTGTTAGTCAGTGGTGTATTTGGGAAATTATCCGAGACTCTGTCATCATTTCACAGATATTACTGCATCATTTTGCTAAAAAAAACAACAACCAAACCTTTGGTATGGCAGGTTGATCAAAAGTCCCAAACCATTACTGTGGATAAGTTGGAGATTCAGGGACTTTTTTTGTGGCCAAGAAAAGTGAGACAAAAACCTCAACAACTGATTTGTGCCTGTGGGGTTTATGGCATCAACACTTTTCCATTTTTTTCCAATTGTGTTTGGTTACCCAGAAAGTTCCAATCAATACCTGCTTGTTGAACCCCAGGGCTCGCAGGGCTTGTTTGACTGCTACCAGATGTTCCCTGCTCTGGGTTGAAGCTGTGGCTACAAGAGGGGTCTCTCCTGGAAGTCCTCCACTAAGATACCTGCCAGTTAAAAAAGACAGAAAGAGGTGACTGACAAATATTTCAGACAATCTAAAAAATGCAGCCTAGATGAATTGTAATTAAGAATAATTTTGTCACAAAATATAGTATTTATAATATCTATAACAAAAGAAAATTCCTGTAGATTTACATATTGTACCAATCACGCTTTGGAGAGAACTACATTTGAGCATGAGGTATTTTTGCTTTACTGATGTACATGTGCGGCACTTTACAGCCACATACCTATGAGCCAGGACATTGTTGAGGTAAAGTGCACTCTTCTCCTCAGCTGACAGGCCCTCAGCCATCAGGTAGAAGATTCTGAAGTTGTGTTGTTGAGGAGGCAGGTGGACGACACGAGACTTTTCCAACATGTAGGTGTACACATGAGCTTAAACAGCAAACATGATTTTTGAGTCAGTAATAAAAGTGAGTAAATTACATTTCCTTATGGCTGATAAGCAGTAGTAACAATTCTATTTAATTATTTATTTGATAGGGACAGTGCACATTAATGGACATCTATTCAGACGCATCTAATAGACGTAAATATGCCTGTTTCTAGCAAAAATGCCAATTTACATCCGCAGTCCCTAGGCAGGTAACAGAAAAACACAACAAGACATAAGAAAGAACAAGAGGTTCATCTTTGGCTTTTACCGAATGGCCAATGCTGAGTGATCAAATTAACTGGAGTAAAGTAGTAAATGTAGCACTGGATGCCAGAGCCGTTACTGCCCCCTGCTGGTGTTTCACTGCCAAACACTTGATTAAATAGGGTGTTGTTGAATCAACGTGTGCCTTGGTTTTGCTGGGATGTAAATGAGAAAAAACTGAATGAAAATGACTAAAAATTCCACTGTTATTGTGAAGACTACCTCTGAGCATTGTCCTCCTTTTTTCACAGTATTGGATGGTGAGCAGTTTAATAAAGCGGCTTGAGTTGCTGTTCCTCTGAGTCTTTGCATGACCGAAGGCTTCCAGAATACAGTTAACCTGGAAAGTGAATCAAGCAGGATTTGTTACCAAAGGTTGCCCATGCCATTAAGAAATTATTTCATTGTGGAGTAAAACTGCATTTTTCCCACATTATTATAAGCACATTAAGTATTTTTTTTACAGATCAAACAAAAAGGAAACCTTACTCTTTTCAGTTTTCTACCACTAGATGTCAGTGTGCATCTATTATCTCAGTATTTGATATGTTGTGTCCCAGAATGATAAACTGACCCAGATATTGGCTACATAATGATGACTTCATTAGATGGCAGCACTCCCAGACTACACACTGCTTTTTATACACATCGCAGAGACTAAATGACTGGGTATGAAGCAGGTGAATGCTGCTTTAAACAAGAGGAACACAACAAGACTAGATCTTGATCAAGAGATGTGGTCATCATCTGAGTGACTTCTGCAATTTCTAAACTCAATGTTCTTCCTTTTTTACATTTAAATGAAAGCTGCAGGGGTTGAACAGTGTTGAGATGCTTCTTCTTTGGTAAGCTCATACAGTATCTCTTTCTGAGAAATGCTTTTGAGTTTAGTCTCTCTTGAATCTGAAGAAAACATGCCATGAAGGGAATAAGGGAATTGTTGATGTTTTTCATACTGATCATCTTTGATCTAAAGTGATCCATTGATGTATCTAACAAATTCATGTTTTTCTAAGCAGAAAAAAAGAGTAAATTTCACATTTTGTCTTTTGTTATAAAAAAAAAACTATGTGAAAATGTGTGTCTTGCCTCTAAGAGCAATGAAAGGATGTATGAATCAAGTTGAGGACGAACAGTCAGTGCATGTTCTCAGGATTTAAGCCCGCAGGAGTCTCTGCCCACTGACTGAAGTGCAAAACAAGACAAACATATTGACACATTCAGACTTACGTGTTTCATTCTGGGCTCCAAAGCAAAGCCTTTGGGGCTGCAGCGAGCTGTCAGGTGTCTCACGATGTGTTTACATGCCTCAGTTTTCCCTGAACCGCTCTCACCACTGAAGGGACACAAAAAGAAGCAGGTGTAGATTGCATATCATTCATGTCTCAGGTTTTGTTATTATTTTGCATGTTCTTGTCTTACCTGACAACATTTCAGTTCAGCATTATACTTCTGAGGTATACAGTTTTTATTACTATAATAGTTGAATATCAGAACATCACATTATGGAATCTGAAGTAACTTTTTAACTACATTACATGTTTATACTTTTTATTGGTGTTTTTTATTTATTTTTTTATTTTTACATGTAACAAACAAGTTATCAAATATAGATGAGATAAGCTGGGATTCTGTATGTGTCTGAGAAGTGTGGATTGTTTGTCATCAGGGTGTCTCCTACATCTGTCATCTCAGTTAAATGTCTCCACCCGCCTGACATCACTCTTTCAGGGACCTCCGCCCATTTAATTCATGATTTAGTCCTTGTGACACTGGTAATTTTGCTCCATTGGAAGCCTGTTTTTAATTTTCTGTTGAGTGGATATTGAGGCTGACATAAGGTACCTCTCCAGTACATGCTCTGACACTCACTGACATGCAGAGAGCTGAGACCTGCGCAGTAACACCAAGCAGATGGCTTCAGAAGGTCAGAAGTTCTCCGTAACTACGCAGCATGCTGTTTATGTATGTGTTTTGCTACATTTCCTACTAAAAGCCCCACTGAGTGTGAAGTGCAAAGGTCTTTTCACTGTCTTTTCATTTACCAGTTTTTATTAGATTTGAAGGGCATTTTGTTAGAGCACTTGCCTCGGGGAGGACAAGGGGGGGGTTCTTGGCTACTGATGGCCTGTAAATGTGTCGGGAGTGTGTGTGTGTGCCAGGGTGGAAGGAGAAAACAATGCAACAGAAAGCTGAGCTAAAAGTGAAACAAGAGAAGAAATGATAAAGTGCAGGACAGGATGGAGGAAACGAGAACCTATGTACAGTGTCAGCGCACATATAATGTCACCGTGTGTGTGTGTTTGTATGTGAGTGAGATGGATTGCCTGTGGGTAGGGTGCATTAAGTCTCTGCCAGATTGGTTACGACTCAGCGGGAATGTCACTGGAGAGCCGGAACAGGATTTAATTGCAATCAGGGAGCTGCTTCGGTCCAGTCGAGGACAAAGAGCAAGACGCTGTGGCGCTCCCAGCAAACATCCATCTCTGTGTGAACTGAACAGGTCTACAGCTCGACCCAGACTGAGAGCTATTAATCTCTTAAGGAGTGTTTAACAGGTGCATGGCCGAGGGGCATGAACGAACCAGGTGGCCGGTTTGTCAATTATTCACACATCATTCAACTGTAAAAATGTCAAGAGTTGTTTTTTGGAGAATATGAGAGAGCGAGTTTGTACCTCAGGATGAAACACTGCGGGCGTCTCTCCTGCTGCATCATGTGGTAAGCTCTCTCTGCCGAGGAGAAGATGTGCGGTGGCAGAGATGAGCACAGACGACCGGTGGAGCTCAGGTACAACTGACTCACCTGAGAAAAAGAACCAGTACTTATGTAACATGTGGACACATATCTGGGTTGAGGAAGGCAGGGATTACAGGTACCACCAAACAGTGAAACCACATTGGGTATCACTTTCTTAGAGTGTGTGTTCATGAGAAAAGTGTGGTTTACATCTCATTTTAAAAGTTCTTCTGGAGATGTTTATCCTGTAAAATACTTAAAGCAAACAACCACTCCACAAGTATACCCAAAGAGAATTATCAAGGAAGTTTCTGTGTTTAAACAAGTGGCACTGAACCATCAATGTACTGTAATTCAGATCTGTGAGCAGGCTGTAACACCCCTGTGTGTCCAGTCAAGCAGACATGTGGCAGTGTTGTATTTGTAGGTGTAGAAAAGAGAAAGAGGGATGGGTTGTGAAGCAGTACGCCAGAGGGGTTGACACAGCAGATTACACATGTTTTGACATATGTCCTTCTCACAGTGGCTCTTCCCTGCTCCTCCTCACAACCTCTCAGTTGGGTATAGATGCCTGGAATGGAATGGGATAGAGGCAAGGGTGGTACAACTGGAGAGGAGAGGGGGGTGGCATGGCTTTATTCGATGAGGCCAGGAGAAGATGCCTCCTCCTCCTCCTCTAAGTCCAAGGCTCTAACTGGCGCAAATTTTAACTTTTTAATAATGTGTATTTAGGACTGTGTGAAACAATCTGAATGATATTGCAGAATTAACAAAAGGTAGTCAAATCAAGAACCTGTCAATCATCACAAATAGGACCTTACAAGTATTTCTTTCTTGTGGAGTGGTTATGTAACAGAGTAAAAGGATGGGTGTGCGTGGTGTGTATATGCAAGTATGTTTCTGTGGCTCATCCACAGTCAGCCTTATGCTGCATATCACTTACAGGAAGACTGCATTATTTATCAACTTAAAGGTCCATTTAATATGATCATGCCCTGCTTATCATACAGGAAACATCTCTCCTTGTACTATACACAGCTAATTGAATGTAAAACTGTGTCTTGGATGGATGGATCACTGTGCATACATTTGTGAATTCAACATTTGACTTGCACAACCTTACATGTATGCTTACCAAAGTGGAATAGATGGGCAGCTCTTTGTTTGGATTGACCAGGAGAAGGATGTGTCCAATGTAAGTCTGCAAAAGGGCAGAAAAACGTCAGAGTTAACACGCAACTACAAAATCCATAACACAAGCCTGGCTTTAATAGTAAAGATGTAGTTTAGCTGAGCTACCCACGACAGGAGTCACACACATATGAACAATTAATCATTGTGCAAAAAACATGTGATCCTTTTCATCAGGTGAGAGGTGGTACGGTTCTTCTTCAGACCATTTTGACCAGGGTAAGCTGAAGTTGGGTTAAAAAAATGTTAATGGTGGTGGTCATTTCTATTTAAGACGACAGTAATGTCATGCAAGAGGAAGGTCATGGATCAACTTGTCAATGACAAAACTGACTGGTGACCTTTCACTGGTAAAGAAAATAAATCTGTTCTCCCACACATAAACCCTATGGCCATTTAGACAAAAATAACTACCTCCCAATTTCTGACCCTTTCAACCACACCATTAACCCTCTGTCTCTCACAAAGAGCCCTGAAGGCTGTTTGAGAGCTAAACTTGGTCCCCTGGGAGAGCTCAAGCTTTGCTAACATTCTGTAACATGCTGCTCTGTCCTCAGGCCCCAGCTCAAGGTTAATGACTTGAACAAATTCCCACTGTTTGCAAAACATGGACCAAAATGGCTTTCTTTTTATATATTTATTTATTTTGAATCGACTAAAACTTTTGTGACAAGAGTGATGAATTGTTCAATCTCATGATATGTTTGTCACTAATCTAGCCTTCATTACTGTCTTCTGATGCATCCTTCCCAATTTCTGTGCCGCTTTCTCCACAGGGGTTCAGTGAAGGACTGGTCTTTCTCTCCTGGCAGAAGAGAGACCACTCATGAAAGCCCCTTGACTGACCACCCTGCTGGGAACATATGGAGTATTTTTGCCTTTGTTCTCCCCCTCTTAAACTCCCTGATACATTTTACTCCGTTCTGCACAAAAAGTAGTGAAAATTAGCTGCAGAAAGATAGAAAAGGATGGCATTTTTCATATTTGATGGATACTACTTCATGCAAATTATATGGCTGGACCAAGTTATTATTCCATTCCAGATAGATTCTTCTATCTCCTACAAACACAATGTAAAACAATGCATCACTTTTTTTCCCTTTTAATGTTATACACAGTTAGACAATGGTCTGATCTCTCCATGTTAACTGCACTTAATAACTCTTTTCAGCACTCCTTCTATTTGGACTTCATCATTCAGAATTCAAACCCTCTCTTTTCTTTATCCACCACTTCCACTTCCTTTCATTGTCATCCCCTTATCTTAGTCTCCCGCTGTGGCTGACCCTGCTGTCTGTCGCCCATCTGGGTTCCTGTAATAACGGACTATTACTGCCTCCTCACAGAGAGGACAATACACCCACAGCACCGCATTGATCTGGTTCCAGTCTTCATATGGCTCAATCCCCTCAGAAATAGACTTGAGATTTGAAAGAGGGGAAGGACAAGCAGGCAAGATAAAATGGACCAACTGTTAGAGATGAAAGCATTTCACTTCAGAATATAGTTATAGATTTTGCACTCCGATCGATCAAAACTATATTGATTTAGTCATTTTCACCAGTGTGAGTAGCTTGCAGTTTGCAGGATGAAACAGAGGCTGATCAAAACTTACAGATTTCTGCTCTTTTACTTTTTGCATTTGCTATTTAAAGAACAAAACCAACTATGTTTTAGATTATTACTCAGCCCTGGTTTATTTACTTCAGCTTGAGTAAACACTGGATCTGTTGGGCATAATTTTTTAGTTCCATATCTAAAAGAACAACCCGTGTGAAGCTATGTCAAATAAGAACAGTGCCCTCCTGCTCTGAATACAATGAAGGAAAATGTAGCTTTTGGCTAGAAATAATAGGGTTCTTTGGCATGTAAGAATAGATTATCACTTTTATAATCATACAATGTTCAGTTTTGATTTGTTTCTTTGAATCCCTGCAATAGATTTGCAAGAAATTATAGTATCTAAATTTCAACATCCTGCTATTTCAAAACATAATGCCAATCAGATCAAATGTGTCAGACTCTCTACGTGCCTGTTGAGTGTTTCTGGATTGTATCTCAGTACTATATGTATGATGTTTCTACTTCAGTATAGCAGATGTACATACGCTGGAGGGCGACCCACTGTTCAGCAGGACTCATGGTTATAAAGAATGAATGGTGTGGACTTCATATTCTTGAATCCCCAGACTGTAAACACTGCTCTGCTGTACTATAAATAAGTAACTTTGGTTCTGCAGTTATGCCCATAAGAAAATCTGTTTCATATTTCTCCAAGTCTCACTGCGTGTTTCATGTTGCGTGGAGCTCCTTGTGAAAGGACATTGGGGTCTTACATAGATTTGGTCGTTGCCAAAACGTTTTTGCATCTCATAGAGCAAGCTGCTGTCGGTCAGCTCACTGAGGGATGCCAGGTCATCATTGGGTGCTGGAGGCATCAACTTGACCTGAGAAAAATGAAGATGATTACATTATGACTCAGAGAAAGCAGTTTCTGATTGATGCCCACATTTATTGTATAATCCTGTTCAATATCTAGTTGTTTATTAGTTTGTCTTCTATTAGAGACATTAACTGTAAGATCAGCAGAGCTCTTTGGTCTGAAATATATGTTTTTGAATTGTTTAAAAGTATGTTGCAGATACATTAAGTAAGGGCTTAGCTGACATTTCAAACTCCTAACACACTTCAATAGGTGCTTAAAAACATGAAGAACATCATTGCTGTACTATCTGGAATAGACAAAGTTAAAAATGTCACACTCCAGATTGTCCCAGGCTGAACTTAATTCCTCTTCATTAACTCAAAGAAATCAAAGGTATAGAATACTATATGAATTCTTGTGCAATCCCACAAGACAAAGTACCTGCTCCAATTTGCTCGGTCCAGAGCTAAAGTGGCCATCTAGGCCATTATCCTGAGAGGGCTGTCGGCTCAGTGCTCCGCCTGCGTCTCTGAACATGGCACACTTCTCCAGCAGGCTGTCCCGCTTAGAGATCGGGAGACCCAGAGGGTTCCTGTACAGTAGATGGACGGGCAAGGAGTAGAAAAAGGCACAGCAGGAGTTTGGGAAGGTAAATAGATTTGAAATAGTAAGGGGAAAAAAAGAAACGTAGAATAAACGTAAGGCTACATATGTGCTTATGAAACTTGTTAACCCACAAGTTTTTGAGAGGAGTTTTGAGGTCGTGAGAACCGCCATCATAGCGTTGGTCGGTAGAAGGAAGAGGAGCAGAGGGATCCTTCAGTCTCTGCAGCCAGCTCTCCTCTGCATTCAGCAACATTTCTGCTATGGGCTCTGACACAGCAATATCTAAATAACATGACAGAAAAGATGTGAGGCGATTAGTTCTGTTATCTGACATTCACAGATGCAAATTTTACTAGATGCAAATGAAAACTTCATCAAATGTTCTTCAATATTTCTATCATGATGAGGACAATGATGCCAATACACCTTTCTGTTTCTTTATCATGCCAACCCTCCTTCACTCTTCTTGTGGTTAAGCCTTCATATGTGCAAAATGTGAATCAACTGCGGATCAATCCACAGTGCAGCAGTGGAAGGGGGAGTTAAGATCCCCCTGTCTGTAATGAGGCCTAAGAGGGCCCAAGGGAGGGGAATGGCTTCATCTTGTCTTTTTTTTTCTGGGTGACAGACAGTGCCCTTGACACCCATCTATTGCTCTGTCTTTCTTTCATCATTTGGCTGCTAAAGGAGGAATGTGGAGCTCAAAGTGAAAAAGAGGGGGATTGTCTGAGTCTCTAAGGGCTTGTCTCACATCTTTGAGTCTACATGCAAGAAAGGGCTATTGATTAGTGAGAGTCAGAGGCTTGATTAAACCATGAGAGTAAATGGTGAGAGGCAGCTATGACATTTTATCTCACAATAGTGAGTTTAAATCCAAAGCCCCAATATACGACACATTTCATCGCCATCACACCAGACGCAGAGTTCAATCTTTTTAGGGAATGTGAATTATCTGTAAGATTTACCAAGATTACATGCTTATAATGGCTTCCACTTCAAGATCAGTGTATGTGCTTGCTACTTTGTCAACTTAAAAAGAATGTCAAAAAATTCTTCCTTTTAGCCCTTTTGCTGGCATGTTGCTATGTTTCAATTGGCCCTGACATGTTAAATATGTTAGATTTTTTTCATCTGTCTGCAGGAAGCAGAGTACTCTCTATTTGCACAATCACAAGGTTTCTGATTGGCAAGTTAAAACTAAAAGTTACTCAGGGTGGGGCCATCAGAAGACAACATTTTTGCCATCTAAAATAACGCAAATCTTAACAGTTTCATAGTAGCTCTTGTAAATCCTTGTGGACTTTCACACAGTGTCACTTCACCTTTAGGCAGTGACTATGAAACTGTTAAACCACATGTTTCATAGCAAGTCTTCATAACAAGGTCTCTGTTGGCACAATGTGTTCCAACCCAGACTTCATTGTAACTGATGCATGTCAGAAATAAAATGTAAATATCTTGCAAGGTAAAAGTGTGGAGCAATCATTAACTGTAGGGTGGCTAAAAAAGCAAAGTTGTGGAAAGTAGGTCCTAATGGAAATTGTCAGATAAATACATTTTAAAATCAGTTGCTTGTGCTTAAGCATATCAATAGGATCTCCCGGGTCAGAAAACACTCCTGTGTTAATTTCCTTCATTAATTCTCACGTTCTCTACCATGCTGCAGTTAGAAGTGCTTTATGGCTCTTCACTAAGTTGTTTGCTAAGATAGGAATCAGGAATTTTCTGAAGTTAAGTTTAGGAGAAAACCTTAAATATGGTTTAAGAAATCTTTAGGAAGAGACTATCTGTACTGTACTTGCTCATACTGTAAGGAAAATCTTTGTTCTTTGTGCAACTGAGCCGCTGATTCTCACAAAGAAAGAGATGTAAACATTGTCATGTCAGAAAAATACCCCTGTGATGTGTCTCTTCTGTCAGGTCTGTGAAAGTTCTTTCAGCTGAACTGTAGATGACAGTGTATGATGCATGTGCATTCACAAACATTCTGCACCAAACAGCAAACAGTATTGGACTGCACACACACACAGTTAGCATATTTTCCATCTCTGTGTGCATTACAGTAAGTTTTGTATCGAGAGGAAAATTTACTCCACACAGCTCTGATACACTTGAATGAATTAGTGATGGAATTTAAAATGATCTATAATCATAATCATACATTTAGACTGGGCATGTTTTCCAATGGTAGATGGCTCAGTTTGTAGCTAATTATTTATTCATGTCTTTCCTGAGATCAGCTGACTACCAGTAAAACGGGAACAGATGTTCTGGACGTCCATGAACTCACATTTAACACAAAACTGTCTTCATTCAACGCCCTCTGTTGCTCTTCTATATTGTATAACTTAAAAAATAACACTTGCTTTTCAGAAAATGACCCCTGGCCTTTATGAACATTGAAAAATAATCCACAACAGCCCTTTATGGTTATTACTGACCCCAGAATTTAAGTCATGAGTTTATATTGATGCTTGCAATATGAATGAGGTGCTTAGATAAATGTTTCATCTGTAAATTCTCACATAGGCAAAAAAAAGGGCTGATAAGATGCTGATTATGAGAGCCTCATTCACTGTGCACACTGTCTATATGACTGTGTGACTGTGATTTATAGTATCACAGAGATTTTTATTGCATTTAAACAGGCTCAGAAAAAAAATTTCTCTCCTTTTTTTGCTTCATTACCTCCTACTTCCTAAAGCACATTTGCACCTTCCAGCTGCAGTGCCTTTGTGTGCATGTCTGTGCACATTTGTGTGAATGTGTACAGCGGATGAGTTACCAGATGGCTTGTCTTGGTTGCAGTTCAGCAAAGTCGGATTTGCTCCGTGCCTTAGGAGCTGGTTAACAATGCTGGTCTGTAAGAGATGGGAGAAACATCAACAGCAATTTTCATTAAATCAGAGGAAAAATTCAAGAACAAAAGCAGATTTGTTGTTTTTGAGGATCACCCTGAAGTCAGAGAGGATACGGTTACAGCTACAATGAAGAGTCGAAGAGTAAATGCGACTATCTATATTGTGGCACGGACAAATTTCAACACTGAGATGATACACAAATCGCATTTCACACATGACAGGTCTCTACAAGTGATGCCTCTGACTGAGGAGAGCCTTCAGTAATGACCCTATCTCTCATCACATGTCACAGCAGGGAAACCTCATTATTGTCAACCTTCATTTCAGCACACAGCAACATGTGATTGCTGTCACCTCCGCCCCCCTTTTGTTTCTGTCTAGATTTTCCTTCAAACTAAACCATGCTCCAGGTTTCCCTCTCCATACTCCACCTTTCAACCCCAATCTTTGCTTCTGTGGGGCATCAGCTGAATCAAAACTATAAACTGCAATGCACTCCGTCATCTTAACTTACACAGATTATTTGTGTAAAAGGGAAGTCTGCGGTTACAGTAATCAGTGGAATTACAATGCATTATCATTCCCTACTGACACATACCGAGGCCTGATCAGAAGCCCTTTATGTCAGTTTTACTGTCACTTTTGGAGGCATGAAACACTCTTCTATAGCTGGATATTGCCACTTATCCTTCTGCTGCAGTCAGTAACACATCAGTTGTGCAAATAGTTTGTTCGGACAGGAAAATGTCCTTCCATAAACCTCACTTATGACAAACTGTAAAAAGGAGGTGAAACGGAGAGAGAGTCCCTTGAATCCAAAGTGTGCGAATTATGTTCCAATCAATTCTCCACACTGATATGGGTTTTTGGAGTTTTTTTTTTTTTTCATTCCTCTATTTTTACTTCCTTCACTACTACTGTACTACTTCAATACACAGAAGAAGTACCCATTCAAAGTTAGGGAAACCTTTTTTTCTTCTTTTATTTGTTAAAAGCCTTGCTAATATTTTACATGTTGCCATGGCAACACCACAACTGTGTTTAGCTAAAAGAACCCTGCACATCCAAAAGTGATGCATCTAGGGTACCCAGTTTGTTCCAAACAAACAGCATGTAATAAGCTAAGAGTGTGAACATGTCTTCAAGTTGAACGTATTGAATGTTAAGCCCACTAAAAATGTCATAATTCAACTCATAAAGAACAGCCACTGCCTGAAAATGATGACAGGAACATAAATTTGAAAATAAAATAAAATAAATAGTGGTAACATAAAATTATTTCTAGCCTTACTAAACAAAACTTGCACCTGGCAGATGTGACATGTTCAGCAGAGAATAGGTTAGTTAGTTATTGATTAATATATAAATATGTAAATATAACCTGAGTAATATATTACAATATATCTACAATCTAATTAAATCATCAAGGCTTTTTAACTCAGTCAGTGGCAATGTAGCCAGCTTACTTCTTTATAAGCAAAGTGTCTTGTGATGCAGTACAGTAATAAGACATCGATGAAGCTCAGAAGAAAGTGACTCAGCACATTCATTAGACTGGCCCTGACCCATTCCAACAGCTGTGAAGTTATGAATCTACAGCATGTCTTCTGCCAATGAGGCCTATAAATACTGGCAACACGTGAGTGGCACCAAAACATCTGAACTCAGCAGGTCAAAGTTTAAAAGAAGTCCAGCAGAAGGTTATAAGATCAGGGTAGTCAGCCGGGACAAATCAGCTTCATTTTGTGATGTAGATCCAGAAAGAGAAAGCAGCTTTTAATAAGAACCCGAGTGTCCTATTAATATTTGTCAGATGTAAAACTGAAACTTAAGATTAGCATTAAAGTTCTTCAAAAAGAGACACTATAAAAATCTTGCTGTTACTTAATTGCTGAATGAATAAATTAACCCGACCCAAGCAGGGTGATATTTTAATACGCCGTCATTTCTTTCTGAAAATCCAACATAAAACTGTTTTAAAAATCTTCTCTCTGGAGAACTCAACTTTAAATACCTGACTTAAAACAGCGAAGCTAAGAGCCAGGGTCCGACTTATCACAAGACCAATGGAGGGAAGCTTAATTAGCAGCAGTAATAGGGTCATAATTCTTCTTAAAAGGTCGTAGCAGTGCGCATGCCACCCTGCAGAAGGGGTCTTTGGGTTTAATGTACCAGCTGGTATTACGGTTGCTGGCAAGCATTCCCAGGAACTCTTTTTTTCTTTTACCTCATCTCAGTAAAACAGAAAAAGAGATTTACTGGGCTGGATGCATGCAAATATCTAAAACAATATCATACGTTAGTCATGTGTCACAGTTACGCTAGCCATAAGAAGAAAGCGGCATAAGGCAAATGCTAAGAAGGCTCAGGAAGCAGTTTGTATGCAGGAGGAAATGCACTGGCACCCGTAAAGAGCAGACGGCGAGGTGATTTAGCACTTGTAAGGTAAACCTCATCGATTCTCCAATCACTGAGTCTGCCACTGCCAATTCTCATACACTTACACTGTACACACTTACACACACAGAGACACAGTGTATGCAGAAAGTATATAAACAGAGATATAAGAAGATTAAAGAAGGTTAAATCCATTTTTACAGGACTGTGGTCTGGATTTGTACATGTAGATCTCCTCATTAACAATCCCCTGATCTTATAACAACTGACTGAGGAATTGAGTGTATTAGAGGAGAAAAATGAAACAAAGACATGAATAAGGTTTATATAAATGAAACAGAGAAAGAAGTTTGAGTTGGCGAGAGGAAGAATGTTGAAAACATACATGTTAGAAAAAAAAGCTTGGCTTCACGAGGGATGAACTAAATATCAAATGAATATATTCTCTTTGTCTGCAACCAAACACACAGCTCAGAGGCTAATTAAATATCTAGTTGGGTCAGCAAGATCTGAACGTGATCACTTCCCTCTGTTCATAGCTGGAACCTTCCCAAAACACCAGAACAAATTCCTATCTTGTTCCAACATCCCATCTGGAAATCAATCTCCTCTTCTCTGAGAGAAACCATTGAACGGATAATCTAAAATGATGACTGACTCTACGTAGAGTAGTAACTAAAGTAACAGCAGTTTTGCTGTTTCTAATTCACAGGCCAAAAAAGAGCAGATTCTCAGATAACAGGAAGCAAGTTTCTCTGGAAATATCCACTGATAATTTCCTCATTATTTAGTTAATGGCTGCAATCTCGTTGGATCAATACAGCTGGGTGAGTTGAAATGAGTGGTCTCCTTTATAAATGTCAATAACATTCAGACATATTTGTGCAGTTGTATGTTACCTGCCCATATTTGGCAGTCAAATGGAGGGGGGTCCAAAAGTTGTTGTCAGCTGGATGAGGGTCTGCTCCACTCTCCAGCAACAGAGATGCCACCTCTCTGTAACCACTGGCACAGGCGATATGGAGCTTCAGAGAGAACACAAGCAAAAGGAGATACATATTAGAAAAATGTGAAAGACTGTCAAATCTGGGAAGACTGAGCAGAAGAATCTACTGATGCAAGAAGACAGAAAAATAATAATGTAAAGTCCCACACAAACTATCACACATGTGGATTTGCTTACCAGAGTAACTCCATTATCATTGGGCTGGTTGAGGTTTCCCCCTGTGGCAACAAACTGTCTAACATCAGACAACATGGTGCTGGCTCTCTGTGTCCTCATAGCATGCATGGATGACACATCCACACCTGAAAAACACCGACATGGACGTGACACTCGCATCTTTAGGTATCTGGATTAAAAGACATCTGAAGAATTGTTTTAACTTTCTTTCAAGAAAACAGTGATTCTTATTATTTTTCCACAAGGAAAATAAAAATAAATGAATTTGAAATAAAAGAAAAAATTCTTCAAATGTAGTTGAATGTGAGATTGTAGTGCAACTTAGTATTTAAATTCCATGTGTCACCTCCATTACTACCAGCAATAATTGCTTATTTTTCATAGCACTTGCAGCTATTTTTACATGAATGACCAAAGGTGATTAAGCTCCACGATACTCATACAGAACCTCTTCCTCTGACCTAAACAATTTAAGACACTGGAACTTGTGTCCTGGGTTTGCACAGACAAAATGCAACCAGTAACGATCAATGCACTGCTCAACAATCACATACATACAGTGAACCCAATTTTGCTTGCTGTAATAGCATTGATTGATTATCAATCAGTCTATATATCACTCAGATGAGCTCTTGGGTAATAAATAATGGGACTTTTCCAAACAGATTACTTGAATCAGTGAATCAATATGTTTGTCTCTGCAAACAGATGAGAGTGTCAGTCTAGAGGTATTTGAGACCTGCTAGTAGAAACATGGCTGCATTGTAACGAAAGAGAATTCATTGTTTCCACGGAGCAAAGATGTGAAGGAATCTTGCACAGCATGCAAAGTGTCTCAGTTTGCACTCTGAGAGGAAACGGGGGAATTTAAAGGACATTTATCCTCCTCCCTCTCTTCCTGATGTAAGGGCTCATGGACAGTCTGTCTTTCCCATCACGACACAAACTTGATAAGGATAGAAAGCATGCAACTGTGTTGCTATAGCAACAGAGGCTGAGTGAACCCGTGTGGGTAAGAGCGTGTCTCATAGTGGCAAAACCCAGTGGGAAGGGGGTGGGTTTTGGAGATCACCTCAGAGGCTGACAGAAAGAAGAAGACAAAAAAAAGGAAAAAAATCAGAGAGTATGGAGTCTGTGTGTGTGTGTGTGTGCGTGTGTGTGTGTGTAGGGTGGTCTGCTCTTGATAAGAAAGCTATTAGAAGCTGGCATTTGTCATGTGACTTGGTGCAGGCTTGTGTGTGGCAGATGGGTGAGGGAAAACCCTCCATCATTGTCTTTTTCTGTTTCTGTCTGGCTTTGTCAGCATGATTCCTGTTCCTCTTTCCCTCTGTGTTTTTCTGCATTTCTTTGGCACCTCTCCCGGCTTCTTCCTCTGTCACATTTCCTCAGTGCCTTTATCTCTTTTATTTTCAGCTCCACCATTGACCTTCTCCTTTCTCTGTGGGAGACAACTGCCCCTATCACAATGTGCCACCATTTGGCCTGTGGGTATAGTTCACCTTCACACAGGGATGTGTGAAGGTGAAATGTTATCCATTCACATCTTCCCAATGCTTTGTTAATTAAACATTGAAATACCAACAGGTTTATTTATTGTCAAGTTTGTGAAAACATCAAAGTGAGGCATTGAATATGATTAAGAACTCATATTCGATTGATGGGTAAATGTCAAAGTTACCGCGAGAGCTTTACCGTTTTCCTCTAGGTGTTTTCGGAGGATGTAGCTGGTCTCTGTTCCGTCGAAGGCGTAGTCCAGAGGAATGTTTCCATTGATGTCCTGGAGCAGGATGTTCACACCGGCCTTTTAAGCAAAGGCAGGAAAAAAATCAAGACAGAGAAGACACGAGCAAACTGTGTTTTAGCTTGGGTCGTTCGTCAGACTTGAATTAATGATTAAGTGGGACTAATTATCTTGGCCTCCCAGCAGCATATGCCTGAACAGAACCGAGATGTTAACAGAAAAATACAATGAATTAAAGAACTCATTAGATAACTGCCCTGGGGGTGGGGCAGTGATAAAAAAAAAAAAATCTTTAAAAAAAACTGAGGTCAGTGGTTATTACCTGGGATGGTCTGGGTTAGTGTGTGTGTGAGACAAGATTAATGTAAGCTTACTCAGCAGGGACCCTGTCAGAGCTGTCTTCTGTCACACGAGATAACACAAGAGGCCTTTCCCCAGGTTCTTTAATGTTGTTTCCTTTGATGACAACACTACTTGGTCACAATTTGGTTATGACTGATTAGTTGTCTTCGTAAAAACTCTCATGCACTTTTGATTTAAATATCAAGTACCATTTAAATAAAAAAGCAAAAGCTTTTGTTATAAGTAAAAAATGGAAATATTTCAGTAACAGTGACAGAGACTTCCTGCTGTCCGTTTTATTTTCTATCATCCTCTTTCTGGTTTATGGTGCTAAAAGTAACACAAGTGGCAATTGTATGAATCTACACCATAAATTGCTTCCTGATGTTTGATGAAACCATAAAAGCCAGTGTAACGATCATAGCTGGACGAAGTCTGATAAGAGAGATGGGGGACTGTAAGTGAGGGTCCTTGTTTAATATTTACAGCTAATAGAATTCTAATGACACAGTTGCAGTGCGCCAATGAGATTTATGACCCAGTCCTTAGGTAGGCAGAGAAAGAAGGGGTGGGGAAAGTTAAAAAACAAAGAAAAAAAATAAATAAGGGAGGAAGAGGGTTGAAAATGGGAGGTGGGAACTAGCTGATGGAACAACATGAAATCCTTTAACCTTAAAGCTCTGCTAACAAGTCCTCAAACACAAGAATGTTAAGCTTAAAACCTCAAAGAAGCCTGAAGCTGTCCAAATGATTTATAATTTAAACAACAGATTTTTTTTTTTAATCAGGGTTAGTTAGAGGTTAGCAAAAAGAATTAATTAACATTATAATCAACTGCTGCTTCATGACTATTCATGAAAAGCAAGACACTTTATTACACAGAGAAACACCACTGAAAAGCGGTTGATGGGATGTGAATGAATCAGGAGAGAGCATATTATTAAAGCAGCCTCCTATCTGACATACTGTAGGTGTACACACAAACACACTGCTCTACATCCTTATTACCATCACGTTCTATTTGGATGCTCCATCGCCAGCATATTCCCAGTGTTTGTTCATTCTGATGAACCTGAGGGCTCCTCAAAGGATGCCGCTTTTAAAATGCATGTGGTTTTGTTCCAGCGGGCATCTGTGTGACGAGTACTGACCAAAAACAGTTGGCAGTGGAGAAGTCTGCTGGCCTATACAATTAACTTCAAGGTATAGCAGCAGTCAATAGAAGTCTGTTGGGATGAAGTTATAAGCTGACAGACAGCTTTATCGTGCTCAGCCAGGAGGCCGCACTCATCACTCATCACCTTCACTCACAGCCCCACAAAAGGCAGCCGGACGGCAGTTGGAAAGGTTTACAGTAATGTCACTAAGAAAGTGCGCCTGCTTTAAATTCTTAGGTTTTAAGTAGGACATGATGAAAACAAACAAAGTAAATTCATCGGTCTTAAAATTAGGTAAAGTCAGCCTCAGATGATCTACATGACATACTACAAAAGGGATTTCAAACTGGCCCTCAAGGGCCACTGTGCTCCAGATATTAGATCTTTCCCTGGTTAAACACACCTGATTCGATTTATGGGTCATTGTGCAAAACTTGACAAGCTATTGGATCCATTTCATTCTAATCAGGTATGTTGAAGCAGGGAAGCATCTAAAACCTGCAGGACGGTGGACCTCAAGGACCTGTGCATTATTTATTTCACAAAATCTACGATAAAATGCAAAATTATAAAGTACTTACTGTCTCCATACAGAATCAAGTAAGTAGCAACCAGTTACTGCTCCCTATTAACCGACCATCAGCAAACTATATCTTTACACAATGTTACAAAGCATTAAACATCAGAATTAGGAGTGTACTTTCCTTTTCACAATTGTAATTGTGCATGACACAATTTAACCTTCTACATTGAGCCATATACTCCTGCAAAAAAAATGACAGCGCTGCAAGAGCAAGATTTTGATATTAACAAAAACCAATCCACTGTGATTAATGTAAATATAAATATGTATAAATAGCAGAAAATATTCACTAAAGATGTAATTTATCTCAAGTTCCATTACAACACACAAAGCTTGAAGACCAGCAGATACAGATTGTGATGAAAGAAACATGATATGTTGGTCATTAATAAAGAGACATAAATCATATGTCACAGTTCGCATGATAAGTGCTGACAGATATAAATGACTTGGCGTTGGCTGGCGGTCGTGCAGGTTGCGGGAGGTTAACAAGCTGACTTCTGGAGCCAACACTGGTTAACCACAATATGATGGATCCGCCTCGGATGTCTCAAAGATGGATATCAGTTAATACCACATTCCCTAAGCTTCAGATGTTAAACACAGTGACCACCAGAAATCAATAACTACCAGTAGATGCTTACTGATAGCTGTCCCTGGGGAAGTCACTGCTGAGCTGGATACCTTTACAGTGGGAATCTAACCTACACAAACAGCTCCCATACACGTTAATCGTCTGTCTAATGAGTGTCTGACGATGTTATTCAATCCTGCTGTCCACAAAGCTTATGTAATGGGTTGAATATGATGTCTGCTTCATGCACCTGGATGCCAGAGAGCTGTAGCATATTTCTAAGCTTCAAGTCTATTTTTTCCACATGGTTAACTAAATGTATTATGGATCTTGATAGTGAGCTATCAACTCAACACTAGTGCAGACAGAAGGGGGACCTTGCAGCTGCTCATTTTCTAAAACATGTAAACACCGGTGACTTGAGACTTGACTCGGACTTGCGATTTGAGACTTGTAAACAAGCAGCAAACTGCAATGTCTGGTATAAAAATCGAGGATGCTGGATCCATCACATCCACCTTAAAACACACCTGGTGAGGTTAGTCACTGTAAAATGTTAGCATCTGTGTTAGCAACGAGCTGAGCTCCAAAGCAGCATAAACGTTAGCTTGTTACTACCTTTGTACTAAAATAATGTTAACCCCATCAGATTGGCTCCACTGAATGTGTTCAGATGAAGAATGAGACATTTATAGAACACAGTTTCCGTAGACTGCTGATGTTAAATTGGGACCAAATTGGGATCGGACCCACTGTAAACAACATGGTTTAACTGGGTCTGTTCATAAGAAAAGTACATCTGTTGCTGATTTAGGAATGTGAGGAATATTTATTTGACCTGCAAGTATTGGATCTAAATTTATATAAATGATTAGGGGTTTTTTTTTGTTCAAGTTTAAAAAGTTTAAAATTCATATTTAAATTTTTTTTTTTTTTTAATTTGAAAGAGTCAAGATGTAGAAACTTGAACCAAATAAGGCAAGAAATTGTCCAGAGGAGAGGGATGGACCATTTGTCAGCTAAAGCTAAAGATCAGTGCTGTTACAAAATGCTTGTAGTTAAACGGTGAGTACGTATTCTAAATTCCTTGGATATTATAATTGCAGTCCTTTAAGCAGACCAGACGGGAAGCAGATTACGTTGCATGGCAGATTACTCAGTACAACTAAAAGTGACTTGACTTGGACTTGTGCCATAAAACTTGAGCCATAAAAAAGGACTTGTGAACATCTCTCCTGTGTTAGTTTGCCAAGAATGTTTGCATTATTTTCACAGAACCATCACATTTCAATTTTGATTCTGAAAAAGTAGCATTTAGCTGTTTTAGGATTGAGAGGTTATCACTTGCTTTGCAAGAAATTATAGTTCCTATGCTGTAATGTTCATGGGGTCTACAATCTCACCTGTTGGACAAACACAATTACTCTTTTGACTGGTGTATCACATATTAGTATCAACAGAATAAGAAAATATAACCACACCCACTATATAAAACAGATTCATCACAAAATAATATATATTCATGTGTTCAACAGGACAAGCTTGTTACAAACTTACAAACAGGTTATAGATGACAGAGCTGTGCAAAATACTGTTTGATTAACAATAGAGAGAAAAAAGAAGAAAGTAATCGTCAAGAAAACCAAAGAAGTAATATTTCAACAGACATGAAGTGGAGCTTAGTGCAGCCGGGGGCTTGCTGTTAATGGTTTAACTTCAAAAGTCGAAGAGTTCAGGAGTTTTAAATGAATCATTTACACGCATGGAAAGTGGGTCAGTTCTACAACTGTACCCCTGCTGGATTTCAAGCTGTAAAAGAAGAGACAGCATTTTGAAACAGAAGAGATTGTTTTCATGTGGGGTGCCACTGCACTCTACAGCTCCACAAATTTAGAGATTAAAAGCAATAACTAACATTTTGATGTTATATGACAGATATGAACAAAATGGTTCAAACAGGAGTGCATTGGTGGTTTCAGATGAAAAAAATTGCATTTTCCATTTAAAACACCCCGAGTCAAGAGGTAGAAACTCAGACACATGAACAAAATAAGGTAAAGTGTGCAATTAACACTCAATGTTTAGAGCATCTTTTCCCCTGTGGTTTGGTAGGAAATTAAAAGAGAAAGCCATAACTGTGGCATATGCTTAATTTTAGAAGAAAGCAAATTGTAAGTCATGGAGATAAAGAGCTTTTGTCAGGACATCCAGATGAATGTGCATGGCACAAGTCCAATAAGGTTAAAGTCTTCAAAATCAAGATGATTGAAAGAGAATTTTTAAAAATCTGGCAATTTTACTCTTCACATTACACTAAAACTAATATTTCTGTGCAAGCATCTTTAAAGACTACACAGGCTGTTGCGTTTTCATTTGCTAAGTAAGAATCCACTGTGCCTCTAAACTGCTGCTTAATCCCACCAGAGTCCTTAATGACAAACATTTACCAAAACTGGAGTTAAATGGGTTTAGGAAAGGATTTGGACACGAGTTGGAAATGATAGAGTTTAGAAATGACTTGTTCCCCTGCTGTTTGGAAGCAGGAGATAAGAGAATTAATATTACTGCCAATCCGGATGCAAAGCAGCAATGCACTCAAACATCTCATCAGCCCCCCCCTTTTTAGCCTATAAGACAAGATTGGTAACATCTCTGTCAGCAAAAAGAGCTTTCTTCCTCTGTATAGAAACTGGAGACAGGAAATCAAGAACACGCAAGCAGAGGACAAGGGGAGGGGAAATAGATGGCGGTGTAGGACACAATAGATTAAGCAGCAGTATTCTTTCCTGTGCCAATGAAAGATAAAGATGGCAGAATCAAGCTACTTTGAGCATTGTTGAATTTCCCATTAAAATGTGAAGCAGTTTGTTTCTGAGTCAGGATCTCGCACTTGCAGTACTGGTGATGAGGGAGCAGTGTGAGCAACAGGAGAGAGACTCATCATTGGCTCGGTCTGTGGTGGAGGAGATGGGTGTCAAAATGAATAAAGAGAAGAAAAATGAAACTGCTTCTCTGTGGGAAATTTACTTAATCAAAGCTATTTTTACAACACCAGACAGGAAGAACCTCTAGCTGTCTTTTTTAGAAACCATCTTCCTGTGTTGAAGATACTGGATAAAGAAATCCAAGACTATCGCATCCTGAAGGAAATAAAAATGCACCCAAACAAATCTTCGCCTTTTTGGAACCGGATACCTCTAAAGAGTTGTCTTACATGGTTTGTCTCCTCTGCTTGAACTAAATGTTACAGTCACACAAGCATGCACACTAAGACACACACACACACACACACACACACACACACACACACACACACACACACACATAAGCAGGGGTAAGTATCAAAGAATAAGCCCTGAAAGCTGAGAAATGTCTTGATTTTTGTGGTAATGTGTGAAAATATTTGAACTCTTAACCGAATTCGAGTTCCAAAGTTCTCATAACTGCTCTTCCTCTTTTCTCTCATCACCCCTTACCCTATTCCGACAGAGTCGAGTGCCGTGTCAATATGGCCTCATTTACTAGGAAATTGTTTTCTCTGAAGTGAATGGGAAGCGTTTAGTCAATCTCTTCTATAGAGGAAGTGTTAAATATCCCACTCTCATGGTCTGACCATCATAAAAGATTGACTCACCGAGTTATATTGGATTTGGCATATCTATAATCACACCTTCATCAAACTGCATGACCTTCTGCTTTCATTTTGCATACCCTTTGCCTGGGAGCTCTTCAAACGTATCCATTCCTCTGAGGATCGGTTCTTTCCTGTCTCACAGAAAAGCACCAGCAATTACTCAAGACCCAAACAGCAGAACCAGACTGTACAAGATTCGGCAGAGCTATAGACTGCAGTCAACCCTCCCTGGGTCTAATCAACACCAGTAGAGCAGTGCAATCCCAGTGAGTAACTGGTTGGATGTGCATGCCCTCCCCTGCAGCTGGCACAGCTCTCGTTATGGACCTAATCAGTACAACCACAGCTCTTGTCAAGACATACTCTATAGAATAGGCTCTCTTTGATGTCAAGCTAATGCAGAATGACTACAAATTCTAATTTTCATAGATTCTGCTGGGTTTGAGGGGAAAGCCATGTTCTGGGCTCTAAGAAACACACAGACCCTAATCAATGAAAGAAGCTCCACTAGGATAGAAAATTCTTGATGTCTGATACAGATAGAGCCAATACACTTAGTGAAAAACCTGTTCATCCAAACAGTGTGTACTCATATATGGTTTTCTTGTACTGAATAAATCCTCGCAGCATACTCCGTGTCATGTCTGTATGTTTTCCTCACCAGCAGCAGCAACAGCACCACGTCTGCATGGTCACACACACATGCGACATGCAGGGCTGTCCACAGGTCTTCATCCTGTAGGTTGACATTCAGGCCTCGCTCTATCAGAAGCTCTGCTGCGAACACATTGTCATGACGAGCACACTGCAGAAAGCAGAAACAGTAAATGATCCTGTTATTAGTTTGGAGAACGGGTATTTCCCGAGGAACTGCTGACTGCAAACAGAACAGAAGATATACTGTGGCATGATAATGAATATATGTGAAAATCTGCAGTGCAGAAGTGGTGATGATTATATTCTTGTACTGCCACAGGGGAATTAGCAAAATTATAATGATTACGGCATTATGGATGGTTACTGGGTCAACACCATGTTGGAGGAGTGACAGCAGTATGCTGTTAGGACAAATAATAATCATGTTGTTTGGGTTCTGACTGATTTTTGTTTATGTATTGTCAAGCTGAAATGGACAAGCCTCGACATTAATCATGGAGTCACCGAACCTTAAGGATGTTGGTTCAGTATGTGTATTTTGTAAAAAAAATAAATAAATAAAAATAACTTGGAAAAGGACACAAAACTATTTCATTTAATAGCTGAAAAAAAAATTGTAACTGCTGTAAATTTAGGTAATTATAGAAAACAAAATATGAAACCACTGTAATAAATTATGGAATCATCAAAGCAAAAAAATCTTTGATGCAGAAGTTGATCCACAAGTTTTTGACAGTTTAATGGGAACAACAAAACATAATTTGCAATACTCTGAGCTGAGTTATTTTCTATTTGGGGCCATGTTTCCATACAAAGTTGTCAGAAGCTAAATGTCATTAAGCTCTGTGAGCACTCTCTCTAAACTGCAGACTTGTTTGAATATTTATATTTGCGCAGGTGTTTGTTTTAGAAATACAAATAATATGGTGATTCCATTACTGTTTCCACTTGACCTGTAACAGACTGCGGAAAAATTAGAACGATTTCATAAAAAAAAATTACGTTTTGGGGCTATGCTTTAAAAAACCTATAAGATTAACTATTAAAGTATTTTTGCGTGTCATATCTGTGGATTATTATTATTATTATTATTATTATTAATATTATTATTAATAATAATAATGTTTTTGCTAAAAATGTATAATGAACATCCTTAAAGTTTTGTATTTTTTTACAGGGATTGTAGGGAACTAATACGATTAAGGAAATTGAATTAAAATGTAAGAAGCCACTGGAATGTCCTTAATTATTAGAAAAAAATCAAACAAAACAAACAAAAAAACTCTGATTATATCTCACCAGGTGCAGCAAGGATCCTCCTGAGGAAGTGGGGGTGTTGGGGTCTGCGCCTTCCTTGAGAAGACGCAACACTGCAACACATTAAACATCCACATGTTAACACCTGTAACATGCGAGGACAGCTGCTTCAGGATGTCCAACAGACACATACACTGACATAAACACACCGATCTCTGCCTCTCACTGTCAAAATCAATATGTGGTGTGTGTCCAGTGACTGTCCTTGATGTGTCAGTGTGGATCAGTGTTAAGACACATGTGCATGTTTGATAAGCCCTTCCTTCTGCAGCAGGTCAGAAAGTCATTGGGTTACACATACTCACATCACATACTATAGGCTCAAGTTAGCTGCACAACCCACTAACACATTGACACAGATCAGGGAAGAAAAAAACAAAGAACAAGTCTGCGCAGTCAGCTGTAAACACATGAGCGGAGAATAGTAATCTAAACAGGGTTAAAGTAAATTTACGACACAACTGATATATTTTTGATGGAATAAGTGAGGACAGCGCAAAGAGAGGGTGTACTGGAATGTGTGACAGATGAATAAAGAGTGATGGACAAGACAAGGTACAGTAAACCATGTGAGTGAAGCCGATATCTCATAACACCCATGAGATCATATCGGTACAGTCATGCTTGAATAACATCACCTGACCCACTCACACATGCATAATGTGCACTCAGACTGAACACGTTTTTGAAAAATAGGATTGAGCAGGTAAATCTGGTCTAAACATAAAATTCCAATCTAAACTTAAAAAAATGGGTTGCCTCTGGATATAAAGACATAAAACAGCACATTATGCTTTTACATCATGTCGAATAAAAACACAGTATGGCCACAATAACTAAGCTAGCTTTGATTTGTCACATATGTATTTAAACCAAGACTTCATTGACATGCTCAGTTACATGTGCCTCTCTATTTATGACTCATTAACCTTGATTTGATAGCCACAGGTGAGCTCCATACCAAACACTTCCAAACTTTTTTGAACAATCTGCACGGGGGCATGAGTATTTTTCTCTCATTTTTTTCTTTTTTTTAACAAAAGAGAAAAAAGAATTCACACAACAGGCCTGCAATACATGTGGCATAACATAGATGTAAACATTTTAAAAAGAAACAAGTATGGCCATGCAATTCAGAAGCACCACAAACACAACATCAGAAATGTGCATGTCTGTATCAGCATGTTTCTCTGTAGTATAAATACAGAAAACACAAAGAGTCAGAAAAGAGCTATAGATGCATTAAGTCACCCACCTGACAACCATATCTACTAACACATTAGCTAGCATAGTTTTAGAACTGTTGATTTAACCACTTATTTCAACTCGAGCTGGGTTAAAAAAAAAAAGTATAATAAAACAATCGATTAACCAATTTCAATCAATTCAAATTTAATCAATCCAATATCGATTCGAATTCATAAAACAACAAGGTAATTTTTTAAAATATGTTTCCTTTTCTGGTGACAATAGTTACCCTACTTACCGATGCTTGATCTTAGCTCATAAACACAACAGAAAGGTTGCCTGTGTCCAAAATCAGCTCCACTTGCCAAATTCATAGATAATGCCAAATTATCTATGACATAGGCTGCAGTTTCCTTACTCAGTCCCAGTTAGCTTTTTGCCACCCAACATGGCGGCGTAACGAACAATGTGACGTCACTGAGAATGGTCTTTATGGACCCATATAGTAGGGCTGTCACTTTTTCTTTGAAGTTTGAGTATCTTTTGCCATTGTGTTTTGGTTTTGTTCAAACATTTGTCTAAAAGGAGTAGCACTACCAGACATACTAAACAGACTAAAAATACTATGAACAGAATTTTTTTTTCTTCACCTTGTAATGGCTTTCATTCCTTAATGGTCTTTAAATGACTAATGAGAAACAAACTGATCAAGCCTGGAGCCAAAAAGACACAATTATCTCTTCACTTTCAATACTCTAAAAGGGCTCAGGACTGTAAAGCAGCAATTAAGCCTAATCTTCTGTAATGCTTAAGTAGTTACCAGGGAATAGATATTGCTCGCTCTTCTTTGGCAAATAGAATATCACAGCTTATTAGTGAAAAAGGAGCTGCAGTCTTTGAGCACATAAGGTATCTCATAATTTGCCTCTTGATTTTAGGCTTGGTGATTTCAAACTTGGTGTGTGGCTTTGGTCCTGACAGCACACTATATGAAGTGGAAATAATCATCATACCTTGATTTCATTCGGAGGCTTTCAATTAGACATTTAACTCAATCATCTTTATTGCACCTTGAGAATTAATATTCTTAATCTTAAAGCTATTTTAGCACACTGATTAGATAGATTGAATTTAACTGACGACACCATGATGACTTGTGTGTGTTTGTGTGTGTTTGGGGTCCAGATTTACTATATTCTGAAAAAAATAGATACTTTTTGAATGGAAGTGAACTTAGGACAGCAGTCAGCCTCAAGGGGTTTGTCAAATGACTTACACAGAGGCCCTTAAAACACTTGACTACACATGAGACTGAGTTGTTGGGTGTCTAAGACACAAAGCCAATGGTCCTGTGTAAAACTCCCCGTCTCTTAGAGCCAGTTACTGTGAGATAAAAGAACTCCCCGGTGTTTATGGCACATCATTGGATTTGTGCAAACAAAGGTCAGAGGTTGAGAGCTACATATTGACCCTTAAGCAGTAAATGAAAGAAACAAAGTGTTATGACCATTAGAATCAATAGCACCACTGTACCATTCAGCAGGTTCCTGGAGACCAACAAACATGTCTATCTGATGTTTTCATTAGTGTAAGTATTATTAAGCATATGTTTTCATTTAAATTAAAAACTTGGAAATTGGTTTTTATTATTATTATTATTACTGTTAATGTAAAATATTTTTTAAAAAGAAAAAAAGGAAAGATGGAATGATCTGAGCTTTTAAAACACAATGCCATCTTGCACAGAAAATAATTGTAGATTCAGGTATGTAATACTCAATTAGGATCTAATAATATATTGTATTTTTTTACTGTGTTAAAAAGTGCTTTTATTATTACATTATCACATTAACTTTGACGGCCTTTAAGCCATAGTTTGACAGTGTAAATTAGCTGCGATTCCATAACTCTTTCAAGAATCTGAGCCAAAAAGATTGTAGCCACAAAGGCACAAGCATGTCTCAAAAATTAATCCCAGAAAGGTTAAAATATATCTCTTGTCCTGAAGCATTTTTAATAGCTAAATTCAATCTAAAGAAAAATCATACTATAAATCATAGTTTAAGTTTCATATAAAACGTACAGCAGAAGAGCTAAAAGGCTTCCCATCAGTCATTTTTTTAATCTTTATGAGTAAGTTGGTTTTTGATTACACTGTAGGTTGATCAGGCTTTTGATGCGCCCTCGACGCACATAAAGCATGAATGCACAGCAACGCTTGGAACGTCACCTCCTAAAAATATGTAAACACGTATTTATCGCAGTTTAGACAGTTGTTGATATATTGCGCAGGCTAATATCGCGATGAAGGTCAATTTTCTATATATTGTGTGTGTGCCGCCTCTTTATGATTAGGCTGCTGATGGGAACGTGAAGAGAAGCAAAAAAGCAAAGTCAACTGTCAATCTGTGGAAAATTGTAAAACAGCTGTTTGACACATATGTGGAGTTTCTATGGCAACCGGATTGGAAATGGCAGATCAAGTGGTATAGCAAGAGAGAGAGAGAGAGAGAGAGAGAGCTAGGAAGGATGAGAGAAAACTACATTAGATGAAGAGAAATTGATAGGTTATATATCAGGACATCCTACTTTGAGTGTATTTTGCAGGGTTTCTGGCCTCACATATTCAGATCCTTAAAGACTTCAGTAGTCCTGTAACAATTTGTTTCAGATAGACTACACTTGCAGTCAGACCACCTAAAATCACGTACAAAGATTTGATTGTTGACTCTCAACTTTTGTTCTCATTTAGAAATTTCTGATGGTGTGAATCATCTCTACTTGTGTTTAAAATTCCCTTGCATAATGCTTAACCTTCATATCCATGTTTTATTAGTATAAAATCTGAATTGTTGTATTTTTCTATTACATTTAGAACAAGCAATTCCTAAAAGAAATATTGCCATTACAACACCATGTTCCTACAGACAAGAAGAAACAGTTATCTGCTGTTGAATGAGCCTGTCCTTCTTTACATGGCCACCGTAGTTTGGATAAGGGGGAATTCAGTTAGCTGCAATTTGCAATTCATGCCATTATATTTAATCACATCCTACACTACGCACTGTCACACCCGAACAGAGCTCTCCAGGATCACTTAGAAAGTATAAACACTTTGCAGTAAGAAAAGCTCCTCTTAATGCAGACAAAGGTCTTATTGATTTGGTATCATACTGTGCTAGAAATATATGTAAACTCCATGGAAATATTCTATGAATCTGATCAAATACCTGTAATGCAAGCTCTGTTGCAAGCATTATAGCCACCCCATCCACCACCACACAACCAGACATATACACTCCCAAGGTAAAACAATCCTTTGCACCCCAAATGTGAAATTCTGTTCAAATCCTTTATCTTTATGAATGCTGGTGTATTTTTGCTCCTTATCACATAATCATAGAAACACGAAAGGCCGTCTCACTTCACTGCACCATGTTTTTGAAATGAGCTGACATTTTCCTTTTTTTCCTCCTCGGGACCTATAAAAAATAGGTGCTACTCAATTTCAAAACAGTACTTAACATTGAATACAGATTATTCTGACAGTGAGTTCTGTGAGATGGAACAGGTCTCTCTTGCCCACATGTCCCAACATAATGTGATTTTATGGATTTCAGCAGGGTTGTAACACAATTGCACACAAGAACACATTTGACAAAGTGTTTTACTCACATATAATGCAACTGTTTAATCATCAAACCACCTCCATAAATGCTATCTGTTACGCAAGATTGTGTAATTAAGCTGACTGAAAATAACCTAATTAGAAAAAATCAATTGATAAATAATACTAGGAATTTTTTCAAGCTGTATCCTTCTTTTTGTTATAAATGAAATCAAATGTTATTTATTCATAGTTAATATGTATGGTATCAACATAATTGGGAAAGAAAAGCATCTAAATTGAACTTCAACTTCAAAATGACCATGTTAGAAAATGGTTATAAATTTGACTGCAGTAAAAGATATTGTGACGCCTTTATCTGCCATCTCTCTGGGCGAAAGGCCTGGTTCTGTCAAAAAACATGACAGATGTCTGACAAACCTTTAATCCCAGCGTGGTGTAGAACCAAGAAATATCAAGTATGTTCCCACAACCTGCATATTCCCTTTTTTTGCTCTTTCGTCTTCCTCCACTGGTTTAAGTTTTATCATCTGGGGAGAATATTTATAGCTGGAAGGTTTACTGATAAATAAAGGAAACTTAAATGTCTGAAGGCTCACACTTCAGGCCACTACATCACCGCATCACAATGGCTCCAAGATTTTTATCTTCTGCACTGGCAGCCAGATTCAACAGGATATTTGTCTTAGAAAGTCCACTACATCTAATAATCTGAGACATGGTTTGTCTGAGCATTAACTGTTAATCTGCATGTACACAATAACACATTACATGACAAGAACAGTTGGAGCATTTATATATTGACCTCTGCTCACAATGAGTCTAAATGTAATTAGTGCTTTTGTCAAACACACTTCAGATTTTGTTTCCAGGCTTTTCTGCATTGATCTGGATCAATGCAAGCTACACTGCATCACAGCACTCAGTATGTTGCGCACAGTGTTCTTGTTTTATGCACAGCCTGTATCAGTTTTATTAACTGTATCTAAAGCAGTGCAGCAAAGCCTACACAAGACTGAGAGCCATTACCTCTGCTTGCTTCACTACCTCAATGTGGAGAACTGATTGGAGTCTGAGAATGGTGCTGTGCCCGCACAATGCATTTGTACGCATTAATCAATAACGAAAAGAGCAGCCGACTCTTTGTGTGTGTGCATGCTTGCACAAACACAGACACGGAAAATGTGCTGTGCTGCATGCACAGCAATTAGACTTTCATAAAATGTGCACTGAATAGAAACAAGCAGAGATGAAAAGCCAAGGCTAATTGATGCAGGGACCTGAGTGCAATCAGACCAACAATACCTGATATTTGGTTTGCTGTCCCCACATGGAAGAGATATAAATGCTTACAGTGGTGTTGCAGAGGTGTTTTGTTTTTTTGCCACTGCGGATATATTTCAACATGGAAAAAAAAAATCCAGATATAAAGTAGTTAATAACAAAAGACATCAGGACACATTCTATGGGGATCATGGATGTGATTTATAGCTATCCATCAAGCGGTTGTTGAGATTATTTATGGTCTGGGCCGCAGTGATGGATGTTATAGACAGAAAAATAATAATATTTTTTTTGTTGTTTTTTAAAGAAGTGAGAAATACACCAGAGAAAGCTACACAGAGGTGCTGCTGATATATAAAAAATATCTATTTAACATCAGCTGGGTTATAGCAGTCAAATTTACTAGAACTGAGGTGAAACAAATTTCCTGGTTAAAGCCATTAATAAATAATGTCACTTTGCATAATTGTTTTACAGGAAAAAAAGAACAGCAGAAGAAAAACAAGCGTAAATTGCATGATTACAAGGCCAACAGCTGCTGCTCTTCCACTCGTGTCTGACGTTGATTCAGTTGAGAGATTGGTTTGGGAAAACCAATTTCACTAAATGTCAAAATGCAACTCAGCCAGATGTTTGCATGTGGCAGACAGGAATGGAGGAAGATGAGGTGTAGTATGCTCCCATCCAGCCATCAAACTGGGTGTTATTGGTATTTTTCACCTTAACCCCACAGTATCATCCCTAACAACTTGCCTGTTTCCTGTTGCTTTTCAATTTCTTCCACACTCCAGTTTTCATCTTCTCACTCTGTTGAATCCCCCACTTCCCTGCGTTCCTCATCTTTATCTCATTCTCCTCCATCTAACTTTCCGTACAAGACAAAAGATAAGAAATAAATCCTGTGTGTGTGTGTATAAGAGAGATATATCTATCCTACTGCCTTGTCAGCACACCAAGTTTCTTCCATTTTTAGCTCACTGAAACAGTCCTCGATTAGGACAACACAGATCCATCCAATCTTTTTGTCTCCATCATTCAACATCGTTCTCAGTCTCTTAGATTTTATAATTGAGTGTTATTATCTAATCTCTCTTTTTCTGTTTGCAAAGTCACAACTTTTTATATTGATGTATTATGTTATTCTGAGGAATGTGGCCTGAGACAAACCTCATCATTCAGTCAAGTAGCAATGTTAGGAAAAACGAACCACTCAGAGCACTGATAGCACTAAAAGGACATTTAAGAACCATTGTTGAGATGTGGCATAAGCTACGTCCATCCAAACCAAGCATTTAACCTCCAAGTGATTTGGATGGATCTACAAGTCCTCACAAAGAAGTAGATAGAAAGCAGACCGACATAATATGATCAGAGAACAAAGCTTTTCCTAGACTCACTGAATCTCTTACACGTGAATCTTTCTCCTCATGGAGGACCTCTGTACATGTACATTTTTTGTTTAAGCTAGATCCAGTTCTTGCCCTTAACACAATCAAATAGTCAAAAGACCTTCATACAACAAAGGAAATTGCCGTAGTCCAGTCCCAAAGCGGAGCTTGGACGACTTGGCCGAGGCGTACCCGATTCATGCCGAGCCAAGAAACCCTGTAGCGGCACACTGGCTGCTCTCACAGACCCCAGCTGAATCTTAGAAGCAGCCGGGGAACAGATATTAACACACAGACCTGCACAGACTGCTGGTGGGACTGGCACAGATACGTCCAGACAGCTGAGTAAGTGACTGGCAGTCACTATCATAAACAAAAAGAAAGACGGCGATGCTGGACAAAAATCAATCCTCTGTCAAGGTGTGTGTGAAGTCCCTTTAAATTTCAGGGGTTTATTGACAAAATGATCCAATAAAAACAGCGTTGAGTGCGTTTTTACTGGGAGCCGAAGTGTAATCCTTACACTCGAGGGCTGAGGGGAAGACAAGATTTATTGTCTGTCTGAGACAAGCTTGTAGCGTGTCGATCCACCAAATGACAATGGCTAAATGAACAAATGTTTGCTGCCTACTAGGGTTGAGAGGATTGTGTGTCTGTACTCTGAACAGCAGCAACAGAGCCACTGTAATGATTTACATCAGCTGATGCCAAACTTCTGTACATGGCAGTGCAACTGCATAGGCCAGTAAGGTCCATGCTAGCGACACAAAGATTAAAACTCTGCTGCAGCCAATTGAGGACATTTATTAGCAGCAAACCAGCCAAATAACACTCTGCAAAAGTTGATTTTCTATTTTTGGAGATCAAGCACAAACTCAAGATATACACCCAAACACATACACCAGCACCATGCTGTTTCAGTTCTCCCGCCACTGCACAACCCCCCACCCCTCCTTCTTTAATGTTTTCTCCTGCAATCTTATCACATCTACCTTTGCTATGCATGATTGTGTGGTCTAAACTTAAAAACTTAAACCCTAAAACATCAACCATAAAGTGTTAGAAAGAGGGACTTCACAGCAACACAAAGTAAACCCTGAAATCTAGATTAGCTCTGCAGCAAAAAGAGACTTCAGGGTGTATTCGAGGCTGAAAGTCTAGGTGTTTTGTATAAGACTGAAATATTAGTTTTGCCACACACACACACAGACAGTTAAACACAGACATAAGGTATTACTGGGTACTTAAATACATAGACTAATACAGACACACAATGGCATTTTCGCTGTGAAGCTACAAAGTGTGTGAAACAAAAACACAAAACTGAATGTTTGAAACAAAGCCCAGATTTCTTTGCCTCCAGTAACAAAATATGTGTTTTTGTTCATGTTTTGCATTTATATCACAAATATATACAAATGAAACCATAAACAATGCAATATTAATGTACAAACAAAAGCAGGGGCTATTCGTGACTGTGTCTAGGAACAAAGCAATAATTCTCATATTTTTAGCATTTGTTTATCTTAAAAGAAAGCTAATTCTACTGAACAGTGGCCACCTACACTGAACCTACATTGAGCGGTGTAGGAGGCACAAAATGGGAGCAAATGGGCTTGTTTATTCTACGGTGAAAGAAAAAGTGTTTTTTTTAAATTACAGTTTGCTATCAGTATGAGACACCATCTCTGCTGACATGTTTTTGTCCTTGAGGACAGTTTGAATAAGAAAAAAGCTTCTCCGCTCTCTTCACTTGAGTGGATATTAACTCTATGAACCAAACCACAAACAGACAAATGCTCCTACATTCAACCCTGACGCACCTTCCTTGTCGTCATGGTGAATGATGGCGTCTTTTATAACATCGGCCAGGCGGAAGCGGACGCGGTGCTTCTTGCGGTGGGTGGTCGGGGCTCGGACTTTGATCCCACTTTGCTGGCGCTGAAGGTTCTTTTCCCTCTCGTAGTACGCCCTTATTTGGTCACAGCGCATCCTCCTGACCAGCCGCTGGCGCTGGCCTATGGGGAGAGACTCCAGGAGACACTGGTCTATCTCCATGTTCTGACGAAAGACGTTACATAGCTGGAAACAACCTAGTGAGAAAGGAAGGTCGAACGACAGGGAGAAATAATAATAATTATATTTACAAGGAGAAAAATGATCAAAAAGAAAAAAAAACATGTAAATATGGTTTATTCATCAGCTAATTAGATTCAGCCTCGGATGGTGAGATTGAGGTAGCTTATTCAGCCCATGGTGTTTACTCAAAAAACTAATCCTGAGCTAATGAGACAACGCTCATGTGATGAAACACACTAAAGCAGGTCGGATCACCTCCAGGCTGAGGTGCACATCTGTGTTATTGTTTTGCATGTCAGCGTCAGCAGTTTTCCCCGTTGTGTTTCTGCAAGCATTTAGCATATTTACTGGGAAACATATCTGCAGTGTGTTTAGCCCTGAGGTGGGTTAAGAGAGGCCTTGGAGCATTTTATGGGTTGTTTTCTCCAATCCCGACAGAGTTTAGCAACTCTCCTGACTGTGCATAATCTCTCTGCTGCTCAGTGGAACCTAGCCAAACAGATCTCATCATGAGGCAGCTGCTGAGCCTATTATGGTCTGCCTGGATGATTAGGATGTGCATAGCTTGTACAGCAGGTGGGCTAAGAGTGAGATTGCAATAAAATCGCGTGTAAAGTCAGAACAGAAGAAAATTGTTGCAATGAGTTGGCTTAATATGCAGTATGAATATCTGCAGAGGATGGTGAGTACACAGTCTGACAATAGTCTGAATAATTTGACAAATTCAGGTCGTATCTGGCCCACAAAACAAAGAACATAAGAAGACAAGGATTTCTTTGCAATGACAATGCAAGTCATGTTTTTCTGTGTGACGCACTGACTTATGTCTCTTTGGCCCTACTGTCTCTATATCTCATAACTTCTTTTATCAATTTCATATTTGCGGTTCCTTTGTGTTTTGTGCCTCTACTTATGTCCTTGGAGCATTTTAACATCATCACTGTGTGTGCTTGAATGTCGATCTCTTTCTGATCTTCAGCAGAATATTTCTGAAGCGCATGTTGTTTGACCACATCTATTTCTCTCTATTTTACCATCCATTAAAAACAGAACTGAATTTAATCATATTTTATTCATTTAAAAAAGGGAAATATCCCCTGAAGTGCACACTTACATTTTTCTGCCAACTGGGCACATGAGTGTGGATGATAAAACTTTAACTGATAAGGAGAATCATTTAATTTCACTATGGAATTAGCAGTTATATAAACCATAGTCCAGGAGATTTCTGAAAATGGGGCGAATTAGGGCTGCAGTATTTGCATTAACAGTGTTTTCACTGACACATTACAAACAGCAGTCACACTATGATGTGAATTCCCAATGAAATTTGACTAGTGGCATATGCTGCTGAATCATTTCCATACACTGTCACATTGTCAACTACAGAGCACTCAAACACATTAGGAGGAAATAATTATTTACAAAAATGAACTGTAAAATTGACTGTTAACATCTTAGAAGTCGGTAGAAGAAAATGTTAGGATCTAAACCATCCATCTATCCATACTGCTTATTTCAATTCATGGTTGCAGGGGAGCTGAAACCTATCCCAGCAATTAGAAGACAAGTACAGGGTAAACAAATAACCAATCAATGGAAACAAAAGGATTTAATTTTTTTCATATTTGTTGCGATTCCCATCTTGGGATGGGGTTTAGAACTGTGACCCCATACCTGAACACCAAGTTAGAAGGTCTGTCTGTATGTGGAGTTTTCAGGTTCTGACCAGCTATGTGGATTTTCTCCCACAGTCCAGAGACATACATGTAACCTGAAAAGATAACTAAATGAGTTGCACTACAGGTGTATTTGAGCATTTCTGTATCACTGTGTTAGCTCTGTGATTAACAGGCAACATGTCTTGATATTTATAGGATGAAGCATTTACTGTACATATAATGGATGGTTTAATATTGTTCAAACACATGGTCACAGTTGAGATATTAGCATTAAAACATTGATAAGCATTAATTTCAGTATACACATAAAAAAGTACCAGTAAGATTCAGAATATATTTATGTTCATTTCCAGCACATTTCCATTCTAAAATTTGCAGGTTTGAGGTCAGTGATTAAGCTTAAAATATGATCATTTTTTCATTATGATTTTTTAAATCTTTTTTTGCACTGTACTTTGCAGTCAACACTAAACAGAGATGCAATATTCCTTATATAAGTCTCTTCTTGAGTTCTATCAAATATATACCCATATCTATAGTAAATTAAATAAATACAGCAACAATGTGTACTTTTTTTTGTTTCTTTGGCACAAAACAGAAACTGTGCCACCAAGTCTGGCAATGGAGCTTCCCTCTGAGATATTTGCTGGCACTATTGCTGCTCTGCTTTGAACAATGTAACCATTTAGAAGTGAAAAGCTCTACATAAAAAATGTCCTCAACAGTGCCCCAACGGACATGAGTGTAATGTTGCTCTTTTGAGTCAATTTTGTGCAGTTGTTTCTCATCCATAGAGGCTTAAGTGTATTTAGGTAAGATCTTTATCAGGCAAAAACAAAAATCTCTGAGCAGGCGAAAGGCGTTGCTGTGTTTCTGGTTTCGACATGCTTTTTTTTTCCTGTCTGATATACATCTACGCATTCAGCCAAACACCTGCCCTCTCAACCCCAGTTACACTCACACACATACACACACACACACACACCTCCTGGACAATGTATCAGTGCCATCTGCTCTGGTTGGACATGCAGAAACAGCTCTTTTGTATTCAGGTTCCAGATAGGGGGAGTGGGGGGTAAAAGCTCATTATCACACTGTTCATGCCAGGTGCTTCAACTGTATCTGTTTTTAGGAACTTGGCTGTTGGTTGAATAGACACAAACACATACTGTAAAATCACAAAGACACACAAAACCTACAGCTTTTTCTCATTAAATCCTCCTTCCATTTCTTCTCAGTCAACTGTTATTGCCTCACTTTTTTCATCAACTCATCACCTCTCTGTCTATCACCTTCTCTTCAGGCCTTTTTATTGTTACTTAAATTAGCAGTGATGTTTTTTGTTCAGTCTGTGTCCAGATTTGGTTGTTCTGTGTAGATATATTAATGCACAATAAAAGAACAAAACTGTCATGATGTTAGTTGGGAAATATGACAGGGTAGTGTAAAACTTTTAACAAATAAAGAACCTTTTCAATATTTTTTTTGCCTTACAAGTTCTCTTTTTTCGGGGTGGTGGTGCAATATTTGTCTTTAATCATGCAAAAGATAGGGGGTTTTTTTCTTTCAAAATGTGCTTATTTGCATAGATAGCATGGTACAATATTTTATTTATATACAGTCAAAGTTTTTTTTTTTCAGAGGAGATCATTTCTCCATACATAAGATAACTGCCAATAGAGACAGAAATTAGCCTTTTTCTTTGTCTTTAAGAATAAAATGTTATATAAATGAGGCTATAAATGATACATGAACAACTCCCACTGTAAAGACATTCTGAATAATAGTAAAATGGCTAAGTCTTTAAAGATGTAGATTTTACTGGAAAGCTTACAAACTCTTGTAAATTCTAAGTTCAAATATGCAAAATATGATTGCATATTTAATTATACATCAATCTCCATTAATGTCCAATAGGCAAAATGATGTTTTTTCTCCAGTTGTCTGAAAGAATACATGTTGCTAAGCTAATTAGTTCAAAAACAAGATTTTGTCTGTTTAAATTACTACAATGGCTCACATGAATTGGAACTATGCAGTAGGGATACAGAACCTACACACTGGCTCAGTTTCTGACACACGTACAATGTTGTGCTGTGTCCATTTTTGTCTTTGCTTTTTCTCTGTTCCTTGTTTTTCTCATGTATACTGTATCCCTCACTACTGTTAGTCCTGCACACTCATCATCTAGTCAACATACCTTCAAGGCTACATCCACATAATCCTATAGACTCCTTGTACCATGACAAGCGTCACATAAATTGAGGCATTGGTGCAGACATGACTCACAAGCAAGACACAGAGGAGTAGAAAGTATGTCATAGATCAGGGGGGGCCCATGCTTCTATCCTGCAACTTTTAGATGCATCCCTTCTCCCACGCACCTGAATCAAATGGCTGAATTACCTCATGTGCATGTCATTCAGCGCTGCAGAGGCCTGGTAACGAGCAATTCATTTGTTTCAGGTGTGTTGGAGAAGGGATGCATCTAAAAGTTGCAGGGTAGTACCTCTCAAGGACTGGACTTGGACTCCCCGGTCATAGATGGGTATGCATTAAACCAGGGATCAGCAAATCCGGTCTTCGAGGGCCGGTGTCCTGCAGGTATTGGTTGTTTCCCAACAGCAACACACCTGATTCAATTAAAATGTATCTCCCAACAGCTTGTTGACAAGTCCTGCACATGTCTGTTAATGACCCATTCATTGGAAACAGGTGCATTACCTGAAGATACCGTACATGAAAACGGTGAAAAGTAAAACAAAATTACTTTTAGTGAGTAAAAATGTTCATGTTGTAAGTGATAGAAACACATTGGTTAAAATAAATAATGATGTGTGCTAAAACGTTAACTTTAGTTATAATGCAATGAATAAAAATACAGCTTCCCATATGCAAAGGAAGAGACATATCTAAAAAGTCTTGGGATCTTAAGACTTACATAGGATTAGTCACATGATTTATTGAAAATTTACCACCAGTGTAAAATCAACAGGGTCAATATTTATATCACAAAAGACTTCTTGGATTGCAATAAATGGTCGGCTATAGACTTTTTTCACTGAAGATATTTTGAGTTACCACAAGCCATTATGGTCATTGTAATATAATACCATACATGCATGTTTTTTTCCAATATTCTGGAGCCATAAATGAGACCATTCAACTTAAAAAGTAACTACACCCCCTGCTTTTTGTGTAACTCCACCCACTTTGAAAAATGCCACAAACTGTGAGGTGTGGGGTTCAGCAGGTGGGGGTGTCATCAGGGGCAGAAACGTTTGAATGACAGTCAGCAGCTCAGGTGAGAGATAGGAAGAGATATGGATTTACAAAGTACCTACACCACAGATCGGTGTTTTGAGGTGGAAGACTTTCCCCCTCCAGAAGGTGGTCCTGCCCTGAACCGGATCAGTTTGAGCCGTCACCGCGGGCCACTGTCAATGACTGCGACCAGTCGTGTTGGCAGAAGCTGAGACCAGTCTGGCCCACTCCACAGTGGCTGCAAACACTAGCTGACCGCTCGCAACCAGTCCATCAGTCCAAGTTCAAAGTGGCTGCAGACATTCTGAGTCTGGTAGTACGTTTTATAAATCATGCTGAAAGATTCAGCAACGTGTATCTATCATTCTCAAAGAGGTAGCAGTTCTGCCTTCTTTTTTTTTTTACATCTGTAGGGAGGGGCCGTGATTTTATTCTTTATTTTTTCGAGACGTAGAGGTGCACCGCGTTTAGGTCTACATCATGAAAACCAAAACCTGTTTTTTTCCTGAGCCCCGTTTGACCCACAAATCCCAATTTTTAAAAGATATTAAAAAAATATAAATTTTAGGATCAGTATTGATGGTTTTCATTACAAGTAAGTAATATCATGTTGTTTACAGCTAAAAAAAAAAAAACACATTTTAGGATATACTACCCCTTTAAAGTTAAATTGGAAAAATAGTTATTTAAAAATTTGTCAGTATGATTTCATTTACAGTTGAATCAAGTTATGACTGGAGTTCGGCCTGACCAGTTAACTGTTCTATTGCCCTTGTCCCAGTAGGCTATACAATGAGAGGAATCGAGTTTCTGACTGAAGTGTGCTCAACCCTTTAAGTGTCATTCAATTGACACATACCCTTAACTACCTTTTACTCACTGTTTCTGACATAAGTAACAAAAAATATGTGAATGAGAGCAACTTTATTGGGAATTCATCTGCACTTTTATACAATTATATTATACTTGTTTAGATGCTGAAAGATGCATAAAAACTTTAGAGCTTGAGCAGCCTGCCTAAGGCCATTTGAGTCTAGTAGATCGGAGAAATGTAGGAGTGATTCACTTGACTTTGAAAGCTTTGATTTCATATAATTTTGGTCATATGAACATGTTTACATGCATTTATAAGTCTGATTAAAGTGTAACTGTCAAAACAGTACATTTTTTCTAGCATTGTTAACTTGATTGGTTTACCAGAACATGTTTTGTCCTTTTGCTTTCTGTAGACATCAAATTTAAAAAAAAATTACAAGTACCCCCAAAATGAATAGTAAATTTCCACATTTTAGTAAAAAATTTTGGAATTTATATCAACTCTAATAGATGTTATTCACATATACTTCCTATTGTGTAATAAATGGGTGATATGTAATAAATAAAGTGCGAATAAGAGTAAGAAAGAAGAGCAGGTCCAACGAGCTGAAAGAGTGAAATGGAAGAGAGGTGAGACAGATACAGACAGAAAGCATGAGCTTTCTTCCCCTGCCATCTCCAGGACATCAGTTATTGATTGAATGTATAACATCCCATGCAGGCTCCAGCTAATAACACTGACAGCACTGCAGGAGCTTGTAATTTAGAAAATAGCATGCATACACACACACACACACACACACACACACACACACACATACAAGCTGCAGACACTATAAATATACAGTACATAGAGGGAGGGACAGGGATGGATTGAAGGGGGAGACAGGTATAGTTCTCTGAGTCATGGTGAGACTTTGACATCCTGCATCACCTTAATTAAAGAACTCAGTCACTTATGGGTCCTCTTTCAGTCTCTCTTTTATTCTCTTCTGTCTCTCTCTCTCTCTCTTCCCTGACATTAACTCTCAAATACCAGCCTCTTTCGATCCCATTCCTCTGAGTCTGCTTGTCACTCTTTGCAACACTTGGCCACATTCTTCATGTGTCACTCTTTCCATCTTCACCTCCTTTCCATTTCCCCATCCTACCATTCCCTCCCTCCAGTGCTCCTCTAAATCACCCTCAGATTCCCTCCATCTGTCCCTCTATTACTGAAATAACTAAATTGGTTTGTTGCTGTTTTATGAACACGCCAGACACTTCTGAATCTCTGTTTCATCTCTTTTTCCCCCCCTTTTGCCTGCCGCATTCACCGGTCAACTTCACACATCTGCAGCAGCTCTCTGCAGCAAGCTCGCACACCCACTTACTGCACACACACACACACACGAGGAGACACAAATGCCCATTTGAAGTTTAGACTCCTGTCTGCAGCAAATAGGCAAAATTCCTAAGCACATACAGTAAGAAAACCAGCACATTTGCACAAAGAAAGAGTGTTAATATATAATAGGTACACACCTATGGTTGATGGAAACACATGCAAAAGCAGACAGAGTGGCTACTTACAACATTTGATGAAATGGTAGTGAGACATTTTCGGAGTCAGTCAGACAGTCCACAAGGCAGGCGGGTAGACGGGAAGTCAGTGAGGCAGGCAGGTTATAGGCAGCTACAGGTTCCAGAAAAACTAACTAATGCAGAGCTCGTAACTGGTGCGATGCATAATTAATCTGGCTCCCTGCATGCTATCCAAACTCCGTTCCCCTGTCTGCATTATTCACCGCCAGCAGTCGCAGCTCCGGTTGCAGCTTATGCAGCTTCTACATGCACACAGTCCCAGACTCACACACACATACACGCACACATGCACCCACAGACATACACTCCCTCGGTCAACCTGTCAGCAACAGGGAGCTGCGGCTGTTTCTAGCTCCTATCGCCCACAGCCAGATGAACGTTGCACGTCTTCCCAGCCATAGCCGACACACGTGCTCCTCTGGCGTCATGACTGACAGCCGGCTCATCCCTCCTCCCTCTCAACACACCCCCATGACGCAATGCTCTTCACCTCCTTACACACCCCCTTCCTGGTCTCATTTTTTCCCACAAATACACACACACACACACACATATATACAAAAATGCAAAGTCAAATCCTGATGCAAGTTTATTTGCTCTATTCCCCACCTTCTTAACCAAAAGAGAAAAGAAAGGTGGGAGAGGTAGGTTATGGATTTCACAGAGTGAGAGATAGAGATATTAAAGGAGGTTACTTGGGGGGAAAACAGAGGGATTGAAATAAAAGATTTGAACACAGAGCTAAAGCAGAAACAGCAGGGGGAGCAAGACAAAAAAAAAGCAATAGACAGGGAGAGAGGGGGAGTGTTAAATTTGATAGAAGGACATCTACAGAAGGAGAGAGGAGAAGCTGCTGCAGTGCGGGTTTTTGTGCAGCGAAAGGTTAAGTGCTCATCAACATCTGAAAATAACCCAAAATTTACAGTTGTTGAGTATACCTTACTAGATTGGTAGGGCCTGACACACATTAGCACACACGGTGTGACGCAATGCCAAGTATGTACTGCTACTGTGTGTCTGTAGGGCAATCTCTATGACTGTGATTTAAGGCTGATTTGCATATATGAATAAGTTATCTATGCATTTCAAAGAGCACTTGCACAAGAAGGGTAAGGATTCAAGCGTGGTCCAGAGAGAGAGAAAGGTGGGAGGAGTAAGAGTGAAATCTAAGAGAGATGGATGAGCGTAAATTAATATAACAGGGCATGCATGGTGTGACTAAAGCAGGATTGTGACTCGTTTTAGAGATCTGTGGCACGGTGGTCCCATGTCTACAGGTCTTATAGCATGCTCAATCTTCCGTGGGAGATTCTGAGCTATTATTTCACCACTGCTGTCAAACATGGGCTTATGGAGATGGAATAAAAGAACATGAGAAGCTGGTGAGGTTCGGTGTGTGATGACAGCAAACGCAGAAAAAGCGACAGAGTGAGCTTGAAAGGGAATGAGAAAAAGACTAACCGTGGAGCTGGATGTGTGCATGTGTGTCAGGTGTGTGTCTGGATGCTCGAGTAAATTCTGTCACGGGAAATCAGGTCAGAGAAACTACTTATTGCGTTTGATGCAAGAGAGAGATGATACTTCATCTCCTTCCTTAAAAATCAGCTTCCAGGTATCAACGCATATATGCACACATAATTGCACACACGTACATACACACACACACATACATACATATATATCTATATATAGATATAGATATATATATATATACATGTATATATATATATATATATATATATATATATATATATATATATATATGTGTGTGTGTGTGTACTTA
>JAOXYM010000013.1:12443621-12462166 GCA_028567055.1 Leptatherina wallacei
TGGGCGCTGTAGGCGGGACATTGTCATACAGCCCAGAGCTATGCCTTCAGGCAGAGAGAGATGCTGGATGAGAGCCAAAGGAGTAAGCTTAAAATAAACTTATATTATCGGCTATCGGCGAAAAAAATGGCCGATACCGATTATCATGAAATTGCAAAATATCGGCCGATATTATCGGCCAGGCCGATAATTGGTTGATCCCTAATAAATTGATTATAAAAACAATAAAATATACTAAAGACCTTTACTAGGTTTGATGGCAGATCTACTCCGAAACCTCTTAAAGGAATAAACAGTCCTGAATGTTTTGACAGAATGTTTGGCAGAGCAACACTGGGACACACGTTAACCTGATCACGTTGCATCTGTAACCAATACCTTTTTCTACATGAATTCTCAAGTGAGATACCTCACCTGTTTGCTCAACATCCTCCTCATGTACCTGACACTTTGTAAATGCAACGGTGTTAACTTTGGCACACATAAAGCCCAAACTGTTTTATATCGAAGCCAAGGTCAGCAAAAATCCACATCACTTGGAAAAAGTTTCTGCAGAAGTCCACTGTTCCCTGGGATGCGTTCATCACTGCACGGTCTCCGAGACCATAAATGTAGGATGAAAAACCAGTCAGTTAATTTTCTTTTTGTGCATTGATCCCAAAGTTGCTGCTGCACAACTCACAAAACTCGGTGAAAAGTTGGAAAAAGTGAAATACTCGTCAGACATTCTGAATAAGAGGATAAGACGACAGCCATTTCTAAACTGATTTAAAAAGAACACTGGTTCCCCGCAAAATGGTGGATCAGTCCCACTGTTCTGTGCGTGGTGATGTCGTGTGCATTCTGGATGCTGACTCGTTGCTCATTCATCTATACAGCAAATTTCCTTTTGTTGTATAAATAAGTTTATATAATTGTTAAACTTTATTCTTTTCTTTATTAAGGATTTAATTCATCATCAGTAATTGTGTCTAAATTATAAGACTTTATTTAAAATTACACTTTATGAAAGTGTTTTAAATGTCATTATAATATCATGAATATTCAAAAGGTATATATATATATGTATTCCTGAAGACATAAATCTGGACTTAAATGTCAGGGGTGCTACTTTTTAACCATGAGTGCAGCTTATTTTGCAGTGCATGGTGCAATTGACTGAGATTGTGCCTATCTTCTCCTATAAAGCACTCAGAAATTCTCTCCACTGCAAAATTTTGACCCACCGTAGATAATATGATTCTCTTTTTGACACAGCTGTCATTATACTATCTTAGTCCTCAGGTCTCAACATGCTACCATCATGATGTACATAGCTACCACGCTGTAAGTGCACATATGAGTGCTTGCATATGTGATCTGACTGACTAAGGATAGGGATGCAGGATGACTGATGCAGGAATTATTCCCAGTTAGGGCATAGCCACAGGCCCTTGAAATGTTTGGTGGTGATGTATTTAATATGAAAGGAGACCTACTTTTATCATTTATTCATTATTTGTGATATATTTACACAAATCCATATTTATTTATTTTACTAAATAAATAATAATAAAAAAATAATATTTCCATGAATTATGGATTGCTCTAAAACACCATGCAAATTAAGACCGTGTGTACTGCCTAGATTGTAAGATTAAAATCTCTTGACAAGTCATTGTGCACACATACGCGGACTCACATAACCGTCCAGGCAAATCCAGTGCTTTGTTATTGATTATATCGCCACTGCCACATTCTATCCATTCTATCTATTTTTCCTTATCTTCTTCACTTGCATTTTCAAAGTCATATGATTTCCTCTAGGCTTCTTTCCCCAGCGGAATTTGAAGATGCAAAATATAACTTTCCCAGAAGTAGATACAAAAGAAGAAGAATCATGAGATTACCGATTCACTTATTCTGCAATGGAGATATGAAAGTAGATCCATTACTGTTAGGAGAAAAATGAACAGGATTGGTATGAGAGCTATTTCTATGATTGTAGAAAATAGAGGTAGTGATGTTAAATGCTAGCTAAAATGATACCAAAGACAGACAAATTATGCTGTCGTATTTAAGTTGCCAAATTGCAGATTCAGTTTGTAGTCTAAAATCAAGTTTTGGGAGATATTCTCATCTCAAGGCATACATGAGTCCTCACCAATGACTGTAAAATAAAATGTATGAATCCCATTTAAAGGGTTATTCGTTTAAACAAATTTGAAATAAACATGCAATTGTTTCGATTGCATTTGATTAAAATGTTAAAGTCCCGTCCCCAGACCCACTAAAACACACTCACACATAAGCACACAAAATGCACTGACCTCACAGTCCCGACAGCTACAGAGATTTCATGGGAGATGTTAAATTTCTCAGTTTCACAGCTCAGGTCGGGCCAAGAAGCTGATTTTCACTCGATGCTCGGTGGCTAGCTGGCATTTTAATCCAAGATTTTTTTGTTGTAGAGTAAGAAAACTGCTTTGTTTGAATTAAATAAATAAATAAATAAATAGAATATGTGTAAAATTCAAAATATTCCCTACTAGCGCCGCTCAAATTATCTGTTGTCGTCAACTTTGCTCCAAGTTTACTCCATCGACGGAGCAATGAATGTAGCTAACAGCTTTAGCTTATTTTACTAGTGTGCGCATTAGGAAAAGCTGACACTGTAGTGCCCTCTAGCGGCTCACATGCTAAACTACTTATAACGGTGTTAATGTAGTTGTTGCCGACCTGGGGTTTCTGACCCCCATGGGTCCACAAAAGAGCACAGAGGGTCCACAAAGTTTGACTGCACAGATCTTTTGTGATTGAAATTTTGGCCATGTCCACGCAGAGACAAGTTTAGGTGTGTCTGCTTAAGTTTTATATCACTTGGATGTTTTGTTGACATTGAACCGCTATTTTCGGAGCCTGAAAACACTAAACAGTTTAGTGTTTTCAGGCTTAAAAGTTTAGTAAACTTTTAAAGCAGGTCCCAAGTGAATAAATGGGGGTAATCAAAATCTGCTATTAAAATATATTGTAAAACATATCCTTAGTAGAAAAAAAAGTCTACTTAGTAGGCCACACTTGTGCATTCAATCAATATTTGGCCATGTAGCCTACTGCATTAGTGAACTAGTCAGTAAACTAGTGGAGCGATAGTGGAGTAGTTCATGTCTCCTTGTAACTGTGATTTTTCTTGCTTCATTTCTTTATTGAAATATGTCTGGAAAAGTAAGGCTACTAATCCGGCCAAATGCTGGAAGTAGATCGTCCGAAAATTTTGCAGTGGCATTTTGTGCCTGTGAGACGTAATTGTAGAGAGAGTCGGACATGTTGGTAACTTCCCCTGTGGTTAGGGAAATAGGTTAGGAACCGCAGTTCTACAGCCAACATCAAAGGGTCAAAGAAAGTACACTGATTTTGAATTTTGAACAAGTGAACTAAAATGAGAAAATTTCCCTTTTTCGCACCGATATTTGAACTTTAAAATAAAGTGACCATTTTCGCCCATAGAGTAAACACATAGTTCAAACAAATAGTAAAACATGTGAGGACTACTAACTTTTACCATGAGTTACTGTGAATAAGGGTGCAGGGGGCCCAAATGATAAGTTACAACCTAAAGACTTGAACAAATGTTACCAAGCAGTTGTAAAACAAATAAATAAAATGTTCCTTGACACTACAAATGCTGGGATGCTGTCTGATTTAAAGGTTTGTTAACTGCTGTGCAGTGCACATATTATGCTGGTTTTCTTGTTCTGCTCTTGAGGTGGCAGGAGTCATGTACTTTTGTAAGTTCACACCTGCTGTTATCACACCTGCTTGTTACACACTAGAAGGTCAGTTTGGTGTTTGCTTACCTTGTTGTCTTACAAGAACAAGTCATTTTTTTATAACTATATAATGGTTATATCAGAAGGCACTGAGATCAGACAGAACAAAATATCAGCCATAGAGAAATTATTGGATTTAATTGTATATAGTAAAACTAAGGTAGAAAATTTTGACATCCTTTGTAAGAAATTTTGATTTTTCTTACTATTAGTCTTGATTTCTTGCAAAGCCTTGAACACATACATTTTCAGCACTGGAGATTTTTTGAGAGTGTTTGTAAAGAACTTTTTTTTAATAGTTAATAATTCACAAACTGCTTAAAAAAAAACTACGGATATAGTTTTCTGACTACAGGCAATGTATGTGAAATCTGTTGTAATCACTCAGAGGAGTTCATTATAATGTTAATCCAACCACTTTTCACTTCATATTAACAGCCGAGTCCAGGTTTAAACTGAACAGCGGGCAGTATAATCTAATATTCTTAAGGCTAGTTAAAAGCCCAATACAAGTGTCAGTCAGTTTCTGGGAAGGTAGCAGCTTGCAAGGAGAGGATTTCAGCATTTTTCTGCATGATGCAGCAGAACACATAAAACGTGTGCAGGCAGTTTCAGCAACTTTTTACTTATTAAAGCGATTCTCCCAAAATCATCCATATTTTCTTAGTAAAACATTACAGGCAGCCTGGATTAGTTTGCAAGTGTATTCATACATAACTTAGCTACTGAAACACGTTACAATGGGCAATAGGTTTTCCTTTATCGTCTCACTGATGGGTTTGACACATGGCAGGTGCAAACAGATAACTTCCTTTTACCTAAAACTGTGATGGCATTCGTATGTAACAAATGGACTTGTACACAATAAGGTACATTCTACAATACATGAATACAGCCGTTATTAGTGCAGGCGTAGATTTAGGATTAATGTCATCTGCAAGCTTTGACAAGACTTAAAAATAGTGAAAGCTGTGACGCTTCTGGCTTTTTACATGTGCCAGACCCATGATTCCATAGCTACCCACAGTCCTGTTGTCCTTGTATGATGTCTAAGCAAAAACAAAAAGTTCCACTTAAGAAACGATCAAGATGTCCTATAAGATGAGAAACACACAAACTCTGGGGAAAAAAAGGATAACTAATCACTTACTCTGTTACACTGTTACACCTGAAATATACATCAGGCAAAAAAGACAACCTGAATTCCTGTCATTTTACAGTTCAAGATGCCGTAGCTGCCAATAAACGGGACAGAGAGCAGTGAACATCTGTGTCCTCATCTGAACCAAAGATGGCCAGAAGATCAGCAGGCGGATTCAGCTCATCATCACTGCTCGCCAAGAGGAAAGAAAGGACACGATGGCATCACGACAGAGGGAAGAAAAGCTGTCAGAGTGAGGAGAATTTGAAAGACAAATGAAGCAAATTAGTACATGACAAAGGCAGGAAAGACAGAAGAGAGCACTTAATAACTTATGAGTCAGTTTCTGTCCTCTCATTTAGCTTGCCATACTTTCTGCCTATAATTACACATTCCTCTCTAAATCCCCTCCCCATCCCCTCTTCTGAATCACCTCAGAATTCCTCTGGCAGAGAGTCCAGCTCTCTCTTTGCCTTTGTCCTTTCCCAGCGTTTTTACTCAGCTTCCAGCTCGAGCAGCTGGCACAATGGACAAGACTGGAACAGAAGAGAAGCATGCAAGCCTCAACAAGAGACAATCAATACCCAAACAAACAAAAGAATAGCACAAGCCAGCGTGTAATAGTTCTAACTCGAGCAGCCGTCAGTAAAAAAAAAGACAGCCGCCTTCTCTGCTCTTATTGTGCTCCCTGATGATTGAGGATGAAACCAATGACCACTGCCTGACACAGAAACACTGTTCTACTGAGTCACAATAAGCTCACACACTCATGCACAGTTGGCTCCAACTGCTAACCCACATCACCACTCGGCTTATGTTATCATGCTACACTCAGAGCTGTTCAAACTCAAGTACCCATGTTCCCTAAGATGCCTGCTGTTATTGTAGGCAAAATGCACACAAGCATACACACATTCTGTGTTGTGCAAACTTTCTGAAATAGCCGTTATTACCCTCATCCAGCTACTTTGTCAAAGCGGAGTAAACTGCTGTACCAAAGACATGGAGTCATGATAGGGGCGAAAGAAAGAAGACACTATCACGTTATCACTTTGTGATACACATGATGTTTACATGTAATAGTAGATTTGTAGCAATGTCGGCAACATGTGCAGAGGTAAAAAGGAAAGTTGCATGTGTTTTCACATGTTTATAAAAAGGTTTGCGGTCAATGGTAGCGAGCAACAAACATCTCGACATTTACCTGAACTATTCACACACATGCTCCGTCTGCTCTCAGTTTGCTACTTTGTAGTAAATAGCTGTGAAAGCAAAGTCCACGTGATGTCTTTTTTTGACTGATTTAGACACTTGCTTCGCTTTCTGTGAGAACTTTATGCTGATCAGTGTGAACTTTAACTCATAGTTTCTTCTGGCAAAACCAATTGCTAAAATATGCTTGAAACAACATGTCTTGTACTATCAATATGTGAAAACAACTTGTAGAAGGCTACACAAACAAACTTACTACTTCTTGTTTCTATAAAAGATGGCTGTTTGAGTGAGTAAACCTTGTCATATCCAAACTGTATCACGTTTACCGTTTAGTCATTAAGTTGAAAAGAATGCATATAATAAAATGCAACTTGTATCCAGCAAATCTGTAGTCGTCTGCCAATGAGTGGCTGTAGAAAGAAAATCTCAATCAAACAGCATGCTGTCACTTAAATGTAAGCTAATTATCAAGTGCTTTAAGTGTAAAACTGCTGTCTGTTCATCAGACATGCAGAATATCTTGATATTTTTCTCTAGATTTAGAAACAGACAATCTATTAACGTTATCCAACAATTCAACAATTAAGCAATTTAAGCAATTAGCTTAATAAGCAAAAATTAAGACATTAAGTTTCCCGGCAAATAATGTTTAAATGATTTTTTTAGAAATCCAAAAATAGACTCCGGAATAGTTTTTTTGTAGATTAAACTAGAAAAAAATAAATACATAAAGCAACTGTAATCAGAAGACTGTCACTACAGCATTAAATCTGCAGCACAAACAGACAACCTGGACTCTTTCTTTCTTTTTATTAAAAATTCAAGCATTTGTTTGAATGTGAATCTGCTTCCAGTAATTTGCTTTGGTATGCAGCAGAGGGCGCTCAAAAAGTCACTGTTGAAAATTCACCAATCGACCTGCTAGTGAGCAAGCATAATGTTTACAGTCCTGCATGAGTGGAGGACACCAGATGACACTGACAACATTAAAGTGTGTGTGGGGGGGGGAGTTCTAGTCAATGTTGTTGAACCTCAGTCACATTTGATTTTGTTACACAAGTGTTGTCAACATCATATGTTTGAGGGGTTTTAGGGAGTGCAGGTTGAGATTATTTTTGACAAACTTAATGTGATTTCAGATTCTTTTTTATTCTTTCAACATGGAAAAAGGGGTCAAAGTACACACCATGTTGTAGATCTTGTGATCAATACTGAATATCCACAACTCATTATTAGTAAGTAACCACTTTGAAATTGTGCCTTTCTCCAGTTTTACAGAAAGGAGAGAGCAAAGAGGCACAACGAAAAGTGTAAGCTATTCAAACTAAAAAAACACTGTTTTAGTGGAATGGCCTAGATCTGGTTTCAGATTATTTACTTAGAAGAAAAAACAGTATGTTTGGTTGTGTTTTGCTACAGGGCAACTTTGTTTTCAAGAAGATAAAAGAAAGATCGGACAACTTGCATAGCTCTCTTCTCGTGACCCACTTGTGCCTCCAACCATGCCATCCAAAAAGCTTGCAGACTTACATTCAGGCACTCAGCTGAGCTTTTAAAATGACTTAGCCGGGCTTTGTGGTTTCTGTACTGGAGCCCTTTACTATCCACACTGGTTGCACTTCACCATACATACCATGAGCTAAGAGACTTATAAGGCAAGACCTTTATACACAGAGAAGCACAGTACCCCACACCTGTCAGTAGGAATTTTTTCTTCTTCTCAGTTTCAAATTAAATAGTCGGAAACAGCCTTATGTATATTCATCCCCCTCTTCATTCATAATTAATGCCCTGAGCCTTTCCACAGAGCTGAAGCTGGACATAGCAATTACCCTCAAGTGATATTTCTCCTCCTGTGCTTAAAACTTAACATTATGCCTTTTGCTCTTGAACTCTCAACCATCACTGTCAAAACTCTGTTTTCATGTGCTGAATAAAACAGGAAAATCTAATTCAGATAACACCAGTGAGACCTCATGCTAATCCCGTCATGAATCGCTTTTGCTTGGAAAAACACAACAGATATGTGTGCCAACTGATAGTCCTATTAAAAGCTAATGTCTTCCAAATCATCTAGATATTAATCCTTAGACTGCTAATGTAATCTATTACATCCCCATCCTCTGTCCACATGCAGGATGTAAGGGTTTTGATTGACTTTGCTATGATTTCCAGCCTTTTCGTTTCAGCTGTAAACCTTTTGTCCTACAGGGGTCAATGCAGGTCAGCTTCTTACATTATTCACAGAGCCAAATCAACGGCGCAAGTGTTGCAGATGACCCAGGCATCAAAGAGTGGTGCACCGCGAAGGAAGCCCAACCTTAAATCTGGGAGCCAAGTTCACAGACCAACCGTGAAAAACAGGCTCTTCTTTGGTAGAAAAGGGAATATAAGGAAACACAAAACAAGTTGTTTGGCAGCTTCAACAAAATGTCTATCCTTCCATCTTCTAAGTTACAGCTCCAGCATGTGACAATCTGTGCATGTAGGACAAATCAGTTAAAAGGATTTGTACACAAAAATCAGCAAAATCAGCTGTTCATTCCAAGCCAGAAACACAAATTCTTCTGCAATAAGCATCTCACGGTATATTTAGACCCATGACAACTGCATGAAACATCTGCTTCTCCTTTCATTCCCAGTGACATGCAGGGAGCACCACATTTAAACACACATACACACACACACACAACACACAATCTCACTCCACGCTCATCTCACACACTTAGGACCCGGAGACAATTTTATGAGCAAACATCACACTTGCACTCACCGTCACTCCCATAATCAACCTTCACTGCAAGAAGGTGGCTGAGCAGAGAAAAATCAGAGCCTTACCAGAGAGAGCCCCTTCTTCAGCAGACACCGGGGTACGGAGGGGAGAGAAATGTGTCTGCCTGGCGAAAACCCAGCGAGAGTCGTCTCCCCGTGCTCCACCACTAAATCAATTTCACACTTGCTCACCTCCCCGCCACTCTGATGTCATTCATTCATCCCCTTCCCCGTAGCCATGGAAACTCTGCCGCTTGTAGCTGGACATTGTTGTACATCTGTCTTTCTTTCTCTCTATGTCCCTCCCCCTCTGAAGACCCTGGTGAGCCCAGCCCACTTACTCCATCTGAAGGGTGCAGTTAACACCCCCAGCCTCATAAGCATCCAACCCCCTCTTTCTCCTCTCCACTATCACATTACAGAGCTTTTGCTAGTAAATAAATTGATAATGAAAAATAAAAAAATGTAGGAGGGAACAGAAAAAAGTAGGAGGTGCCTGGCTTCACCTCATGCCTGCTTGTCCTGATGAGTCTGTGGTCATACAGGCCGAGTTTGTCAAGGCAACCAAAAGACAAACAAGCAAAAACAAGAGACACAATGGCGCCTGAAGAAGTTTGCAAAGAAATCTTTTGTTTCGGTCTGAGATGTCTCTTCTGCTCAAAGAAAAAACACCACATCAAATGTGTTTTAAATGCTGATGCACGGATGTCTTTGTTGGTACTTATTACACAAAAGCCCAGACCCTGTAGTGTAGAGTAGGGTGATAAATAGTTAATGACAACCACCATCATTACTATGCTACACTGCTAATAATCCCAATACTGACCTTGGAGGAATGGGAGGAACACCTGACCATCATCCCATTCTTTATTCAATTACAAGCAGCCCTCTCCACCAGCCTCTGCTTACTTAACAAGCCCTTGTTTTCATCCCGATATCAACAAGCTCAGTCGTCTCTGCCATTTCACTCCACCCCTCAGCCTGCTTTTACATTTAAATCTAACTTTTGCACATCTGTTCTACCCTCTCTGATCTTCATCTCTCAGACCAAAAGCATCGGAAAGGTTATAAATCAGAAGAGGAACAGAGATAGCAAAGCGATGACCAAAGAACCAAAACAAATAAATACATAAATGATAACTTAGTAAAACGTGTCAGTCACTGAGGAAACTAGTCATACTAATTTGCAATTGGTTTATTATTTATTGTTGAGTAAACTAATAAGGAAGACAGAGAGAAAAGGGTACCTCTGAACAAGGGATCTCCTCTTTGTTACATATCTAGACACATAATCTGATTTAATTAGCTTCCTGTGTTTTCCTTCTGGAAAATCTCTCCATCTGTCTGCATCAGTTCCAGCCGTTCATTCTTAATCTCTTGGTTTGCCTCTCATGTAATTACTGGTGGTCTTATAGAAACACACACACACAAAAGGACCTTGTATACTAGAAATTCAGATGCAGAAATGGCTTGACACTGCAACAATTTGTATGACTTTTCTCAGACATATGTTGGGAATAATTAGTACAGTTAACTGCACATTGAGTCAGGCTACAGTTACAGCTTAACCTGGCCATTTAATTGGACCACCATCCTTATCCCATACTGTGTATTGTGGATAGAGAGAGATCTTATGGATCTGTAGAAGCTTGTTGTACATGCAGGTATGGTTAAATGCACGGCACAATGTCTTTATTTGAATAGTAATTTTGTCAGATGGCGCTGCTGTCAGAAAATTAGGATTAGATTAGAGCATAATGACAGTCTGGAAATGCTTTAATGCTTTTTAAGTAACTGTGAGTTGGCACATTGTCTTTATGGGCATCTTTTAACTTAAAGTTTCTGAAATATTTAGCTGTGCGACAAATGAAACAAATATATGTGATTGAGAGTTGATGGAAATTCCGCTGTACTAATACACTTTAAATGTACTGGTGTTACAAAAAATTTGAAAAATTTAAAAAAATATATAAAAGTCCATCAAATGAATGCAAGGAATCATAAGGGGTGTAACTGACTGAAATTAGAGTGGGAGAAGACAAAAACAACTAATAACAACTAACTCTCTCTTTCTGGTTTATTCTTGTTGTTGTTTTTGTTTTTCTTGATCAAAAAATAAGAAAAGTTGTCCTCTCTTTCATTACGTAACTTTCCAGGTTAACAGATTTACACTTTATGAACTAGATATCTCCTAGCTTTAGATAAATCAGAGAAACAAGAGTTTTAGTTTAAAAAAATAGAGAAAAACAAACAAAGATGGCTGCTTTTTAACTTCTCCAAGTCCACGTTGTTAAACAGAAACACAAACATCAAACCGATGGCGACCTCAACTGCCGCTCAGATCTCACAGCTGATGGTCATTATTTTCAGTCTTTGTCATAGTAAACTTCCAGGCCCATCTTACATGTCTGTGAGGGTATCACAGCTAATATTCAACACTGGGATGTCATAAATCCATAGTTTGCAGTTGAGAGACTAATCGTTGATGATTTGAGCTGATCACACTTTAATTCTATAGCCATTTCTTGTATTTTTCATCACCTATGACAGAATGGATTCAGTTAGGCTAAACTACATTTACTATGCTTTTAGGTCAACCAGCAAATGCAAGCATGGAGAGTGTGGAACCAGAAGAGGGGGAGACAAAATCAGAAGATGAAAAAGAGGTGGGGAAATGTTCAGAGAATTTTGGGATTGAGGTTGATTGGGAGCGTGAAATTACCAGACTAGTGCTACACACACACTCACAGGAGGAGGATACCTCACATCTAAAGCTGAAGCGATTCCTCATCAGAGTAGGGTCTAAGATTCTTTTCCGTGAAATTATCCCCTGCTTCAGAACTCTGCGATGACTAGAGGGTACAACTCCTCCAGCATGTATTCCTTTTATTACCGCTTCCTCCAGACCATTTTTCTTGTCACTACTCGCATCATCCTTCATCTCAGAACCCATTTATTTCTTCTTACTATGTTCTTCATTTACAGAGCTTATACTGGGAGTTTTTTTTCTTAAGAATTTGGCTCACATAGTTAGCTTTCGACTCACTTTTTCATCTATGTGCACTCTGTCTTTCTTTCTCTCTCTCTCTCTGTGGACAACACTTTGACAGATCTGCAAGAAATAAGCTGGATGGTATGTAGGAATATATCACAGCACTGATGGAGGGGGACATTATTCCCCATTAAGTACTAGCTTAATTTGATGGAGGTTAAATGTGAGAGATGACATGTTCGAAATCAGGCACACAAACAACGCAGTCAGACGTTATCTTTTATCTCTGCATAAACTTCCCCCACGGCCTCTTGACTACATCAAAGCAGTGTTTTTAAAGGGAATGCTTAACCATTCCTGTTCAAATCATTACCATAACTCTGCAGCTGGGCTCATACTCAGCACTCTCATACATGGTGTCTAGCTACAGGCAAAATAACCTGGTAGGTGGACAAGTATGTGTGTGTGTGTGTATAAGGGGGAGGGCAAGTGAGTGCACATGTGTAAGTGTGTGTTAGGCACTTCATGGTGATGGGAGCAGTGAAGCGGCTACATTTCATGCACCTGCCCATGAACGCATTCCAGAAAAGGGGGAGAACCAGCTGCTCTCTGTCCCTCTTTTCTGCCTCTCTTTCTATCCAGCCTCTTTCTTCTAGCTCCGAAAATATTTTTGCCTCCCTCGACTTGCACCAGATTTCAGCTCCCCCTCCTACACACTAAATTACCCTCATAACATTCAAGTATTTGCACTTCTGCAGTGCTTTTTTTCCATCCTCATGCGTAAAAATGTAACCCTTTCTAAATTTCTGGCATGAGATACAGCGTTTCTATTCTGGAGTCCTACAGGTGAGAGAGAATATTTGTTCACACAAATGTAGCTACAGCAAGTCCTGGCAAGCCCTGACACTGACCCTGACATTGATGTACCTTCTACTGACAGTGTCCAATGATAGCCTTGGAAGGGAAACAAAGTTGCCAGGGCTGCATGTCGCATGCCAGCAGCAGCACGCCTGCATTTACATTAGGAAGTCTTCTATCAAAAAATTAGGTCACATGAGGAACAGTCTCCTTGTCCTCTAAGACCTCCATCACACAGGGCTTGGTCAACTTTCATGTCAGCTGCTCCACCTTTTTTTTTGCTGACTCACTACAGCTTTGATGACAACGCTTCATCAGACCAAAGGATTTAATCTTAGCCTGCTGGAAGGGTTCCAGACCCAAATAACATGTTGTGACTGCTGCCAGCAGTGCTTTCCACCACCTGTCCTTAGCTTAGCTGCTGTTTAAGCCAACCAACTGTCCAGTCCCAAGGGCCATGCTTGAAAAAATAGTCTGGATCTCATCCTGCCTCAAGATCACTTTTTAATACATGCACAACAGGAAATTGTAGAGAGGTCACTGTATACTAGTAAATGTGAGTATAACCCACCTAATATCACAGAAATATGTGCAATAACCACAGATCTCAACACTTATTTATGTGTTTGCGGCATGTTATTACGTGCCGGTTTTCTGTCAAAACGTGCTACCTTGTCTTTAGATTTATCTGTTGGTCCTATCAGAACAGAATACAGAATAAATACATTTTTATACAAATGTTTTGTGTGATCGTAAATAGTTTTAAGATCATTAATAAACATATTTGTGAATTAATGATCTTAAAACTAACTGAAGTAGCCTATAGGTACGGTCTAAAGAAATAACATCACTGGCGTTGAAAAAATACAATTTTGAATACCTAAATGAATAAAGGTAGGATGTCTTGACAGTACCCCATCAAAGTATGCTACAGCTACAGCAGTGCACAGACAAGAGACAAATGATTGTTTTACAATCTTAAATGACTGTTTTGCTTTGTAATTTGAGTGACTTATTTTAGCTGATAAGGTGGCCCATTTTCACCTGAATACTGCTCATCTTGAAAGTACAGTCACCAGAAAAGCTGTGCAGACAAAGCTCCACCACTGACTTAGCATTGCCCTGATTTCTGTTGTTGCGGCAGGTAATTGTTCAAAATTCACCATGTAATTAGGTGTTGAGACCTCATGGTTATTTAACATATTTGGTTGACAAAACAATCAAATCTCCAACCAAACTAAGTTGTATTGTAGGTAACATAGGCACAAGGATTTGACAAAGACAGTGAAGATGTAGAGGTACATGTAGCTTTTATTAAAATAGATTTTTAACTTTAACAGATCTACATGGCCCAAATTGGTATGTATGACAGTTTGCACTAATAAGATTGAAAGGTGAGAAAAATCTCTGACTTTTCTTCCAGCTGAATGGTAACCCCTATAATCCCATTCGCCCCCTCCTTTGTCTGCTCAGTCAGCTGTCCGCCTCCTGACGTCAGACAGATGAAATGCATCTGTCTGTCCAGGGTTTGTGATTGTTTTTGCGCATGTGCCATTTTTGCTGCAGGGCTTATTAGGAGGCTGTCTGTCACAGGAGCTGCAAGGGAAATCTAGTAAGCGTGGTAACCCTCCAGACCCAACTAAGAATAGATCAGCTGGTGGACAGAGCAAGAAAATGTGGACAAAGGCTTATGCTGACGAGAGGATCCCAGTTTTAGATGCTGCAAAGGACCGATTTTTTTTCTCCAGGTTTAGTTACTGATGTTACAGTTGTGGCATTTACTATCCAACTAAGCACCACTCTGTTACTAACCTCTGTAAAACAAGTAATCCTCTCTTTATTCATGGAAGAAAGATGTCATTTAAGTCTTGCCAGAACCACAAGGCTTCACCATTGCAACACAGCTGGTTAGTTGCTTTACACGAGTAAAACATTTAGGAGGAGGGGGGTACCTCTGGACTTGTGGTAACAGGGGATCCATCAAAAACCTCTCCTGCAAAGAAAAGTCACTGAATGAAGAGTCAACCCAACCCCACCAATTCTACTCTCCGTCATCGTTCTCCCTGGCCCATAAATCAGCCCATAATTATCAGGGAGGGTGGTGACTAACTCTCGAGACCATGTGGCTCAACAGCTGACCACAGCACAGGGGACTGGGCGTCCTTACAGCCCAACAGACTACAGATTTCAGATAGAAGCAGCTACGCCCCAGATAAATCAGCAGCATGATGAAAACAGAAGAAATAAAAAGTCTGGGGGTCACAGGGCACGGACATCTTACACACTACGCCCCGAGGGCAAATGGGGTCAAGGGGCCAACAGCGGCAGCTCGGCAGTGCTGTTGAGAGTTGAACCATCAGTGTCCTCACTGCCCTCACTGCCCCGCCGCAGCACAGCTGAAAATGGTCTCCTCAACTGGTGTTGTCGGAGCTAATCTTTTCAGCTTAAAAAGAGAATGATACCTCGCTCCATACATTGCTGCCAGACACGGGAGCCCACAATCTGGCTGAGCATGAGGACAGATGGGAGCAACGCATACACAGACACACAAATACACAAACACATCATGTGAAAAATGAAAGGCTGCGACCAAAAAAGATGACCCTCCTTGCTCATCATGATTGATTTTTTCCACTGTGTTTACCAACTCTGAATCATCTCAGCCGAAGGTTTAACATCAACAAGTTCAACCCACTTGCACACTCAATCTCTCTCTCTCTCTCTTTCTCTCTCTCTTTCACTCTCTCTCATGCACACACACGCATGCAAACAGGCGTTTGTAGATGCTGAGTCTGAATGAGGCCATCTGGGAGCCCCTGTGAAACAAAAGAGTTTTTTGGGGGAGACACTGCCAAACTTATGTTCTTTTCTGATACTCTGCTATTTTCTGTCACTCCAGGAAGAGGCTTTACACACCATTAAATCTTTTCTCCTCTTTGTGCCTTCACTACTTTGTTTTTGCCTGCCCACTACTACAATACCTCTGTCTTTAATTTCTTTCCTGCTTTTATTTTGCTCCACTTACTCTCCCCACCGACACATAAGCCTGCACTGTAGACGTCATACCACACAGTGCCCAAGGTCCTAAGAAACTGGGATGATTCCCAACTGACATTCACTGCCTCAAAGGTTTTTTGGAGAAATGTGTGTTTGCGTGTGCAGTCAGCAAGCTAACAAACCCAAATCCTTTTCTCTGCACTGCCAGCCAACACAAACGGAATATTTTAGGGCAAAAAACAACATTTAAGAGGGGGGAAATTAACAGAAACAAAGTCCAGTCTTTTAAAAAGAAAATGTCATTCAAGAAAAAGAAACTGTCTTAAATGATTTATCCAAACAATGACCAAACTGTGTGTATTTAGGCCTTAATTGACTAAGAGACAATGAGAAAATCCCTCGTATTTACACAGTTCATGCTCAAATCCAGACAATCAGCACCATACCTCAAAGTAGCATTTTGTTGTAGCTCATGGAGTTTTCTTTCCAGTTAAGAAATAATATCCAGAGACATCTTGATGTCTGCTGCAGAGATCTGAGACTCCAAACCAGAGCAAATCAGAGAAATATCAACTACCAGTTCCCTCTACATCTACACCAGTAGGCTACAATCCTCCTCTGACATCCCACCAGAGAGACAGAGCGTTAAAGGCAGCCAGAAAGAGACAGGGGTGGGGGGGGAGTGCACTAGTTTGGGTGAATAAAGGGGAGTGAGAGTACTACAGGAGAGAGAGAGAGAGAAAGAGAGAGAGAAAGAGAAAGAGAGAGAGATTTAGGAGTTTGCCGTGAGTCAGATTGTGCAGAAAGCGAGTGAAACTTGAGTTTAAATCTCTAATTACAACTACTTATCGCAAGCCTATAAGCAGATGATGGGAATGAGTGACACGACTTCATACACACTATATAACATCTGCATTATGTGAGTGTGTGTTGTGTTAGCTGCAGTGTAGTCGGGGAGGAGAACTACAAAAACTGAGACAAAACAGTGAAACCAGAAGGACAAAGACGCAGCATAGAGCAGATGTACTAGAACAACTCACTTCACTACTGTTCTTTTCATGCTCCTGTTTATCATCATGACAAAGACCAATTGGACCATGACCAGAGAAGGATGGACATGGAGTTATATATTAGAATTCACATCTTCATTTAATAATCAAACTTTTATTGCTCATTATTTACAACATAACACATAGTTTATTCCAGGTAGATTTCCATCTAATTTAGTACACATACTTGTTCATTCATTGAACGACAATGGCTATTCTTTTAGTATCATTACCAAAATCTCATTTGGTGCTTTGCTTTATAGGAAAATACCTGAATATAAAACTAAGTTTGCTGCATTATCATTGCTGTGTTGAGTTTATGGAACCTGACATGGCTTGCAAGAGATGGAACTCACTGAGAACTTGAATACTTTGCACAAAATGAGTCATGACTTTAAGTCTTAATGCTACTGAAACAAATTCACCCTTTGTACAACTGTTTAAAATGAGAAAATTTGCCTTATTTTCTTTAGTTTTTTTTTTCTTCTAAACCTGCCTTGTCCTTGGGTTGCATACTTTAACAGCTGAGCCATCTTATGAGAAATGTTCCCCTGTTTTCTCCCCATGCCCCTGTTGTTGCCTCATTAGCTTCAGTTTTATTTGGCTAAAAAAATGTATTAAATGGTGAGACTTGGAGATGGGGAAATAAAAGAGAAAACAGAAAACTAAATTGAACTGCCAAGGTACAAGATAAATATAGATATGTGGTCTGGACTAATCTAGACAATGGAGCTCTGAGCCAAAACCTCTACTCTGACTCCTGTACATTGCACATTACTGAACTAATGAACTTTTCATGAACTTCTATGTAACACACTAATGTATTGGTTTAATCAGACCCCCCAACCGGATACAACTTTTTTTTTACCCACATAAATATAGAAAACCAGTTATAGAACTTTTAAAAAAAACTGTGTAAAGTGTTCATTTCATGGGGTCATAGTCAGTGGGTGTTCTTAATAAAGATTTTCTTTAATCTTGGAACTTTTTAAAAATGTTTTAAACTTAATGAGGATAATTGTGTTTATTATTTATTATGTTGATTTTAAATTGATTATAAAGCCATTTTAGTGGTTAGCTTTACAGTATGTGCATAAAAAGATCATTGTGACATTAGGAAGTCTTGGTGCTTGATTTATCCTTCCAATATGCTGCACAAACAAACAATTACCTAATTACTTTGATGGTATCAATTTCTCATTCTCTATTGTAAAGTGACTGGTTAAATAAGACTGTAACACTGACAACTGCCAACAACAAACTCAGTGTAGCCAGGCCCATGTTGAGCCTGCTAAATGCAACTTTGGCTCAGAAATCAACTGTCGCCGGGTTTGTTCAGCACCTCAGGTGTTCATTGAAAGAGCAAATGCGAACATAAAAAGTTCTTCAGCGTATCTCAAAGGAACATATTTGTCCACACAAGGTTTTGTGCCTTTCTGAGAGAACAGCAAAGTTCAATTCTTCAATTCTACACCCTTAAAATAACGATGTCTTGAAAACAAAACGATTATTTGTATAGAAACAGAAAACATACGGTGATATATGTGTCAGAGCAATCAAGGAATATCTATTCTCTACTATAAATCTGAGCTGACTAAAATCACCTGTGGAGTTCCTCAAGGCTCCATTCTGGGACCACTACTATTTAACATCTACATGCTCCCACTTGCTCAAATTATAAATAACAACAAAATATGTTACCATAGCTATGC
>JAOXYM010000013.1:12464793-12477392 GCA_028567055.1 Leptatherina wallacei
AGAGAGAGAGAGAGAGAGAGAGAGAGAGAGAGAGAGAGAGAGAGAGAGAGAGAGAGAGAGAGCAGTATCTGTTAGGTAGAAGGAAGCATAAATAAAAAATATTCAGTATATTTAACCCTTTAAAGCCCAAACCAAGAAAAAAATGGAAAGAAAAGTCAAATTTATTTGATTTCAGTGTTTAAAAAACATGTGGGGGGAAAAAAAGCTTCTTTTTTTTTTGGGTATACCAACCATTTATTACTGTGTGACAAGTCAAAATTGTTGTAATGTAGTCTTCTTCTTCCTGGTATCCACGAGGAGGCAGAAGAAAAGTATCATATTGTATACTGCACGGTTTTGAGCAAAGTTTTTTCCATAAAGTGATGCAAAATGTCCCAGAATCTGTGTGTATCAAATATGATACATTTGGCTTCATAGGGTTAATGAGATATGGTTTTTTTTAAGAAATATGCCTTAAAAGTATCATCAGTTTAATTTTGTTTTTAGATATCTAAAAGTCATTAAAGAATTAAGCTTTTTCTTTCTTTGCAGGTTTAAATTAGTTTATTAAGATGATTTTGAACAGCTTCTTTAAAAGGATGGTTTAAGGGCCAATGCTTCCAAACAACAATTTTTACTTTCATCTCCATTTTTTAGACATTTGAAAACTTTGCCTCTAAACAAAATTCTGAATTCAAAACAAAGCACTCAGGTTTCCCTGTTTGTCGTTGTAAGTAGTTTCCAGTTTTTTCCATGACAACACCAAACATCAACCAGATATCCACTTTAGTTATCTGTGATCATATTGTTTACTTATTGTTTACTTTGTATAAAGTTAATATACTTCAATCATATATACCGCATTTATGTTTGTTTACATTAGTTTTGACTTTGTTGTAAGATGCAAGTATGCACTGATAACTAAAAATGAACTCTTTCAGACTTTTTTGGCCTGTTCAACCATTTTCAGAATTTAAGTGCTTACATCGCCAAAAAGACCTTTTTGACCAACGATATCAAATGTTTCTAAAAATGTGTCACTTTTAGGACAAAGTCAATGTAAAACAATCAGAATAAAGCAGATAAATATGAGCCTTTACCATCATTTTGCCGATTTGCCAGTTGCAGTCAATAAGTTAGCTATCAGCCACAACCAATGTGCATTACTTGTAATGTTACAGTTTCACAGGGAAAACTCTTCATTTGAACTGATTTATTTTGCATTTCAGTTTTTTAACTATGGATAGAATATGCAATTATTGTCCCAGGTAGCAGGTACCTGCAATGCTACACAATCACTGACTTTATAGATGATGCCATGGTCCCTTAGATGCTGATCTCTATAACAGAGGAAACATGTGTTCCACCTATCACACATGAGACAACCCCCAAAATCTAAAAGATTGGATCAGAAGCTGTCGAGGCTTATGATGGAGATTCTTTGATTAATTTTCTGTGATTTGCTTTAATTTATTTATTCAATCAATGGTATAGTCACCATTATGCAATCCTGCTCAAGCTGTATTGAAAAGCACAGACAACATCACACCTGGCATTTCTGATGGTAAACACTAAATGGTTAGATGTGTGATAAACCCAGCTCTAATTGTAACTCTTCCTAACTTCATCTAGCTTATTATAAACTGATGCACTTCCCAGTGAAGAGATCCACTATTTCCTCTAGGATTATCAGCCATGACAGAGTCATTGATCAGATTCTTTTGAAGTGCAGACATCACCTGATTACAGTTTTGCCTGTAGCTAAAAATATGCTCTCCTGCTTGATTTTCAGTTCCTGCTCAACTTTAGCTTGATATCTCTGTCTGCTTTGTTACTTGTGTTTAACAATGAAACAATCTACGCCCAGAATCTGTTTTGCAGTTTTACTTTATTGCAACTGAATGTTTGCGTCAGACATATAAAGATGAAATTAGCTGAAATGACCATGAGTAAAAGATACAGAGTAAGACAGACTATTTCTGTGATACAGCACTGCTGTTGCATAATATGACATTACATTTGTGATTCATGCAGTGTACGAGATTTGACAAAAATAACACATCTCTTTGAAGCTGGGCATTGCTATGTTTGTGACTATATTAAGAAACCATGGTTGATCCTGATGGTTTAAGCAATATTTTTGTCGTCATGCTGAATCAGGCTGCACAAGATAGGAATAACAGTCTGTCATTCAGCCAGTGGAGGAATGGCTGTTTCTCATATTTTTCTCACAACACTTAAAGTCATGCAAGGTCATCAGAACTGTTGTGCTGCTCCTTCCCCTCCAACTGTTGAACCTCTCTCCTGCAACGACATTCCTTTACCGCAGTGTGAGGTGACACACTTTAAGCCAGTTTTAAAGCACCCAGAAAGGTGGAATCTCCTTCCAGGGACACGTTGGCCACAGACCGGGGGATCAGAAGCTCCAAGTAATCTCCCACCTCCAGCTTCACAATACCTGGAGGATTCAAACGTCCACATAAGATTTTGAAGTTGAAAAACTTTCCAGCCACAAAAATTATTTACCCTTACCCCCCTATTGACACACACACATGCTCAAGAGCCTGACCTCAGTCATAGCCACTGTTAAAACAAATTGTTATCACTGGACATAAAGGATAGCACAGGCTCACCTCCTGTGTAGCAGGTGTTAAAAGAATGCACAGGGTCCATGTTCTGGATGCAGCGGAACAGATGCACATCCGGATCCTCGTTTCCCACAACATTCCTCTTCCATCGGATCACCACATGGCCCATTGTAAAGACACTATCCAAGTAGAAGACCTGCATACATCAGAACATCCATGAAACACAGTGCTGTTATGAGTGGTTCATGCTTGATTAGCATTTTGCCTTCTTTATCTGACCTTTCTTCAAGATCTGTTAACCAACTGGATGCTTGAACAGTGCACACTCATTTTTTTCCTGCACTTTGTGTGGAGAGAAAAAATCTGTAGATTTGCAAACAGAGTAGCAGCAACCCCCTGTGGAAGAGCAATAAAATAGCAGCAAAGCGACTTACCTGACTGTACACGAAGTAAAAGCCGTCCTCTCTGACTATGATGCGGTCATCGATTGCCTCCAGAGCAGAACCTCTCCTCAGCCCAGCCTGCCAGGGGATGCCTGTGTATAGGCCTGAGGGAAGTTCTGATTGAAGATGAAACATCGTGTTAGAAATCACTCAAAAGCACTTGATGGAAACGTGAAAACATATTTCTATAAATTTCAGTGGAAAAAATATATTGCATTTGTAATATTGTAATATCTTAATATAAGCTAATATAACAAAAGAAGTTTAGCAAATAAGCACTAGATACAATAAAAATTAAATGTCCAAAAACAGAACTATCTCACTTTGCAGTAATGTCAGACACACTGTACCTTTACTGAAGGTTTTTCTGCTACTGTTTGCCAAAAGTTGCAGGCAGGACTGGGAAACTGACGAGACACAACAGAATTATGTGTTAGTGCTCATATTGTTTGGTTTCATACGTTTTCGACCTTAACACCCTGTGCCTCTGACTCGTTTTGATGGCATACTCAAAGTGCATCATTATGCACGTTCCTGGAGCTGTCTTTGCCCTGCTGCACCACAAGGCTTCTCAACTAAACATCACAACTTATTTCCAACTTGGGGCATCACTTGACAGCTGTGTTTTGCTTTAAGGCACCGCGTCACATGCCAAGACCTGGATATCAACACACTAGCCGTTTTGAACGTGCACTGTGGCTGATTCAGCAAAGAAATGCAAGAAGACATTATCAGAGGAAGGGAAAGAGAGCAAGTGATAAGACAGGAATCAACTTTGGACTGACTTTTACTGGCTGGAGAAGGCTCAGTGAAGAGACAGAATGCAAGACGGATGCTGAATTAGCTGTTCGGAGATGTAAAGTGCAAAATCTCCAATATAGCTTTCAAGTAAAATAAGATGCTTAATCCCTCCGACTGATGTATAAAGCACATAAAAAAAAAAAATTATTATGAAAAACTTTGATTAGTGTCAACAGCCGGTTTCTGTTGTGGTAATGTCATTATTTGTTTGAGCAGCAATACTTAAGACACTTGTGAATACAACTTGGCATTTTTAGTAAAAAAAAAAAGAAGATAGGAAATGATTGGTTATATTGCCATCAATGTCAAAAATCATAATGTAATCTCAAGACAAAAAGGAACAGGAATGGAATAAATGCAGAGCATACAGTATAGTTCTCTCTGAAATGTAGAAAAACTCCTATACATATAAGAATAGTGAATTTGTTCTTCAGTACAGAGGTTGAAATAAACTTACTTAGTTACTTTGCAATGCCATTGCAAAGTTCAGTACAGCTCAGAAGAGACAGGATAAAAGAAGGTTGCCAAATTAACATTTGTTAGGGGGTACCTGAGTGAGAAAACTGGCCAAAACTCAGTAGTGGTAAATCAATAGATTTCCAAAAAACACAAACAGTTCTGTCTGTGAACGCTGATCTTCATCTTCCCCTGCCTTACCTAACATCTGTGTTTCAGGCACCATTCTCTTCTTCCTCATTAAGGTAAAGCCATGGTCAGTCCCAGGTTGATTCAGAGGCTCCTGGTTGCTTCTACTCCTGCTGATATTTTCAGTCTGCAAAGACATGACAGTCCTCAGAAATGAAGTACATTAACTTGTATGTCTCATGGGGTGTTTGTTCTGTATCCCTGACAGTTACTGTCGACTCACCTGACCTCTGTGTCTGACCTCCTGCCCTTCTTCTCTTTTGCGAATGATGTCTGATTTGAGTCCCTCTACTTCAGCTCTGAGGGCCACTAGCTGGTACAGGGACAAAGCCGAAAGAGAGGAGGAAGTGACAGCAGCTAGTGTCAGCAGGAAAACTGGCCAAGACAGCCTTCCTCCACCTGCAACTTGTCCACTTCCTGGCTCTGCATCTGCCAAAGCTGCCATTGCAGAGGAACATTAAACCTCCAGAGAGCTCACAGCTGGTGGCATGGCCAGTCTCGCGCCTGAACTCTTCAACTGCTTCTCTTCTGACACGCTGTGGAACAATGGATGTTTTTTCCTCTTAGCTCTCTTAAGAGTCTCTAGTCTCACTGTAGCTTAATTCCTTTCTTCTAAGAAAGACCGACTTCCCTAACTTTCGTTTCTGTCATTCAGTGGCCAGATCCAGCTTAGTCTGACAGACTGCGCAGTGCAAATACATTACAAACAAGGGCAAAACAGCTTCCCCTCTACTGTTCCGCTCATCTAACCACACTCACAGCTTCCTGCCTGACCAGCAGCCCGATAAATCGCTCTAAGCCATCTCTTTTCATCATGACCAAACCATCTCATCTTCTCCAAATACTAACAAATAATCCATGAGCACACAGTTAGGTTGAGACACGGTCTGGTAGTGGAACGGGTACATTTGATTTTAGATAAAAAGAGGAGAATTAGATAGAATTCATGACACCTCTTACATCTGAATTTGACACGGACTAAAAAAAAAAGGAAGTGCAAAAATTGTTTCAACTTTGAGCAGCAACATAACATGACAAAAGTGTAATTCCCAGAATAAAAAACGTGAAGTGATGCCAACTTGTTTTGAGCTGTTACACGGGAAGAAAAGGCTCTTTTTTTTTTTTACAACTAAAGAAATAACAATAAACCACGACAGGAAAAGACATTTTAATGTATCAATTTATTGCATGTTACAGTACAGAAAATAGAAAGTGAAAATGTGTGCTTACAAAAGAAGTTTACAGGGTTTTGAAATAGAAAAGAAACAATTTAAAAATGGAAAGAGAGAAAAAAAAAGTCAAACGGAGCGGTTCATACAGATGATAAAAATGACTCATTCAAATGTCTTTTGAACAGATGTCCAGTCACTGTTTCCTTAAAGTTAAGTCCAGTTCAATGTTATATGAAAAATTTCCACACTATGCAGGTTCATTACAGAAGTGTGTCGAGACTCAGGATGATCACATGCTCGCTTGCAAAAGCAACTTGAAAATCCCAAATTATGCCAAGCAATCGTTCCAATCTCTTCACAGTAACAAGATCAAATACAGATGTGTTCAACAGTTCATCTGCACAACAATTTTCTATACAAAGAAAAAGGAAACTAATAAACATTCAGTTTGATTTACTTCCTGTTAATTGATATTGTGTTGGGAGTTAAAAACACATCTGCCAAGGATGAACACTCGTTTGTTTTAGGCCAGCAGACAAAACAGTAACCCAAGTGAAAGACGACAGGTTCTTATATAGAGATGATGCAATTCAGAATTATAGCAGAGGAGTAGAAAACAAATGTGATCGAAGAAAATAGTGTGTATTCACATGGTTGAACTCTGTGCACTAACTCAGCATATGGATTTTATATAATACAAAAAATGTTTAAAACTGTTGAGTGCAACCAGAGGTTAAAAGTCACACACATGGGAAAAGGGACTAGTAATACACAATCTTTTATAAAGCATGTTCATTTAAGACCACCACTTACATTCATAGTGACCTTTAAACCATTTTCTACAACACACACAAATTTGGTCTTTTGATGCGGTCAATCTTTTTTTTCTTTTCTTTTTTTTCTTAATTAAATATGGCTAAGGAGAGCTTTTGAATGTATTCAGATGGCTTTCAAACCACTGCTGTGCAGTGTGCTGCATTTAGAAAGCTGGAGCAGAGAACAGTGTTTTAATTGTCAGGCCCTGCTCCAACCCATGGAAGACATGCACAAAGGTTAATTAGTTCATTAAAAGCCCTCCAAGAGAGTAAAGCCATTTTGCCAGAGAAGCAAGGGGAGACAGAATCCTCCAATTAACAATTACAAGGGTGAAGATAAAAGCTAGTAAATAATCACATTTGAATGAAAATTCCCACACTTTATTCCAAGATCTGGACAGGCTTCATTTAGTCTTTTCAAAGCTAAATAAATACAATACTCACATTGGCATTCACTGTATATGCAAGTTAAAAAAATTGTATAGGTCAATGTAATGTCCTGACCATTAGAAGTCTTCTTTCCTTGAAAAAAACAAAAGAAACCCCCCAAAGTCTGCCCAATAATTTATTTTAAGTTCAGTTCTTTTAATTCCCCTTCTGGAATTTGCCAGATTGCACTTCTTTGTTGGTCTGCACTAGACAATTATAATAACCGTTTCTTGTCATTAGATTATGTCTTCACCACATCTGCCTCAGACTGCTGAGGCCTCATTTAATCTTAAAAGATTAAATGCAACTTGGAAATATTTTTTTTGGGAAAATTAACGCCTTTTATTTCATCCTTGATCACCTACAATGGATTTATTAATGAATGCAACTCTAGATGATCAGTAGGGGCAAGAGGATCCGAAAACGTATTAGCGTTAAAGCGGTGTACTAAGACAGACTTGAACGAGAAGCACTTAGATAGCGTGGACCTCAGCCAAGCAATTGTAACTGTTATTTTTTTTGCCAATGATTGTTGGCATTATTTTTTAATTAGAAGCTCTTATGACAAAATGTATCCCCGTCTCCCTATAGTAAAAAAAATCCTTAAAAAAAAATTCCTGGATCCAGAACACCCCAAAAATGTAATCATGTGTTCCTTATTGTATTTCTGAGATTTCCTGAAAATTTTATCAAAATCTGTCCATAACTTTTTGAGTTATGTTGCTAACAGACTAACCAAAACTGCCGAATACATGACCTCCACGTTGGCAGAGGTAATTAACCTGAACCTGTCTATGAATAACAGGGGGAACAAATGCTTCTTACCAAATTATAAGCATCAAGGTTTCTATCACAAATGAAACCCATTTTATAAAATACAACCATCCTGTGGTCTAGTTTTATTTCAGCAAGACAGTACTGAGAAAGCAGCTTGTAGCTTATCCTAATCTTAATGACACAGGCATAGTTTGACAGGAAATAAGTTCTCGTTTATTTTTTCAAGAAGCAGAAGTGTCAAACAAGTCACTTTTTTTTTTATATCTGTGACCACATCATCTCAGTGAGCCACATACAAATATGCAAGAGCATATTTTAATGAAAATGCAGCAGAAAAACTATTTTAGGGTGAACATAAATATTTATCACTAGAATATAAACATGTCAAGCTGCTGCACATGCATGATAGTGATGCTTGATGTCTAAAGGGAAAAAAACGAAAAAACAGAGTATTGCTCAGAAGATGTTAGCCTACCTAATCAAAAGCTCGGTGAATGCTGAACAGAAAAGTGCAATGTATTAACAAAGATAGAAATATTTACAATATACCCCCACATATTAATTTAATTTACAAAATGAGACACAGATACTTGTCATTTTGATTCCTGTGGTAATCAAATTTCACTAAAACACTACATAGTGTCTTATGTTGTCAAGACACTAAGAAATTCTTGGACTCATTTTAAGTAATTTCAACAGCTCAACAGCAAATTCTTTTTGTAGCTTTGACACGTCTTGTGGTGTGGGCACGTACGCTCAGGCTTCATAAAAGGTCAAATACATGCATTCATAGCTGCAACACCAAAGAATCCAGGGTGATGTTACCATCTCTTAAAACCTTGAAATAGTGAAAATATTTTAACATATCAAATTTACAGAACGGTAAAAAGACTGAAATTAAATAAAACCCAAAACAAAAGCATAAAAAATAAAAATTACATTCGTTCCAAAAGTCAATTAAGTCCCTCCAATCAATTCACTCTATCCAGCCCATAGTTACAGTCAGTCCTGACTGTTTTATCAGATAATGGTGACACTAGCAGAGGGCTGAGCACTCTCCTCATGGGCATGGCTCTTCAGCAGGTCTTTCATGAACTGCTCCAAAGCAGCGAAGTAGCCCTGACACTGCCATGTGTCATTGTGTGTGCCCTCTGGAAAGATAGCCAGGCGTTTAGTCCGTGCAGGAGAGAGCTCGTACAGTTGTTTCATCATAACTGGTGGGATGAGCTGGTCTGACAGACCTGACACAAACAGTGAAGGCATGCGGCACTGTGCCACCTGTCGATAGGACAGGAACTGATTTCTATAGCACCATAAGGGGAGTAAGCGCATGGGCAAGAAGGAGAAGAGTGTTGCTGCCATGTGGGGGATGCTGAGGAAGGTGTTTTCAACAACAATGGCTGCGACACGGTGAGGGTTGACCGATGCCAAACGTACTGCCACAGCACCTCCTAATGAGCGACCAAATAGTACAATCTTTGTCTTGTCCAGATCAGGGCGGGTCATTATGTAGTCCAATGTGGCCTCAGCATCCAGGTACAGCCCACCCTCGCTGGGCTCTCCTTCGCTTTTTCCATAGCCACGGTAATCCACCAGCACCACGTTTGCTTTCAGATTGACAAGCATCAGAAGGGCATTTGGCACCCTGTGACCAATATTACCAGCATTACCATGGAAATAAAGGATTGTAGGTGGAGCAGAGGAAGTGGGGCTGCTTTGATTGCCAGAGGTGACTCCAGGAGGCGTGTCTCCTCCTGTGTAACGAAGCAGAATGAGGTTGAGCTTCACTCCATCTTTGGTGCGAATGTACACATTCTCATGTGGGATTCCTGTTGGCATTGGAACGTAAAGGCGAGAGGAGGACGGCTGGTCAGGAAAGTAGAGGAGAACATCCTGAAATTTGTAGAGAATACCTGCCACGGATGCTAGGATAAGAGCAAGGAGGAAAAAACCTCCATATAGATGGAAGGTGAGGATGAGGGCTAAGAGGGAGACTCGACAGGCACCCCAGGACCAGGAGACTATGGTGAGGGTACAACACTCCATTGCCCCCCACAGCCTCCAGGGTTTCTCCATTTCTGCACGAGAGCTGAGTCACAAAACACACACTCTGCAAACACAGAAAGCCAAAGACAAGAAGGAATTTTTACAAATTCTTAAGAAATCACCCAACAAAAAACTAAATGACACAGAATATTAGTAAGCTTTATCTGGCAATAGCTCAAATTAAAACAAAGGGTCTATTATTCTAGAGTCTATTTTCTTAACTGCTTTGGGGGAAAATTAAGCAATTGATTAAGTAATCTAACAGCTAAAAACACAATGTTTCTGGATTGCTACCAATAAGAATCCTTAATTATTGAATGATGTGATATAATAATAATACATTTGAATGAAATATGTATCTGATCCACTGGTTCTCGAACTGTGGTTGCAGATTAGTTACAAACTAGGGAAAAAAATATGGAGACTAAGCTGAAATAATATGATTAAGGCCGGTTCATTTAGTAATACTTTACTTTTTTTTCACTTTGGTGTCCTTAAAATAACTTATTAATAAAAATGAGGAAAAATAGTACTGACATACGCACAAACATATTAGTTAAAAATTGTCATACAAAGCAATACTGTGATATTCTATACAACTAAACTTTACAACCTTAATGCCATCTGATGCATATCAAAATGAGTCAACTATTAGCAGTTAAGTGCCTCATGACAGGTAAATTAATACTTTATATTCTGGGAGCTCGACAGTTTTCCACCCATATTTCAGTATTGGTGGGTACAAACTGAACATAAAGACTGAATAAAAAGCCCAGACCACACCCATAAGGAAAAGATGGTGACAGCTGCCTTATGAAATAATTACATACATAAAATAGAACCCATTAAATGACTGCCAGTAGGAGAGCTTTCACAAGTAGATGGCCAACATGAAATGACAACAAACGTTAACCCTGTCATCAGTCATTAACAGCGAACAATCAATCCACCCAAAACTCTACTGTAACATAAGTGTAATATAAATCCCAAAGAAGTCAACGTTGGCTACAAAATAGTTAGCTCAGTTACAAGGACGCTTACCATTAAGCTTTCATTTGCTAGCAGTGTCTCGCCTAGTATTGCTAGCGCGGTTACCTTTAGCTTTTAAAGTTAGCAATTATCAAATGGTTAGCTGGGCAGCCGCCTACTTACCTTTCTCTCATTTTTAGCGTCTCAGCTGCATAAATGTTTTACTAAACAATGACATATAGACAGCACAGTCACTGTCATTCAACTCTGTACCGGTTTACAAAGTTTTAATCAACGCATAAATGTAATTCACTGACAGCAACAACCGGTGAGGCTAGCTACACAGCAGTTTAGCATTAGTGGTGCAACAGTTTTTACCTCCGTGTATAATTCAGCCTTAGGAAATAAGTTCCGATGAAGCCGAGGTCCGTACACATCCATTTGTAAATGTCCTAGCGATTAAAAAACAGCAACAAAAAAACCGGAAGAGCGCTGAAACTGCTACGTATATTGATGGAATAAACATTTTAATCTATAATGCACAAAAACACAAAATGTGGGTTACTGTAAACGCTGATATAATCCAAAGTTTGCCCGTCAGCACTGAGCACAGTTTATGTGTCATTCAATTTATGCCCACCAGATGCTGCTCTTTGACAGAACATAATCTTGAAAACTCAAAAAATTAGTTTCTGATTCCAGTTACTGGTAGATGGTTCATTAATATAAGGGCTGACCAATGCAATGTTGTCTTGCACAAATAGAAAAAGAATGGGAGGCTATTTGTCATGATGATCCAAAGCTAAATACAGCAATATTTGAATAACTGCTCCTGAACACCCCCTGATGCATGTTCTCAATTATCTGTGGCCCATAAACTAATACAAAAGAATATGATGTAGGATTGGCCCTGCGTTGGACTGGCGACCTGTCCAGGGTGTACCTTGCCTCTCGCCTGATAATTGCTGGGATAGGCTCCAGCCCACCCTGAATTGGATTGAGCGGTACAGAAAATGGATTGATGGATGGATGGATGATGTAGGATACAATGCAAAATAATTTCTAAATAAAAATTGAATAGTAGCCTATAGATTAGGATTCATCCCTCTTTGTAGGATGCATATTGATCTTGCTGTATTCAACTTCTTGCTCATACTCAGTGTGACCTTGCAGTAAACAGACAGATTATGTGCAGACGAGCACAGCTGTTAGCTGTTCAGCTCTGTCCTTGAGGTTTGCTGATCTAAATATGTGTTGACAAAGTCAGCATCAGAACATGTAAAGCATGCTGTTCTATTTTGTTCAATAAACATAGAAAAATTAAGCAGCATTCAATACACCTAGTATGAAATAGCATTTGAAAACATCTGTTTTCGATTACAACTTTAAAGTTGCAATACTGAGGTTGCCGAGGAGAGGTTTGACATTACTTTACAGAAAATGGTTAAAATGTGAGCACCCATGCAGTACACTGTAATGATGTGTGGTGTGTCATCACCATAGATGATGTAACTGTGTACTGTGGAAGAGCATGTTATCAAAAAGACAGATATCATCTTTATGACCCCTTAGGGAAAACAGCCTCCAGAGAGAGGTTTTCTTTGAACTAAAACAACAAAAAGTGACCTATTAATTTTCTTGAACTGATTGATTCTAAGCTGTTTGAGTTTAAACTATATTTATTATTTAGATTTTGTTATTAAAATTAAAAAGCTACTTATAAAGTCACAGTGCAGTGCAGGTATAAATGGTCATATGGCATTTTTCAGTTGTAAGGTACAGTACTGTTTGACTTGGAACAACTTTTCCATGACTAATATCCCATTATAGGCTGTATCCTTTTATTCCTTGGCTTTCAACCCGGCATGAGATTCTGCTTCTGTTTTGGTGTTTTATGGTTTGTTTGATTATTGATTTTATTTGTTTTAATAGTTT
>JAOXYM010000013.1:12477541-12496840 GCA_028567055.1 Leptatherina wallacei
ACTTTGTACAGCACTTTGTGTCAACTGAGGTTGTTTTAAAGCGCTTTATAAATAAAGTTGAGTTGAGTTGAGTTGAGTATCCCCTCTCTGTTTATCATAATAGCGTGTGCAAAGCTGCAGTCACATAGACAAGACACATAGCTTCACTGTATGTATGTGTGTTAACTTTATTGCACAATACTTTCATCTAAAGTAAGTTTCAAATGAGGACTGTAGAGAATTCATTGTACTGAAGGAGTTTGCAATAGTATTTTTTGGAGTGTTGATTAACAAATTTTTCTTGTATTTTTGGTGTCTTACGAGCTGTCGGCACTGTCTGACTCCATTCATGTTTTTTGTTTGTTGTTTGTTTATTGTCAGTGAGAACTCAGTCAGAGTTCGGTGCATCTGATGAGTGTGTGAAAACAGATGTGGGGGAAGGCTAACAGCTAACTTAACACATTATGCACATGATTTTCATTTGTGACCCTTATTTCTCCAGAAAAAGCAACACTTTTCACCACAATGTGGTCATGTAGAGTGAAGAAGCTGAATAACATCCAATATAAGGAGAAATCACAAACCAACATACAGTAAGTAGTACTTCCCCCTTCTTGTGCTGATGTAGATTGTATTTCCTGCCTAACATGTAGATAAATTAAAACAACAACAACAGCAACAACAACGTTAATGATAAATCAAGAAAGACTCAATCTAACCTTTACTAACAGTTGTTACCAGACTGCTTTGTTTTTTCTTCCATTAAATGAGCAGATGAGTTGAAGCAGAGCATGCAATCGCTCTCTCTGTGTGACTGTGTAATGCTGGAGATAAACCTTTCTTCTCCTCTTTGCATGCATGTGTTCCATTTACCAAAGTACAACAAGGATTTTATCCACAATTTTACAGATTTTTCTAGGAGGACTTTTACAAAAGAAAAAAATAATTGATTGATGTTTAGTTGTTGGTGATTTAAAGATTCATGTATCCTGTGAGCCAAGACCATTGACCACAGACTGTTTATTTGACTCTTAATATCAAGCAATCCATGGTGCTACCTACCACAAAGGTCACAAATTTGATCCTGTGCCAATCCTATAATTAAATGTGTGCTTTATAAGTGACACATAATTATTGGATCATCTGCCTGTATTATTTACTCCTTTGGTTTCCAATGTGGAGGAAAACACTGGACCATCTGCACATATTGTATGCTAATTTTACACCCTTCAAGGGCAATGCACTTTTCCAACAAAAAATAATATATAAAAAAGGAAAAGACGCCAGTCATATTGTAGTGTTGACATCTTACATCTGTTCTAAGAAGCACACCGCCCACATCTGGTGGAAGGTCAGGAAAAGAGCCTGAGAATTCAAGTGATAACACAAGGGATAGAGGCACGTTGAATGATGATAAAACTATCACCTTAACTGTGTCTCCCTAAGCATTTTCTCCAGAGAATGTTTCCTGTTCATTGTCACCCCCACCCCCCCAACGTTAAGATGAAACTCCTGCCCATGGTGCCGTGGCCATTTCGTTCACACCGACACCGCCTAATAATAGACATTTTTTTCTATATGTGAATCAGAATTAATGGCGGGGAAGTTCACACATCAGAAAAGAACATAACTATCCACACATTAAAGAGCTCACAAATACACACACTCATACTTGTCTCTTTGGATTATAGGGAGCTCTGCATTCTGATAGGTTGAGTTTGTAAGAGACTGACAGATGGCAAGTTCCCTCTTTCTTGCTTGCCACTCAATAACCTTTGACATGATACTCAAAACATATATTAGACACAAACACTAATGCACAAACTCTCATGCCCCCCCCCCAACCCCCACTCAGCAGCTCCACTTTCAATCCCAAGACTCAATTACTTGAAATATAGCACTCTAAACAGCTGGAGGGCCCAAGCTCAATAACACAAACTCAGAGCTGCTATAGGACGAGGAGTGACTGTGATGACCTGGCAGGGAATATCATAGCATCAGGCCAGGAAAATGCTTATCATTCACCTCACAACATGCAGTGCCCTCCTTGGAACACCAGAGTGGTGGAATACAATCCTAGAAAGGATCAATGTATCACTTTGATTAAATGAAGAAACTCTGTCCAGCTCTGATACAGAATCCAAACTACTGATATTTCTGTCAGTCAGCACCTTTTGTAACTCCTGCTGTGACTTTAACTCTATAAGTTGCTTTTATTGCTTTTTGTTTGTTTGTTTGCTGGTCTTGTGAAAGACATATTTGAGTTTATCTGACTTTATCACAAGTAGGCTAGTGCTTCTATTATTTGCAAGTCATGAAATGCTGCATGTAAGATGATAGATGTTGGTATCCATGGCTACAATTAAAATGTGTTGTCACATCGGAGACAGGGCATAGCTTGGAATCAGAGAGTGTGGCTACATGGCAACTCATTTCCGACTTAAAACAGAAGAGGGTGCAAATAGTCACAAGTGACCTGGTAGCAGCGTTCAACATATACTAATATAAGTTATTATAGTACCATATACTGATACTATAGTACCAGTAAACAAGATTTAAAGAAATTAAAAAAATGTTTGCAAAGTGCATTGATACTATATAAACTACCTTAATGTGGCACTGTGGGCATCCAACAAAGAATGACCTATACACTATGCCCACCAAGAATACATTGGGTGGAAATTACTGTATGTCTCAAGGAGCAATTAGGAGGCCTCCTGAGGCAAAGAGGTAGACATTATTAAAAGCTAAATTTCCCTCTTTTCCTTGTAAATAAACCTTTTGTTGCACCTACGATGATATCTATCAGTAATTAACCTTTCTGTAGGTTTGTGTCTTCATGTGTTTATATGTGCACTCTCTTGCATGAAATATGGCACTCATCTTTCTAAAGTGCAGGAAGTGGGGATGCATTTGAGAAAATGTCATTGCAGTGAAGCAGTAATCAGCAATCCGCAAGGTAATTACAGGAGAACTGGAAATGGTCTCCTAATTGGGTTAGATTGTGTCATGAGGTTATGGGTTTTCTGCAACCATAAGTGGGTTGTGACATTCTCTCTTCACTGTGCATAGAGTAAACTACTCTCCATGATGAGAAGAACATTGACATCAAGTCATTCCCATTTTCCCTAAAGGCTCCTATCACATCTTTAGCATTAAATGATGACAGTAAATGATGTCATTTTTATTCACAAATAATTCTCTTATAGTGTCTGTGCAGCATCAGCTGATGGTAAAAAACAGACAATCAGAAAATCTGAATCAGAATCAATTTTATTGTCATCGAGTCAGCGTCCTGGTACAACGTAATTTCTTTCCAGTGCAACCGGTCCAAACGGGATCAGTTAGACTGAGGCTGCAGCCGCAAGCAGCGCTGCCTTTCTAAAATGAAGATGTACTTCCAACAAAAGCTTACCTTGATTTTCCAGACCACTAAAAGCATCCATGGTGTAGATGCCAGATAAAACATTCTTTAAAGTCACGTATTAATTCAACCTATTTAGGTATGTTTTCACCTTGTTTTGTTAAAACAAGTAAAGACGCAGTTTAAAGTTTATTTGCCGTTTTGCTGAGTATCAAAGATTGATGCTTTTCATGCCTTTCATGACCTTGTGTTTAGCTTTGCCTACAGATTGAAAACATGTGGCAAAAGCCATTTTGGCACGACACAAAGTTCAAACATGTCTGTCAGCACCTTTTAAAGTGAATAATTAACATTAATTCATTCACTCATTTATATTCTGTACTGCTTCATCCAATTCAGGGTCAAGGGGACGCTGTTGCCTATCCCAACAATTAGCAGGTGAGAAGAAGGGTACACCCTGGACAGGTCTAGAAAACAACCCCTGGAATCTCATTTGCCAATGCCCGTTGTTAAGGATGTTGGTGGTTTCTCAGTTGTCTTTGATTTTGCCAGTTTTACTCTGCCACAGAAAGAAAGTAAACAATCACAAAATATTCCATCATTTAGCTACTCAACTGAAGTGATAACCATTTTAACTGCCACCCTTTATGACAATATTTAGATCCTTCACTTTAGTTATACTACTCGTAAAGCAATGTAAAATACTTCATTACTGGTAAATAAGATCAAATCCCTTAAAAGTAAAAGTCTGTAAGTATAAAATGTCATTCTTATCAGTATTTTGGGTAATTTGAAACTGCCTTTAACTGAAACAATGAGAAGTATAAGCTGTTTCTGGTCCGGATATACTTTTTAGACCGGCACATGTGTATTTCAGTCACATACGTTTTTCAGCTGCTACACAAACCTGGCTTGAGATGATCTGGGCCAGACTGGTGCTAAATCATCATATAAGAATTCACATCTGGGTTAGATATGGCTCAGTTCTGGTCCAGATTTGGAAAAATATCTGCAGCAGAATTAGGCTGTTATACCACTAAACACTGTCTATTGGTGATCTGGGTTAAAACTTGTGTGGGTTCTGGATCAGATCTATGTCAAATTAGTTTTGCTGTCTGGGAAAGGGAATAATAGCAACATTATCATTTCTAGAACTTTTCCATTAAATGCTGCATTCAATGGAAATTATGTATAACAATTTATGCAAGTGCAATAAATCATTGATAATCCCATTTTAGAAAAAGTAAAAAAATGCTAAATTGATTAATTTCACAACACAAAATTTACTTTGTTTGTTTCTTTGTTTTTAGATTTAATTACATCAAAATACAGAAACGGAATAAACCATTGGTGTTGTCCACTATTACACTAATTCATAATCCCAGTTACAGGACAATGTTTTATCTGCTGCATCATGTCCTAGGCACATCAACTTGGGGGAGGGGGGGACCAAACCAAAAATGCCTCTCTGTGTTGTATTTTCCTTTACAAGGATGTGCATCCATAGAATAATGTCAGCAGTGAGGCAATTTTAAAACATACTATATCAAGGGCATTGTGTAATTACAATGTGCTCAATTCAGCCAATGGAAACTGTGGTAGTGGTAGAACCAGATGTCCTTGTAAAGGCAGGGTAATCTGTGTCTTTTTGTACATAGGCTCACATTGGTAATTGCTATCCACTTAAAAAGCAAATTCATTAAATTTGAAGGAAGCTTAGTCACTTTGTGAAGGTCAGTCAGTCCAGTAAGTGATTATTTGAGTTGTTTTGGGATATCACTCTTGACAGAGCTAATACCAGATGGCATGTAGAGTCTGGTTTCCAGGAAATATGGATAAGGTTGTGGTCTAGATTAAAGGTTGTCTTGGCCCTGTGATGGCGTGATCCCTGTCATCTGGATTTTTAAGTTAAATGGGATTTGTACCACACAATTAATGTTTTTCAATGCTTTTAGTTATCTTGATATACTTATTTCTTTCCTTACTATTTTGGACAAAGATGTGTCTTTCTTTCTTTGTCCCTGCTGCTCCACAATTTATAAATTTGACTACGACATGTTCAAACTTGCTTTGACCAGAGACAAATGAATATATAATGAATGCCACTTCATTCACGGGAATATCTAATTAAGTTGCATATCAGATTGAAAATAAAATTACAGACTATTTGCAGCTTCAAGTTATTGAGACTGATAAGAGGACTGCAGTTAGGCAATTAACAGGTAAAGCAAATAGGCTGTTAGTATAAAGCACAGAAAATATCAGCAATACAAGGATTAATGTCAGAGTATGGAGTATAAGATCTAAGCTTATTTTTGGAACAGTTAAAAAAACAAAAACTAGACCAAGAACAGAGCCCTGCGGGACACCCAGCCTCAACTTTAAAACAATGTTGGACCATTTTTAAATCTAACATCTATCTTACAACAACTTGTCGCCTCTGGTTCTGGTTCTTTGGTTACCACCATAGATATCACATACCTTTGCCAAAATAATTTTTCGTCATCAATAAAGAGCTGCTTAGTATCACACAAAGATATGGTTTTGGAGAAGCGTTGCCCCATCAGTGGGTCAGCTAACAGCCTCATCAGGTATTGAGATGACCGAGCACTTGCACTTATTTACCCCACTGAGAACAGCATCAGTGAGATCTTTTATAATTTCCCGCTTTTTGTTAGGTGCCAGTAACCTGCTACCTGTACAGTTTTTGATTACTAGTAGTATTTAAGAACACAATATAAGATCTAGATTAAATGTACTGTATATACTGACATTATTTTAAGATTATAATACTTTTTACCTTTTAATTAATGAACTTATGTTTTAAAGGTGTCACATTGTTGGTCGAGAAAATGTGCAAGCTAAAAGAAAATCATCAGTGTGGCAGCAACTTTACAATTACTTCATCCGACTCCTCAAAAAAGGCTCTCTGACTGATGTTGATGCATCCCTGAAGGCCAGTGTCATGGGTGGAATGATTGAAGTAGGAGGATCAACAAAGGTTCTGAATGATCAGAAGAAATCCCATGAAGAGATCAGAGTGATCTTACAGTACAAAGCTTCCACCAACTTTAAAGAACCAAAGATGTCTGCCGCTGATATGAAGAGTGTTATGGAAATAGATGAACATGTGAAGAGTTTGACCACACATATCGTCGTTGGTAATCTTTATGGGGCGAATGCCTACTCTGTGTTTGACTGTGTGAGGGTAGATGCTGACAGCGTTAAGGAGATAAAGAACTATGAAAGCTGTGGAAAAGAAGATTCCTCCCTTTAATTTTAAAGAGAAGTTGACAATGTGGCTGACAGATGAAGAAAAAGCTGTGACTGACAAGCTCCCCTACACCCTCTTCAGGGACTTCATTGTTGAGAGCAACCCTGCAACATTTGGAGAAGCAGTGAAGCCAAACACCGAACATAGAAAACTACTGGCTGTGAAAAAGATTTCTAAAAAAAAAAAGGCCTGGATGATGTCCAGATTTGAGTTCAAAAGTTGTTAATGGGATAGCTGGGATCAGCCTGGGCTGTTGAGGACAACTAAGTATATCTTGGAAGATTTTCTTGAGCTGAAAATGAGCTGAAATGATTGTCTGGAAGATGAAAATCATTTCCCACATATCTGACAGGTTTAGAAGTTTCCTGAGACTGTGCAATGTCTACGAAGACACGATCAAAGATATTTTGAAAAAAAAAGGAAAAAGAAAAACTGCCAGCCATCAGGGCAGGTAATGAAGATGAGATAGAATCAAGAAATATCTTTGATGACGGGGATAAGACTGCTTTCAGCACTTAGAAACGAACGAAGTAGAGGACACATATGGAGAGAGGTCAGTGTTGTTAGGTCTTATGTGGGGAGCAAAAATGACCCTCAGATGAGGACCAGATTTCTTCCATCTCTGCTCTGCTTCCCTATACCCTCAGACTTAAATGATGAATTAATCCAGGGTTTCAAAACTTTGAAAGCTTACTCAGGATAAATTCAAAATATTACAAGAAGGTCTGGTTCTTTTGAAGCAAAATATAAAAAGTGAGGGGTGACTTCAAGCTTTTGCACAGTGGTATATGTATCTCTTCTTTAGATATGTGTGATCCTGGTATACAGTCACTGCAATAACATTTCCTCTGGTAGCTTCTGTTATTTCATGACAAGCAATTCAATGTTTGCATCTGGATGATTTATCACAGTCTCCTCCCCTTTTCTTTTTATTTCCACACTGATTCAAACACTTTTTGTGTCACCCCCCCCCAAACACACACACACACACACACGTACAATGATCAAGGTACACACTCCCAAGCACGCACCTGAAGCCCACACAATAAGAACTTAATGAAAAGGTACTTTACACCGGCAGTTGTGCTCTGGGGAGATACCTTTAAATGCCACTGTTAATGGCAGGAATTAACAGAGAGCAGGCTGCTCTGTATCTGAGTGTGAACATGTGCATCCTGATGGCAGTGTGTGGTACCTGCTTAAATGAGTCATAGCACATTTGTGTGAGCCTGTGCACACTAGTTCACCACCCAGCAGTCTGTAGCTGCACTTCATCTGGTTGATTTATGTTCTCCAGGCTTCAGCACTCTGGATCCCACCTTGATTACAGTGTATCACTGCAGCCAAAGCCATGGCCCCCCTGTGACCCCATAAATTAGCCCTTCTGTGTGACAGGAGCTCTCAGAACCAGTTGACACCGATCTACTTGAGCTGATTGATTTAAATACAGACATAATTTCAGCGTATCATTTAGTCTCCCCAGAGCTTCTTCCTTCAAATAAAACATCTCAGTCGTGCAATGCATCACAGCTCCAATGAGAAAAGAGGGCTACGCTGAGGATTGTCATTATCCTATGCATTACTATTGAGAGGGTCTTTTGATGGTTATAGCAATAGTTTAAATGCTTAAATGAGACATGTGAGCAAATCCTTTTGCCATTGTTTTATTGTCTTGAAACAGTGATCAGATTTAAGACACCGCCAACATTCTTAAAATCTGGTTTCATAGTGAGACACAGTAGACAGAGTCAGCACAGAATTGATCACTTTTGGCCTTTTCCTGAACTTTACTCTGTCTGAGGCAGATATTTACGGAGTCTTGCAGAGTGGAGCACAACTGATGGAGAGAGAAAAGAGGATGGCCGTTTAAGTGGAGCAAAGTCGTGATTTTATGTGTGAAGAAGAAAAGCATCCTTTTAGGAGAATGCTTGCAGAGCTGCAAATGGGTGGATAACACAATTTGCTGAGACACTGTCCTCACACTTAACCCCATGGTAACACAATTTTGTGTTTTTTTTTAAAACCATGACTCAGAGTGTGCTTGACTTCTTTCTTTGGGATGGAGCTTGCGTAACACAAAGTAGTGTATTTTTCTCATTCCCAAATCAAGTTTCAAGTTAAAAGATTAACCAAAAAATGTCTTTACTAACCATAATATAGCTTCATCATTTCTTTATGTTTTGCTTCCAAGGAGCCACATTTTCATGTAATCTTTTAATCTGCTGTTGACTAGTTCTCAAGGCTTTCTGAAGGTAATTCAAGATTAGGTTTTTAGAGTTTTAACTTGCACTGTGCATGAAAATGTTGTACAACAACTTGCTTATCTTTTGGTCTTTTTTTTGTCTCAAACTGATTATTTGATGTTCCAATTGGTTAATTCTTCATGAATAATTATACATTTCATTATCTAACTTATGTGCCTTTTGCATCTGGTCATTTTTCACCTTGTTTTAGATTTCACGCTGGCAATTTTAGTGAGACTTTGTATTCTTCGCAATTGGTCAATTTGTGTCTTATTTTGATTGCTTTGCCTTGTTATGGTCATCTTATCCTTCATTTTGTCTCTCATTAAGATTGGACAGGATGCAGAGTTCATGTCAACATTGAACACTGTTGTTGAGCGACTTGTAGCTCTGTAGATTCTGTCCATCTTTACACTGAGGCACCTGTATCTTCCATCAGTTGAAGACTGAGACAGCAGTTTGGAAAAAAAATGTCCTTTCACCATTCTCCTTTAAATGTTGATAAATGACACTGGAAAAGAGCCAACAGTTCATTTGATAAGAGGTTCAAGTTCTCAAATACAAGACAACCTTGAGTGACAAGTCAAAACGTCTTCAGATTGTTTAGTATTTAAAACCATTATTTCTCTCAGTACAATCATCAATAAAATCAACAGGCCTACATGTCACAGGCAAAGGAATCACAAACCCTACAGAAAGAGAAGTAGAGCATCCTGAATGAGATATAAAATAAACATACAACATGACAATGCAATTTAGAATGGGGAATGCAAAATAAATAAATAAAAACAGTGTGTGAACCGACACTAATGGAAAACACTCTTTAGATTTCTTTTTGCTTAAACTTAGATTTCAGATGGCTTGGAGAAGCACAGATGTATGCTATGATCAGAAGTAGAGCATGCAACCACAGGGGGAGAGGGAGAGATTTGCACGTGACCGGTAGACTGCAGAGTGTGTCTGCAAAGTCATCTGAGGTCGGTCAGTTTGTGTGATGAAATAGAGGATGCAGAGCAAGGGCCCAGCCCGAGCACATCGCTGTGCTACGCAGGCCTGAGTTTTGCACATTGCATAGTATATCTTACAATTAGAGAACCTCGGCTCTATTCACAAACAATCAAGCGCATGCAGCGAAAGTTTTCACAGGTATTAGAAGTTCATTTGTAGGTATAGTAGAGAACTGTGTAAGATCTTTGGTTACAACATCAACTTTACCTTAGTTGCCTAAGCAGCTACATTAAAGGTGTGAAGTTCCTGCAGTGTCAGCTTTACTGCTTGCTTGTAACATCTGCTTTACATGTAAAGATGGCAGGAGCCAAAATGCAACACAAGGCTTCAAAATGGGGGTCTACAAACTGATAAAAAAAGTAAGATTGGCCACATCAATTTTTTATATAAAGTCTATGGTGTGCTTGAACAAGTTTTTTTGTATCACTGCACATCTTGAAGCAAAGACAACATTAATTAATGAAGAACTTGCACTTCTTTCAACTCTATGAGGGAAATCCACACACATTTTACACCAAACAATAAGCCCCACGCTTGGAGGGCCCATTTCTTATATGACAATTTGGTCAAATTGACAATAGTGAAAGGTAGATATGATTTGTTTGAGAAATTAGAACACAACCCCTCACTGTTGATGGGAATATCTACCTTTCAGATGAAACAATAATAGGAACACGAGTGAGTATATTTCATGACAATTCAGGCTGTTGTTGCAGATACATTTAAGTCAAAACCAGAAATTGAGCCTGATTGTGCCAGAGGAGTTCAGGAAGATCAAGGATGCCTTTGTTTTTCCATTGAGACAAATTATTGTACAATCTACAGTAACCATATAATCATCAGACGTTATCATCAGAGAAAAACAGACTGAAAATTAAATAAAGACATCAAAATCTTTTGAATTTATTGTCTCAGAGCAATGAAAGTTTCTGACTGAACTATATATTGAGTTATGCTCCTCCTAATGAAATTGTGCTGCTAAAAGAAAACTGGGGGATCACCACATGGTTCAGGGGGATCAAGGGGGTGGATCTCATTACTGATTGTCAGGATCACACCATAAAGACAAAAAGCAGCAGTTTCAAATGTACAAAGATCACCAAAGTATTTACTTTTATAATCACGTTGATTTGGTGTGAATAATCAACCAAAGACAAGTTAAAAACATTGAAAGGAAAAAAATCATACTGTATATAACAGTGATATCCAACATAAAAGAAGAGGGAAAGAATATTTTTTTGCATTAGTTAAGCTCGGGCCTAGGAGGTGAAAGTGGGATGTTTTAGAGCTTGTCTGCTGCTTGGCAAAGCTGAAACTGATACCTGAGTGAAAATAAAGAAAAGTAGTAAAACAGCAACATAAGGAATTGTATGGAATTGTTGTTAGTTCTAACTGTATGAAGCAGAGGTTTAGAAACAAGAATGAAAGCGAAGGATTGTAGCAGAGCTGCAGTAGCATTCTATCTTGAACTGAGTATACTGTAAGCTACAAGCTTCCACATTATCAAGAATTTGACTTTACTCCTATTCTTTAAAAGTTAAAATATTTCTCTTTCTCTCTCTCTCTCTCTCTCTCTCTGTCTTTTCTGTTGGATCCAGGGGCCAACATATCCCTTTCATCAGAAGGTGCTTTTCTCTGACAGCATAGATTAGTGAGAGGCAAATGCATTTAGAGATGCCAGGCTCATTTTCTGTGCTTTCACACTGAGGCTTCACCATGTTTTGCATTAATAAATGCTTCATTCAAGACCTTGAATGAAGCATTTATTGTGTTTATGTGTTGTTCTATTAAATTCAGCTTATAAAAACATATACACTCAATTCACAAAGGGAATATTGAATTCAAATGATGCTAACAACTCTGTGCAGGTGTACAACAGTCACTTCAAATCGGTTTGAGCTCCATTATAATTCTGAATTTAATTTGAGGAGAAAGAACCAGCAGGTGAGAAGTGATGGAAAAATAGAGAGCGAATCAGTTCCAATGGGTCCAGTTCAGGTCACCGATGATAGTAAGGTTGCTTGGTGACATAAACACTGGGTTGGGCATCAGCTTTCTCAGCTGGAGTGTGGAGCCAGAGTCTCAGCCACGGAGTTCCTGTAAACCCTGCCATCTGTTGTTTACACTCAGGCTGGCGCTCAGCTGAGTTTAAGATCTTGTCAGATATGTGCAGATTTTTCTGGATTGATCAAACAAAGTAAATTAAACTGCTCAACTAAAGCCTCGGTGTGTTGGAATTTATAACTAAAAGGCTTTCATACTGTAAAGTCAAGTCCAATACTCTTGATGGAATTGTGAGGCTTTGCTTGGCAATAATAAATTATGCCAGATCCTAAATGAAGTTTTCCCTTGGACAGGCTGTTTTTGTGTTTATGTTTTCAACCCTGCATAGGTCTTTGATTGGTTTAAGTTTAATGCCTTAGATTTCCTGCTCTATTTGAATAAAGTTGAACTTATTGGTTAATTGTCTCTGGTGGTTTTGACCACCATGGAACATGAAGTGTAACACTGATGTCAATTATTTTTTGTGTATTTGTTGACAACGGACATACACTGCACATCTTTGCTCTCAAATATCCATCCATCCATTTTCTGTACCGCTTAATCCATGCAGGGTCGCAGGTACTCTCAAATATGTAAACTTTATTATTAGCCATAAATTCCCCCAATTTCAGGCCTGAAATCAAATTAAATTCACTTGACGGCACAAAACATTAAATATCTCGAGGTCCTATGAAAATCTAAGTAAATAAAGAATCACTGTGGGTCTTTTTTTCCTTTTTGTCTGTCATTTGTTCTTTCCTCCAGGTACACTCATGCATCCACTTCCATCCTGTTCTAAACATCTGCACATCTGTATGAATTACATTCTCTGACAACATATTCACTCTGCATGAATGGACCCTAAGTATTTTTATGTATGCAAAAAACAAAAGATCTATCTGCCAAAAACATTGGGACAAACAATGACCTCCCTCTTAGTTCTTCAGAACAATCATTAATAAAAGTAGAGACAGATGAATGTGTGATACGATTTTTCTCATTCCTAATGGACATCATAGTCAAAGTTTGGGATAGTCTTAAAATCAAAAGTAAAAAGCGTTAAGAAGTTTGTGTGATCATTGTTTCTGCCACCTCCTGATCCTTTCCTTGAGAGGGCAATCATACCACAGGTAAAATAATGTGTAGAGATTGAGAGCTTCTGCATACAGACTCAAGCCAGTTATCAGTGATGCAACATCAGAGTAAGAGACGATTCAGATAGTTTGATTTACATAGCGCTTTTCAAGGTACTGAAACGCTTGGTAAAACAATAATGATGCAATATAAATAATACACATAATCATGGAAAGACCGATACAAATAAAGCTTTTTCTGCTGTGTCTTTCTATGCTGTTTGCTTCCTTAAGGGAGAAAAATGTCTTCCCTGACAGCTTTCCCTTTGAAGCAGCAGGCTGGCTGAAAGCAGACACCCAGACTGCACAATGGGAATATACAGTAGGTCAGGAATTCCAGATCATGATAGGGATGCGGGCACTGTCCTTGGGAAAGTGTGCTGGATTGATAAGCCGCTCAGAGATTCCTGGAAAAGAAAAAGGGTGAGTCAATCGATCATGAGTAAAACCCTGAGGCTGAGCAGAGGTGGTGCAGATTGCGGTCAGAGCTTGAACTTCATGATTGCATCTCCATCACTACTTTAAAACCTCTTGAGTCTAATTGTGGAGTGATGGCAGGGTGAAAAAAAGAATAAAGGAGTGACTAAATTAACGAGGAGATATAAAGAGAGAACAAATGAGTGTGGGAATAAAAATTTATTTGTAAAGAGTAGCTGAAAGAAACACTGACAGACACAATGATGTACAAATTATGAAGTCGTGTAGGAAAAAGTGATATTAAAAAAAACTTTAGCAGTTGTTGTTGTATTGTTGTATCTCGGGGTTTAAAGTGACCGACTTGTAAACCAAAGTCTGCTAATTCAAACTGCATGTTTGTATCTCATGTTAACTTCTGTTTAAGAAATTGTAAAAGAAAATGCTTGCTCTGAATAGACATAATTTCATGATATATTCAAATAGATGCATCCAGAGAAAAATGAGAAAAAATATTTCTGACTACACTGAAATACTGAAAAAAATATTTAATTATGTTACAGTATCCATGTTTTTACAGTACCAGTCAAAAGTTTGATAACATTTTTACCATTTGATTCAATAAGAAAGTGTGCAAATTTTTGACAGGTACTTTACATTTATTAATTTTCTTAGTCATTTGTCTCAAAAACATGACATCACAACACGTGCAAGGAACATATTATTATCATCATCATTACATTTAAACAGCCAGGCAAAGTTTTCTTTGAGATCAAAGTACGTAAAAACTTAGAAAGTTCAGAATAGTATTAGGGCTACTGAAGAAATATAAAAAAGAATTCCGAAAAAAAAAATCAGAATTGTGACTTTAATCTCAGAATTCTAAGAAAAAAGTTAGAACTCTGACTTTTATCTGAGAATTCTTAATTTTTTCAGTAATGCAATAGAATCTCCCTAAATTGTCTTTTTTTTTTTATATATATATTTTTGCTTAAAAAAGTCAGAATTCTAACATTAATCTCAGATTTCTGACATTTTTCAGAACCCCCCCCCCCTTTTTTTGTTGGAAAGTGTTTTTCATGAAACAAGTTATTTTTGTGAATCTCAGAATTTTGATGTTGATCTCAGACTTCTGACTTTTTAAAAATATGAAATAAAAAAAATCCTCAGTACAAAAAAAATGTTTTCATAAGAATTAGCAACACCCCTGTCAGAACTCTGAAAATAAGTCAAAATTCTGGCTTTTTTCAGAGCTCTGAAATTGAAGTCAGAATTCAGTTTTTTCCCCAGAACAATTCTGAGATTAAAAAGTCAGAATTCATACTTTTCTCTAAGAATTCTGAGATTAAAGTAAGACTTCTACCTTTTTTCTCAAAATTCTGAAGTTAAAGTCAGAATTTTACGATAAAAGTCAGAATTCTGAGACTAAAGTCAGAATTCTGAGACTAAAGGCAGAATTCTGAGATTAAAGTCAAAACTCTGAGATTGAAGTCAGAATTCTGTCATTTTTCTAAGAATTCTGAGATTATGTCAGAATTCTAAGATTAAAGTCAGAATTCTGAGACTAAAGGTCTAAGATTTAAGTCAGAGCTTTAATATCAAAGTTTGAATTCTAGCTTTTTTCTAGGAATTCAGAGATTAAAGTCAGAACTCTGATATAAAAGTAAGAATTCTGCCTTTTTTGTGGGAAGGGAGGGTTGCAAAAAATGTAAAAAATTATTTTTGTACTGAGGATTTTTTTTACGGGGGGGGGTTCTGGAAAAAGTCTGAATTCTGAGACTAAAGGCTGAATTCTGTGACAAAGTCAGAACTATAGATTAAATCCAGAATTTTGAGATTAAAGTCGAGTTCCGGCTTTTTTCTAAGAATTCTGAGATTAAAGTCAGATTTCTTACATTACAGGCGGAATTCTCAGACTAAAGGCAGAATTCTTAGATGAAAGTCAGAATTCTGAGACTATTAAGGCAGAATTTTGAAATTAAACTCAGAACTCTGAGATTAAATTCAGAATTCTGAGTCCAAAGGCAGAATTCTGAAAGTAAAGTCAGAATTCTGACTTTTTCTAAGAATTTAGAGATCAAAGTCAGAACTGTGAGATAAAAGTCAGAATTCTGTAACTAAAGGCAGAATTCTGACTTTTTTCTAAGAATTCTGAGATCAAAGTCAGAATTCTGAGACTAATGGCCGATTTCTGATTTCAAAGTCAGTATTCTCTGATTAATATCAGAATTCTGACTTCTAAGAATTAAATTATTTTTTCTTCAGTGGCCCTAACAGTATTCTGTAAGAAAGAGATATTACACAAATGCGTAAGTTAAAAACACTTCCATAAGATAAAGCTTTAAATAAGTACGCAGAAATTAATAAGAAAGTCAGAGGATAAATCTTCCAAGTCAGAAAACGCCAAAATTAAAATGATCAATTAAAAACACATACATCTTTCATTTATTGGTTATGATTCACATAAAATGGCTTTGGATTCATGATTTGGGATTGAGTCCTTTAATTTTTAGTAATTTCAACATTGATTCCACGCATGGGAGCAGTAGGTGGCTGTCCACCTTCCCAGATTATACGGGCCCTGGAAACAGACAGCTGGAATGAAATCTGAGTTTGAAAACATACATGAAGAAGAACATTAAAGGAATTAAGAACTGATCCTTGAGGGCCACTGTCCTGTGGTTTAGAGGCTTTCCTGGTCCAACACACCACATTCAAATTAAATTGTTTGTTGTGAAGTTTTGCACTAAGGCCCATTCATTTGAATCACGTATGTTGAGGCAGGGAAACATCTAAAACTTGCAGAACCACAGTTTGAGATCTCTGGTCAATAAAACATCATTTATTGGACTGACTTCAGTTAAAAATGGAAATGTGTCTACATAATTATGTTGCTTGGGCATATAAATGAGTCTGAGTCCAGAGCAAAGTGTTTTATCCTTATGTGACACGAGCTATGACAATGTTTTTTTTTGCTACAGACGGTGAGATGCTGTTTGTGTAATTTGTTTTTTATGCTCAAATGATAATCATGTTTGATTAATCGATGGAAGAGATGATGGACCAATGTTCTTGAGTGGCGCTTATATCGCACTTCTACTGTCAATTTGCAACATTCAAGCTGGAGCACTAGCCTGGACTGAGGGTGTTGCCTCTTCCAACCAATCAGAGATGTCTCTTTTTCCTCTCTGACGTCAGACAGATGAAAGCCAAAAAAGAGAGACAGAGACAGAGAGAGAGAGAGAGAAGATACGAAAAGGGTTGGACTGAATGAATGAGAAGTGTGGAAGACATCTTTGAATGTGAGCAAAAGAAGGAGGAGTAAAAGAAGGGTGATTAGAAAGTATAGCTTTAGGAAGAGGAAGAAAAAGAACTCATACATGACCATGAGGAGGAGGAGAACACACAGGAAAATGAGTGTCAAAATCTGAAGAGGCTCTTTTCCACACTGACTTGGTGCATGGGAGGTGTGAAGGTTGTCAATATAACACAATTTGGCAAATGGACATGTGCACATTTAGATGATGTCACCTGTTGGTTTTTTATATCTCACCTTGTTTTCCCCTGGCACAAAAATCCAAAATAACATTGAGCTGTTCTTATATATTGGATTTATTTTGGTTTTTGAATAGACACTTACAAAGATCAAAGGTTTATGGATATATAGACTTATATAGATTGATCTGAGCTTTATCTGAATGACCTTAACAGACATTCAGGTGCCTTTGATGAGGCAGATGATTATTTCCATCTTTTGTGTTCCCAGAAACATAAAAACAAGAACAAGACAAGGCCCCTCAACTGTGCAAATAATCTGTCATTTAACAATAGCTATCACTACAATCAGTGAGTACAATCAATTGTACACATGTTTAAAAGAGGATACACACACAGCATGGATAGCGGATGAGTCATGTTAGCCAGCCCATACTGTTACTGTGATGGGCCAGATTTAAGAGCCAGCAATCTGCATTCATCTCACAGATGCTCTATTTTTCCCTTTCCCTTTCCCTCTCCCCCTTCTATCTCTCTACTCTCTCTCACTCTTACCCTTGCACTACTTGTACCTCCTTCACACTCACAAACACACAAACAGGTAGGAATATATCAATGGTGGTGTGAAACTGACAGCTCTCCATATGTTGCACACCGGTCCCTTCCAAGTATCTTACATAAGTCAGGTGTTCGGCTCAAACCTCTCAAACTGAAGGTGATGACAATGATTTATTTTAATGCTCCTGGCACGTCCGTGCACCCATACATCTACACCAACCAAGAAAGGAAAGGCAGGTACACAAATGCAAAAACACACAAACATCACAGTCAGGGTCAAAGACAGAGCATGAAATTGAGCGACTAGAGTAAAGGCAGACTAGACAATCCCCGCCGAATAGGACATCTTTCCCCACCAGGCAAGATCACAGCGTCCTGCGGTGACATAATGTGTGAGAGCCATGAGTGATGAATAAATGTGCAAGCACCCATAGCAATGACACAACAGATGTTTACCTTAGCACCATGGCTTATTTCAATTTCAATTCCAGATAATGTTCCCTACTAAAAATCTGCCCACTGCACATACAATTTGAGCTGACATTAGAAGCAGACACAGATCAAAGAAGGGCTTGAAAAGAAATCTGACATATACATTTTTTTTTCATGTGTGTGTACTATTTCGGAATAAAATCAGATAATTCTATTACTAACAAGACTCGTCTTTTATCAGGACAGCAACAGCAGCTGACTGTGAAGCTAACTTTGTCTTTGTGAAGCTATATCAAACAAAATTCTCTCGTTTTTAAGCTCAAACAACTCAATGGAAGATGTTATATAATCACCAACCCAACTAATGAATTAAGGGTTCTTTTTGTTGTGTGTGTGTGTGTGTGTGTGTGTGTGGAGTTCTATGAAGATGTTTTACATAGAAGTAACAGGTGAGCTATCCATGGTGCTGAAAGATTTTCTGTTGTAAAAGTTCTATCAAATTTCCTGCTCTTGCATAAGCTTTTGGAAGATGAAAGTTAGTTGCAGCAAAACTTAGGGGAAGGGGAAGTCATTCTTCTCTATCAACAGCAAACTACAGAATGAATGGCCTTGTGCACCAACTAATCAGGTAATCATGTCTTGTCTTTTCCCAAATGCAACCCATTAACATTAAGCAGCACTCTCTTGGCTCTTTCTTAGTACTCCAAGCCATGAATGCTGGCAATGATTGGTAAATTTAAGGACGGTGATAAATACTATAATTTACTCCCAGCAGCTTAACAATAACTGCCATTTATTTCTCCATCATTCTCTCTTTCCCTCGTAGTCAAACAACAAGGATAATTGCTTATGGAGCCCTATTGCAACGCATGTGCTTCTTTTAAACGCACTGATCAAACACCACCCAGCAGATAAGACGGGACCCACTTGAACGGAAACTAATAGTACTTTCAAACCTACAAGAGCATACCTTGTGCTTGTTCAGCTGCCCACTGCTTGTTGAAGGCTTGACTATAGTTTTCTGTTGTGTTACCGAAGCCTTTCCATCATCTTTTTTCCATCTTCTCTTCCACAGAGGCAAATGATTTGAGGATTTACAGTCCAGCTTGTGCTTCACGGCACAGCTTGTTGCATGTAAAAACGGGTTGGATCATTTTAATGATAATGTAAAAACGGTGTAATCTCCTAACTGCATTGTTGTGAATGGACTTGAGTCTACTCTGCACCAAAGCAAGATGTCGCCAAAAGTGTGTGTTAGTTCCTGTCAGAAAAACATATTTAATGAAGAGCTGAGTTCATAGACAAAACAGTATTAAACACCCTTCGTTGTCCGTGGTCTCTCCCTTACCCTCCGCG
>JAOXYM010000013.1:12511614-12521704 GCA_028567055.1 Leptatherina wallacei
AACTAACTAACTAACTAACTAAATAAATAAATAAATAAATAAATAAATAAATAAATAAATAAATAAATAAATAAATATAAAACTACAGCAACTGGTCTCTTTGGTTTTCAATGTTACTTACATTATAATATCTCAATTCAACAATGTCTGTATAATTTAAGTTGAATTCAGGGTATACATTATTTAAAAATCATTGTGAAATGATCGTACTGCCCCCCTATTAGTGCATATATTTTATGTTTAACCTGTGATGTCATTTGAACCTTAAAACACAGTAGGATTTTTAATGAAGCTGTTCTTGTTTCTGGGTCACAAGGCTGAAAAAGCACATGACTACCCTTTGATCTGAATGTTTCCAAAATTGTCCAGGTGGGATAGAAAAAGCGTCAAATCTGCATTTAGGCCATATTACACTAAACACCTCTATTAAAAACCGATGCAAATAAGTTTGGATTGTCCTCCTCACAACCCCTCATTATGAGACCAAAAGAGGCTGATTATTCACATCATTACTCCAATGGGACCTAGCAACCACATCAGGAGTCTTTACTGTTGTGTGATACAGGCCTGCATGTATGTCAGACTGAAGTTTGATGGTCCGATAGAGGATTTTTTCAGAGTAATCTGAAGCTGAGCAAGCAGTATCCTCTGCACCACACCTCCTCTACTCTGACAGAGTAATTTGATCGTGGATGGAGCAGTGGAGGACAGTGCATTGATGAGTACAGATAGAACATGAAAAAGGAACAAAGAAGGACAGGACAGGAATGGAGAGGAGCTTGACCTGATGAAAAGGGTCTTATCAGCACCTCTTTGTAATGGTTTTTCACCTAGTGCATGTGTGTATGTGTGTGAAGTGGATGGAGGGTGAAAGGGTTAGTAGGGCTTTTCACCGGCCGAAGTTTGCTTTTTGGACTAAACCGCTTTTGTCATCAGCCCTTATTTGTAAGCTGCAACTGTAGCACTTTTCCCTCACATTTTACTTACATTTGACTTTTTCATAGTTATTCTTTATTCTTCAGATATTCTGTCAAACCTTGAATTTATCCAAGCAACCTCTGTGATATGAATGGATCTCTGCTTATGTATTGATTTGTTTCTTTTGTTGTAGTCTTTCTTTTCAGCAATACTGACAATCCCTTAGTGATTCCCTCTCAATTATCCATAAGCCATTGACAATCAAAAGCACAGAGGATGAACTGGGAAGTTAATTTCTCATTTCCTCTGCTCCCACACTTTTGTGACACTCTACTGTACCTCATTTTAGTATATGTATACACACTTAAACATGCAAAAATGTGCAGTAAACATTCAATTTTGTGAAGATATAGGTGCACCTTGTCTAAAACACACAAATGCATGATGAACCTATTGCTGTTGCTATTTAAATTCTTTTGAAAGGTTGTCACTCACAATTTTACAAACACTAAAGATTCAGCCAGCTCATGATTGACAGAAAGCCCAGTGTGACATTGCATTAGAAAAGTTTGTCCTCATGTCAACATGATCAATAGTTGGGAGTGGCAAAAGGTGTAACATAATTGTATTGAAGTTGAAGGAATCTAAAAACTCGCAAAACCTTTAACAGCATCTAAACCTAACTGCATTCATGAACACAAATATTATGTGCTATTAAACACTAAACTAAGTTATTCCCAGGCGAGACTGACCTAGAATTAAGAAATAATGTTAAAACTTTGTTTCAGATGGTTTTCAATCCTGTGTTCTTGTTTGCAAGCCGGGATCATAATCATAATCATCTTCCTGCTTTTAAATGACCAAAATCAACAAAGTGCAAGATGCATATGCCACATGTAGCAATTATTGGATGAGATTACCTGAACCCTCAGAAACACATAGTCCTTCAGTGTCATCATGTAGCAAATATGGGGTTGTCTCTGAGCCTATACATATTCATGTAAGCTGTCTATATGTGACACATTGTTGTGACTTCCGCCAAGGCAAGGAGATTATGTTTTCGCTGCGAATGTTTTTCTGTTAACAACATGACTCAAAAAGTCACAGACGGATTTTGATGACATTTTCAGGAAATCTCCAAAATGGAGTAAAAAACAACTGATCAGATTTTGGGGGTTATCCAGGTAACTGTCTGGATTGGAATTTTTTCTAACACTAGAACCACCAACATTCTCATCCCGAATTATAGCTGATAAATGAACGTTGTAAGCTAGGAAGTATTTGACATTTCCTATTTGAAATACAAGCCCAAAGTAATCCCACATGCTAATCAATTAATGACCTATTTATTGAAACTTTGTATACTTATGAATAATAAAAAAGATTCAAAGGGGAAAAAAGGCCTTTGTAAATGCCACTATTATAATTTTTCTTAAAAAAACGCTGTCAGCAGAGTGTCAAAATGACCCCCTCTGGAGGTGCTAGGGGGTATTGAGCAAATTTTCTTAGTTTTTTCTACTCTTGTAACAGTAATTAAACTGTTTTGTTTCCTTTAAGTATCCTTCTTATTCTTTCCTTCTAAGGAAATCTTAACTGGAGTTTACTCATCATTAATATCTAAATTGTATTTTGAATATAAATGTTATGTCATCTAAATAAAGAGTTCATGTTCATTTATGTGGTCAACAAAAATCTAAATCTATGTCTTAACTTTTATAATAAAAAGTTTGGATTAGTAACTTCTTGTTGGGTTGGAAAATAATTTGTGCTTTGATGCTGAGACACATTTGTCTTGAAAATACTTCTTGGTTCCCAAGTTCTAACCATCCTTCTGACAAACCATTACACCTAGCGTGTCATGATTCTCCAGAACAGCAACTTGGAGGGTAAATACTGTATCTGAGGATAGATTTTAATGGAAAGATTAAATCACAGGGTTCTCCTCTCCAACTAAAGCAGTTCCAGAGCTGAGTTTTAAAGACCGACCGAACTTGCATGTTAAAAAAAATCCAGAGCAAGCATATAGTTAAGCATACAGAATCTAAGACATTAAAAAAAAAAAAAGTTGAAGCAATATAGGAGAAATGTAAACTCAGTATTACTCTTATTTTCCAGCAGTTACATCTAATATTGCCTCTCACAACTATGCACCCTTCTAAGTGTGCCTCTGCCAGGGTGCAAAGTTTATATTTTCGCCGGCGTATGTTTGTCTGTGTGTCTGCCTGTCCGTCTGTCTGTTAGCAACATAACTCAAAAAGTAAATCAGGCGTTGGGCCTCATTAACTAATATGTTCCTACAAATCTTCTTAAAGGCACTGGGGCAAGATGAAGAAATGAGACTCAGTGACGCCACAGGCGCAGCGGGTAACTGCAGCCACCAGCCAAGCCTGCATGGGAGCGTGCACAAACTCTTCACAGACTGTCCATATTCACAGTACTGCACTGTATATTCGGCTGGCTGCCCGGCTTCCATCACATTTTTGTTTGGACTCACGCGATGCCGTTGATAAATTCTTTTATCTTCTTAGTGCCACTTTTTAGTTGGCTATTAGTGGTGGTGGGTTGTTTGCTGACTGCGGAAGAATCCATTCCTACCCCAAACAGTAGTTGAATAAACTACGACTATCTTCTTCCTATATCAAAGCTGTCGAGGATGCGCGTGCAGCCTCAATTTATGTCACATCTGTAGGACTGCGCAGGAAATTCGGGCCCCGAATTTCAGAAAATTATGCAGCACACAGCCTGTTCAAGGTAATGGAAAGATACGTGGGTGGGTTTGTTCTTTTTGGTTTTTAACGCTTCATCACCCGTTAGCATTAAAAAAACTGGACATGCATGTATATTCTTTTACAAATCCTGCCCCTAGTTCCTTTAGATTCATTCTCAGGTTGTAGTGTTATTTTTCGTATGAAAAACCGTTCCAAAACTGTTCCAAAAGAATGAATGGAAATAGATAATTATAATAAATATGTGCACTGAAACCCATTTGTCCACATTTTTAAAGTGTTATACTTGGTTAGAATTTATCGAAAGGTGATATTTTAATAACATAAAAGCAGCTTTATCATACCGGGCCTACAGTCTGGTACCATGAGCACATCAGGACGCACATCCTCATGGTGCACTGTCTGAAGGGGGAAGTGGTACACTGTAGAATATATTTTCATCTCTCATTACATCCTGTACCTTCTACAGTTTGGAGAGAAATTTACAACATGTGTCCAAACAAATCTAGCATCCTTTTAAGATGCAGTGCGCCTATGGAGCGAATACATGCATCTGATTAAATAAATCCTCCAGGCGAGTCTGAAAATTGGCCAGTGGTGCTATTAACCAGGGGGTCAGGGCATAACCTCAGTCTCCTAATAAAACTAATCAGTATAATAAATAAAATGCAAAGTAATACATTTTAATTATTAAAGAGCACATTCAGCAGGTGGTTCTGGGAGTTGCAGGCGATTTGGACATTTATGGCATAATATTCTTGCATTTGAAGGAACAAATATGATGAGGAGGCTTTCTATTGGGCCGATGGTGCCAGGAAGACCAGCAATAGAAATAACGCTGACTGCGACTTGTTCTTGAACAAATTAAATGTCAGGATATTATTTGCAGTATCCTATTTTACTATTAAATTACTCAAAGTAATTTTACAAATCTGACAGAAAACACTACTGTAACTTTATCATTATGTTTTAATGAAGTGAACAACAGAAAGCAACACAAACACTGACTTTGTTTAGATATATTGGCATTAAAATGTTCATATGAATATTTGTATGATTGTGATTATAGTTCGTCAGTAGGCGTAAGAGCCCCTCTGTTAATGAATGTTGATATATTTGATGTGTCCACAAGGTGCCAGTGTCACATAGTTTGGGTTGTCGTCAACTTCATAAGGGGAACTCATCTGTACATAATTCATGTTGCTGGTCGGAAGGTGAACACAAGTTTTGCTTTCTCGCTCACACATTCATTGTACAGGTGTGCGATACCTTGTGTAGTTGAGAAATGTTTGAATTTTGGAACAACATGGAGAGCATTAAATGATCTAAACCACATGATCACCTTTTTAATTCTTTTAGAGACAAGTAATGCAAGTAGTCGCAGCGTGTCAATTAAGTGTTCGGTCAAGCAATACTCCAGGGGCTTTAAGTCTAGCCTTAGCCTCTATATATTAAGTCAAAAACTGTGCTTTTTATTCTGTGGATGCTGATGATGATGTATTATTATACAGCGCATTTGGATCTGAGATTTCTGATCTAAAGGAACTTCCGGAGTCCAGGACAAGAAGAAGATGGCGTCAGCTGTTCAGAGGAAACATTTGGTTCCTTGATTCAAAGGATACTCTCCTGCTGTCAAGTAAAGCAATTCACCTGAAAGTGGCTTACTCCTTGGATACAGATACTTGCATCAATGCATTGCACAGGTTCATCTCCAGAAAGTTGCTCATATTCAGTCGGATGATGGGACTAACTTTGTAGGAGCAGACCGTGAACTTAGAGAAGCACTGTCATCTTTGAATCAGGCACAGATAGAAGGAATGTTAAAACAAAGGGGGATCAAGTGGAGCTTCAATCCTCCAGCTGGATCACATTATGTTGGCATATGGGAGTGATTGTCCTGCATGGTGAAAATGATCCTTGATGCAGTTCTTTAGCAGCAAAAACTTAATCACAACGGATTCCATACAGTTATTTGCGATCCTAAATGACTGGCCCATCGCCGAACTGTTAGATGAGCCGAGGAACCTCAAACCACTTACTCCTAATCATATCCTGGTTTTGAAAGGAAAACCTTCTGCACCAGGATTGTTTGAGGAAATTGACATGTACAGCAGGAAAAGATGCAGGCAGGTCCAGTATATCTCTAATCTCTTCTGGAAAAGATGGATTTGGGAATACCTACCTAGTGGAACCCCAAGGAGGAACAATCTCAAGCTTGGAGACATTGTAATTATCATGTATCCTTCTGCCCCATATGGCTCTTGGCCACTAGGGAGAGTTCAGGAGGTCTTCCCTGACAAGAAAGGACTAGTATGTTCAGTTTGTCTGCAGACAAAGACGAGCATCATTAGCTGTGTTTCCATTACCCCAAGAATTGTGCAAAACCTAAATATAACAATAAAAAACTGGTAATGAAAATTAAAAAAAAACTCTCATTGAGGTGGTTTTTCAGATGTGTCAATATAGAAGTATATTGCAAAAGTGTAATGAAGACAATCTTTTTGCATTTAAACGTCACCAGACGCGACATATAGGGGTCACATGACCAGTTCATTTCAAGTAAAAATGGTGCTGTATATATCTCAATGAAATGTCAGAGCCATGGTTTGAAAAAAAATCGGGCCTTAACTGGAGCACTACAGCTTATCCGTAACCCCTTATTTTCCCTCTTCTGAGACTAGCTTTGTTAGAATGGGCGGGGCTGCAGAGGACGCCGAGCAGCTGCTGACGTTTTCTAGGAGTTGTTGGTCTGTTCGTGACTTAGAACACCATAAGAGACTATTTCTGCATATGTCCCCTTTAATACATTTTATGTGTCCACAAGTTGGCAGTGTCACGTAGTTTGGGTTGGCTGGGTTGGCTGCTGCATAGGGGGAACTCACCTGTACATAATTGATGTTGCTGGTTGAATTGGAAAGTGAACACACACAGTTTTCGCTTCCTCACAAATTTGTTCTACAGGAGTGCAATGCTTTATGTAGTTGAAAAATGATTGAACTATGGAACAATGTGGATAGCATTAAATGATCTATACAACATGATCACTTGTTTAATTCTTTTAGACACTAGTAACCCAAGAAGCGACGGCGCGTCAATTAAGTATTGAACAATATTCCCGGGGCTTTAAGTTTAGCCTTAGCCTCAGTCACTCCAAAGTGTGACTAAAGAACAAATGTGTTTGTAAAAATGGTGGGTGAATAAGTTTTATTGTTATCTTTAATTGTCCTGTAAACCATTGCTCATCCTCTTTCAAGCAAGAAATATCACAAACACAGAAGAGTAAAAATTTTTTTAAACAAGGCGCTGATGATTCTCAACTCAGACATGCAAGGTTTTTTTTCTAATTGTTGTAGTCCTGGTTATGTGGTGAAAGATAATTTTAGCTCTTCATTTAGCTCCTGATTGGAGTTTTCACTTCACTGACCATTTTCAACAAGGCTCATTGATGTGTGCGTGATTTGTAAAAATGTATGTACCATGAACCAAACTGCGAGTCTGCTGCAGTGCATCACCATTACCCTTGTGTCCTCCTGAATCTGATGTAACACAGCTGAGACAACAGTTCTTCAGGTTTTAGACTTTGCTGATTAGCTCACTTAAAATGTGACAATTAAGGGTGACCAGAAACGCTATGTATGTGCTCCCTTGCTTTGCTCTAACCTGAAGGGCACACATGTGTTTAGGAGAAGATATCGTCTTTCCGCTGCTATCCTATAGTGTGTGACCTCAACGGTATTCTGACATTTTCACCACACTGTCGTCTCCCATTCCTCTTCTCTCTCCAATTTTATCAAGGGGGTTACCCTTCACACATATGCTGCCCCCATTCGTCACCTCCCACTTCACTCGCTGTCTTGCTGTAACCCTTAATCCCTCAGTGCAGGCTCTTAGCTGGATAAAGCTGTCTCCCACCCTTTCTCTTTATGGCAGGATTTACAGCAATACCCTATCCACATTCCCCTTTTAGCACTCTTATGGTAGCTTCCGCTGTTGCAAGGTCATGCTCTCTGGAGAGCATAGAATTTTGTTACAAAATAAAAAGAAATCCCCTTATAATGTCTGAAAAACACCAAATACTCATATGGAAAGAATTTAAAGCCCCACCTCTGCTAAAAAACAAATTTCTATCCTTACTATGTTGTTCAGCCGTTTATTTAAGAGGATTTCTTCCCCAAGAGCAGACACCACCTTCATTCTTAGAAAAGACAGATAAAACAATATATTACGCATGGACTATTTTCAGGAACCAGTACAGACAACTTGCAAGAAATGAGGTTAACATTCAGTCTGCAGGTGCCATAAGGAACACATGAAACAACATGTTTGCTAGGTAGGAGGTGAATTTAATAAAAGTTATAGTCGGATTAAACAGTAGATGCAAGGCTGAACAAAGAACCAAGACTCTCTTCTAGCTGAGCAATCTGCAGGAGCTAGCAATCCCAGCTTTTGGTCAAACAAGCAGTTCTCAGCAAAGGGATCTTGTCACGGACCAAGCAATAAGGCAGCAGGACAAAGGAGGCTTTGTTTAAAACTGTATTTTTTTATTTACCCCAAAAACAGTTACCAACTCAAAAGTTTAACTAAACAGTCCGATAAAAGAGGCTAACTATATATAACTAGAAAAGAATCTGAAAAAAATCTGAATCTGAACTAAAGAGAAGTCAAACAAATAAGTTAATGAATGAACAAACAAAACAAACTGACCTCCTGAACAATTAAACAGGGGAACTTAAATACCAGTTTGACACTGTAGCATATGGTGTGGTTCAATGAAGCTGGCTGCAGTTGATTAAGAGTTCTCAGCCCTTGGCCACACCTTTGCTGCACCAGGAAAAAGGAGAGACTGAACCCCAGGAAACATGTGTGGCTGGCCATCACAGATCCCATGGCTTGTTTGGCTGAGAGCCAGCTAGACTACCTTATGAGTTTCCAGTTGAGTGACTCCTTCGGTAGCTCTTAAATCTAGGTAGCGAAGCTAGCTCCCTTGAGGGCTTGACTGGAAGCTTGTGAGCTACAGTGTGTGACAGAGCCCTAGCCTCCAAGCTGAGTTCTCAGTTGGGAACCTTGTCATGGGGGAGTGGAGGCCTATTGGTTAGAGAGGTGGACATGGGACTGGAAGACCCAGGTTAAAGGCAGATAACTAATTTAGGTATGTTTCCTTGAGCTATATACTGACAAACAAAGATTTCTTAAATAAAACAAACCACCCAAAAAAAATTATGAGCTTGTTGGTTGGAATCTGACATTTGGGCTTGCTTGCCCTTATAAGCTGGGCGCTCCCTTCAGCTTTAGAGTGGAGAGCAGTGCCATTCTAATACTTTTGGAAGCCATAAAAAAAGAGTAGATTATCATGCTGATTCTCTTGTATTATTTAACTTCCCTTTTTTTCCCTTGATTTGCTCTGTGGTTCAAATGTTTAAAACTGAAATACTCCAGTTTTAGAAGTGCTAAAGCAGAGCAATGCATAAACAGTCAGAGGAAATATTGATGGCCTATGTCATCTGCTGGTGGGCTGAGAAGTGTGCAGTGTATAATGATGACAGAACCAGGTTGACTCTGTTGAGAACAGTCATTACTCCACATTCTCCAGAGCCTCATACAACGCTACCACCTGCAAAGCATTGTGGGAAACCAAGCATAATGGGAAGAGTAGTCCTACTGCTTCACCTCTTCCTTTTGGCTCAAATACTTTTTCTATTTTCTTTTCATAACCTGAACTGTAACACAGCACATACAACCAAATGAACTTTATTTTTGGTTTGTTTTTTCTACCAAATAGAACAACTTTTATCTGTAATATCACATTCACATTCATATTTTTCTCTTCCATTTACCTCTTTCATTATTCACAAGTCCATTCTATTAGGTTGCTTTGCCACTCAACCAAACCTGGTAACAGTCCTTCTAGGCTGAAGATGACTTCTGTTTCTCCAAAGACCCCTATCTGTCTCCACCACATATGATCTTGGAGTATTAGTAGGCTTGACAATGGCCCCAGTGGTACTGTCCATGGTAATCCAAACTTGCTGTCCACCTGTGAGTTCAGGGAGAGGTCTGGAGCGACGTCTCTTGTTGGAGTGTTTTGCCTGCTGACCAGTTTTGGGCACGTTACTTTGAAAAAGTAATTAATTATAGTTACTAGTTACTTCTCCCTAAAACTAACTGCGTTAGTAACAGAGTTACAGCATTATAAAAATAACTAATTACTCGGAAAAGTAAATATTCAGTTACTTTTGGAAAAAAATTCAAATATGTCACCTTTAACGGAACTTCAGATTCATCTGCACGTTTATTAATAAAATCTGAATAAAAGGCTACATCTGATTAATAAATTAAAAGGAAATTTTGTAGAATAAATTACTAAAGCCACTTTCAGACTTGCATTGCGGAATATGTGTGGTAAAGTCCATCCGCTCTTTAACTGGAGTTGTCTTTTCAAACATATC
>JAOXYM010000013.1:12562739-12583266 GCA_028567055.1 Leptatherina wallacei
AGCTGATTGTCCACAGAAGAATGCTGCACAAGCTGCTCAAAATAATGAAAAAATATTCACATCCTCTTCACAACACAGTGAAAAAACAACAGAGTGTGTTCAGTGTGAGGCTTCGTCAAGTCCGGTGTAAGACTGAAAGGTACCGGAGATCATTCCTGCCAGCAGCCATCACCCTCCGGAACAAGACACTATCTTGAGATTATTATTTTTTTGTATCATTATAGTTATTATAATAAAAAAACTCCTACAACAATAATTTCCCTCTAAGAGGGATGAATAAAGTATATTTCATTCATTTAATCTAATTTCATTTTAATGAAGGGCTTTCAGGAGTGATATGTTTAAATTTTGGTGTCGTGCTCAGAACTCTTGCAAGGAATATGACTCTCAGTTGACATTGGTCTGCAGCTTTGGATGCAAAACATACCACAAATGGATAATTGCACAAATATACAGTAAATATGTGCTCATGGGCCCCACGGCACATGAAAACTATAGTCTTGTTCTGTAGTCCCCTGTACTGAAACATCTCACAAGTTCTTGAGAAAACGTTTTCCTTGGAGAGCAAAAAAGAGAAACTAATGCAGATCAGCTGTGGTGGATTCTTATCAACCCTGTGGGGAAATGAAAACGTTAATCTCCACCTCTGCTCACTTTAAGACAAGAACAGAAACAGTGACAGTAGGACTTACGGTCTACAATTGAAACTGTGCATTCAGTTTTTCATGATGATCAGAGTAAGAGTCATATTCAGGGTGTAATTGGTTATCAAAGTTTAGCTGCTGTTAATGTCTGTGACTAGCCTAGGGCTTTTTTTTCTCAGTTTATGTATGTGTTTCAGGTTAGGATTGGTGATACCTACATTTTTCCTGTCAATACATTAGCATTAGGTTATGGCACTTTTTCATTGATACCAATATTGATACTTTTTTGCCCCTTTACAAGATAATCAGGATTGTGTAGTGTGCTTTAATTTTTTTATTGCAAGGGTAATATAAAACATAAAAAACTCAAGAACATGAATGCTTCAAAAGAAATAATAAATCATATTGATGAGTAAATTAAACAAAAATAAGATAATAAAAAATATGATTTATAAGAATAAATCTTTTTAGAATTCTAAATTAATTAAACTACTGATTAATAAAAGATTATTCACATTTATTTAAAATAATACAATATAATATGTAAAAGTAATATGATAAATATAATAAAACATAATTCGCAATAACCAGCATTAAACCAGTAAAATATGGAAAAAAAACATCCCCACTAACAGCAGTGTTTGAGGGCGAGCCTCAGAAAAACAGGATTGCTGGTTGAGGCGGTAGATTATGGACTATGATTCCGGTTAGAGAATCAAGGCACTTGGAGAGAGAGATCTTTGTCTTCTTCTTTTAATAAAGTTTGCTGTAGTTCACTTGTACAGGATATGTCTCCGTGTGTGTATATGTGAGTAGGTGTGTCTGTGTGTGTATGTGTGTGTGGTCTGAAAAACAAGGCAATACTATGTATTACAAAATGCTCATAAAATTATTTAGCAGTTAAATCAATAAAAATTCCTGAATAAGCTACTATGTGAGCATATGGTAACCAGTAATATCACTAAACTATGTGCAAACCGTTACTTAGAATCATACAACAGCACAGATAAATATCAGTAGTGAAACAGTATTAGTTACATTAACATTTGAAGTTGCAAAGCGTACTTGACAGCATTATATCAAACTTAAAGCACAGGAAATAAAACATTTTATCTATTAATCATAGCAAAGCCATCACAAGCATTAGAATTTAGCTGCAGTAGGCTACTAGCAACGTAAAGGCAGAGTTACCACTGAAACATAAGTCACTTAGCCGACTCACAAATATTATTTCCATTTAACAACACAAAATGCAAAAATTATAAATTTATCCAAAACCAAAAAGCACTTACATTTCCTCAAGAACGCACACATAATAAGGGAAAACACACAGAAAGTCCATGCAGCTTCTCACTCTGCTTGCTCTACTGTCAGTGTGGCTGAACATGTCCTGAATTGTTCAGACAGCATGCATCATTTCGCCAACAGGTGGTGGTGTTTGGCCCTGACCTGTAGGGCTTTCTCACAAGCAGCATCATCTTGACATGATTGGCTACCATAATCATGTAAAACAGAAGGAATACACTGTTGCTGGGCTTCACATACAAAACTCTCAGAACTGAAAACAAATGGCATGTTTTCTATTAGCAGAGTGGTTTCTCCATATTCAGAAAAGCATTGAATCCGGTACTGTAACCTGCCGGTATCAAAGTATTGAATCCAAAGTATCGATACCCCCATCCCTAGTTTCAGGGATTTGACATTAGACTTAAGTGTCTGAGAAAATGCATGCCACAGCCTCTCTGAGAAGTTTAGGAACACTATGTAGCCAAACTGACATTCGGTTATAGTACAATGTTTTTTCAGTGGCTTTAACTATAAGTTTGAACCCACTTCACTTCAAATGAATTTCCACTTAGATATAGACTGGCAAGTCTCCAGTTTCCACCTGCAGTGTTTCACTGAGCATTGTTTTACAATGAGAAATTAACATTCTACTGTAGCTTTCACTCTCACATTAGGGTGTTGGTACTGCTGTTTTTAGAAGCTTTCACTCCTACACTCCTGCTTCCAGCCAGCTATGACTCAGAACTACTAATTGTCTTTATGGTATGAAGGAACCCTCAGGGATATCAGAAAATAACCTTGAGTGATAACTCACGTTCATTTTTTTTTTAGCTCAGACCTTTGCTTCTAGGTATACCATGTGATCAACAGTACAGTATGTATGTATATTGTTGGTGTCTGTGAATGCATGTGTATAAATTATTTGACAGACGTCTTTACTGAACATACACTAATGTAGGATTATGGTCAATACTCTCTGATACATTGTTGGTTCTTTATATGCAGTCAAAAAAGCTTTTAAAAATCATTGTACGGACTTTAAGAACAGTGGGCCTCATTCACCATCTTCTAACAAATCTTATTGAATTTTGTTCTCAAGTTTTTTACGAAATCCGTCCCTCAGATTCATGAACGTGTTTGTAGACAGCAAAATTGTTTGTATCTATCCTCTGCGATTGGCGAATGCTAACCTCTTGTAAATTGAAAGGACAGACCAAAAATCCCAATAAAAGACCAAAACTTCTACAAGTTCTTTATTGTCAAGTCCAAGGCCTGTGCAATCAGACACAGACAGCTGTGAGACAGACGAGGAAAAAATACTGGTGCCAAAAGAATGAATAAAATAATAATAATAATGAAGTTATGTACTGGAACCCGATTGTCCTAATTGTTGGTTTTGGTTATAAATACTACAGTGAGATTCGAGTCATATAAAAGCAGCCACATATACAAACAATTAATTACCCTGAACTTGGACAACAGCCTGAAGTCTAGTCCCATGAGTCTGTCAGGATGAACATTCTCACAGTTTCGTGGCTAAAGAGGAAAGAGCAACAAAAAAAATTTCATATTGTACGTTTACCAGTTTTTAAATCAAATCACACACTTCTGTGGCAATTGTTTCAAGATGTGGTTCAATGGAGCGAGTGCTGCTTCTGATGAAATGAAACCTCCAGGTGAGTCTGATAGTAGGTCAGTGGTATTTACCAGATGACAGTTTTTCTATTAACATCAATTCCCTAATATAACTAATTAGTATTACTCAAAAAGACACAGTTGTAATCAATTTGAATTATCAAAAAATAACACATTCAGCAGGTGGACTGGGAGACATAGGTGACTTGGAGTGATATTCTTGCGGTTGAGGAAAAGGATATGGCGTGTGTGGTTTAATGCACATGTGTGCATTCTATTTCACCGATGGTTTTAACAAGGCCTGCGATAGAATCAAAGTTATTTTAGAAATCTTTGTAAAAAGTTTGTAAATAAGAGCAAAGTTGTTCGTAAGAACAGTTGGTGAATGATGGCCAGTGTTTGGTGCTGTATCTGGGGCTAGTAAGGTCGCACCAGGTTATTTATGCCCTTTGCTATAAATTGTGACTGATTATAATTATAGTTTTATATTATCACAACTATTACTGATCATATTCCCTCCAGTGAATACCGAGCATGATCATTTACAAATTAGATATGATTTAAAAGAGTGGTTGGCAATTTTCCATATGACTATGCATACATCTTGGGGATATTGGGGATGATTTCTGCTGTTGAACAAGACAATGATGAACTGGCAGTTGTATTTTTGGCTGACAAAAATCTCTGGCCCTCTCTAGCCTTATGCTGTAGTGGATACTGACTCCTGACTCCTGGCACATTCAAGCCAGCTAGGCCAGGGCAGCGCCACCCCATAATCACTATTACTGATAATGCCGTTAAGGAAAGTGGAGATGCCTGTGTTTTGCCAATGACATAGACAAGCTACCTTTTTTCAGTATTGCTGATGCAGGAAAATCATGCATTTTAAAGCTCCTTGAAGAAAAACTGTAGTTTAGTTAACTGGTTGGCAGTGTTAGATATTTGTCTCAAGCCACAAAATTACTTCTCTATCCACCTAGATGATATTTACAGTACTTATATTCCACAATATCGCTTATGGCAATAGTGTAATTTAAACAAACATTAATGTTAAGTGTATGTAACAGCATGCTAAAAAACTATCTATTTTAAAATCTAGTTTAAATCTATACTATCTATACTTAAATCTAGTTGAATATACCTGAGTGGTGTGAATGAGCCAGTTTAAATTTATAAAGTGACACTTCTTATGTCAGATGAGACTGTAAAAATGGGGTGCCATCAGGATAATTCTGCCATTTGTTTAATCTAGACTAACTGTGTTGGTGGCATAAGGCTACAAAACAGGAAACAGGAAGTAAATGAGGTGTAGGTCTTCTTTTTTTTATCACTTTTTTTTCCTGCTGTCAAATTGTGGGCATAATATATTCATAAACTTATTAGATGGTTTGGTTTGGGCATTAATTGAAAGTGTGTCATAGAACAGTGTTCACATTTAGTGTTACTTAACAGATTGTGTCCATTGCTGGATAGTTAATGTTCAGTATGTACCATCCAAAGCATTCACAAAGCCACTGTTCAAATGCTTAAAGTATGATGCCTTGGGTATTGGTTAAGTGCAAAAAAAACAACAACTACCTCCTATAATAATGACAATGATTAGATTCATATAATGCTTTACATTGGATGCATTATTCATTCACTCCACATTCACACAATGATGGTGGGAACCTATATTATGTAGCCACAGCTGCCCTGAGGCAGATTGATGGAAATGTGTCTGCCAGTCCTCACCAATGGCCTCTCTGTCCACCACCAAACATTGATACACAAGTATTGCTGACACTAGATGCAAGGTAGGGGAAGTGTATTGCCCAAGCACACAATGAAAGATTGACTGTGATAAAGCAGGATATGAACCGCCAACAGTCCAGTTATTGGACGACCACCAGGTCTACCACTGAGCCACTCCACTGCTCTTTTGGCCTTATTGTCTTTTTCTATGCTTTTTTCCCTTGACTTCAAAGACTGAATGACTGAAGAAAGATGTAAAGAGAAATACCTCACCATATTCTTTGCTGTCCAGCATGTCAGGGCGATTTTGTTGGAGAAAGGGGAACCTAGTTATGATTTTGAAAATTTTGATCGGTACAGTATATACAATATTAGTAAAAATGAAATATACTGGAACATATTATATTAGATATCACATCATTATCAGTTTTAGTAATTCAGTAAAGGACATAAAATTTAAAACTATTGTTCTCATTTCTATTTATTTACTTTGTTTGAATCACCGTTAATGTCACTGTATGACAATATCAGCTGTCACTATTAAAGTTGCAGGGCAAGTAAAATAACCCCATTTAATAAAAAAGGAGTGAAGTTCCTTTCCTTAGCTTTTTAGATCATTTGACTAGCTCTTAACATAGCTGCCACTTAAATACTTCTGTGTAATTTTTTATCAGTTTAGAACCCTCCTAATCAAAAAGCCTACAAATAGACTATAAATAGACCTCCTCTGCATCCACGTTTACTGTCATTTCTTCAAGTTTTTTTTTTTTTCAGTGTATTACTGTCTCTCTCCACATTACCACCACCATATGTAGATCAATTTAATAGTGTGAACCCAAAAGAAGAATGTGAGTTTTTCTGCCCATGTGCATGCATGAGTGCTTTGACATGACATGACATGACATGACATGACTTCAAAGTGGTCGGAAAGTCCACGGGGAACCTCTGATAAATGGAGGTAAATGGTTGTTGAGTTTTGAAATAAGGTTTTAAAAACTTGCTCCAGGTCTGACTGCTATTGTCCACTCACAATTTATTACTTCAAGGACAAAACATTTGCATGATAGAGACTTCAGCAGAGTCTGAATGTGCGTGTGAATGCCAAAACAAAGCTATTACTTTAACTGATAAATCAAGCATTCAGTGTTTGAAAAAGGCTGTTTTCTTTTTGAGAGTTCAAAAGATGGTGCAGCACTGGAGGATGTCTGTTTGCAGTTTAGTGACCTATGAAATATGAAATTCATCAACAGTTTAATTCTGTGCAGTTTGTGTTTTATTTCTGAGTGCAGTTTAAGAATATCTGATTAAAAAACGGAAAACAGATTTAGTGTGAATCAAGACGGAAGGAGGCAAAACAAGAGAGGACAGATAGGTTAAGAAAAAACTGCCTCAGTTAATCTCCAGTGTGGGAGATAAAGAAAAATGGAAAGATGTATTGTAGGTGTGTGAGGCTAAACTGGGTGAGACAGTAAAACATGCTTTTGCCTCAAACATTTATTTATTTATTTATTTATTGCATTATGTTGAATACGTGGAAAAATTTTAACTCGGGGTTTCAATGACATTCAAAGAGAAAAAAGACATCTGTGACACAGATTAGAAACTACATCCCACCTTACACAATTTCTCTGATGCATTCCCCATTATGGTTGCATGTGAGAAAGCAGGCTTCTACTGCGCTGCCTGGCAAAGTCCTGACCATCAACTCCCACGCTCTCTGCATCTCCACAGCATGGAGCATCCACTGTCTATCAACACTCTAATAGGAGGTAAACTAAACAACACAGAGGGAATGGGACAGGAATGCACACAAGCTATTCAGAGACAAAAGGATATGGGGTCAGCGTGTTATGTATCATATGCACATTGCACATCATGCTGATAATAAATACTGTTTTAGATGATTGGATACATTGGATAGGTGGAGTGGACTTTTCACACTTTGTGCCACATTTTAGCATCATCACCTCAATGCGAAGAGGATGTGTCATTTGCGGTGTGATTATGAGTGCTGCAGCTTGATCACAGGAGGAAGGTGAGATCAAGAGGGTCATTACAGCAGGACTGTTAAAAGCGAAAAAATAAACAAAAATGTCCTCAAGAACACAATTACTGGGCTGATTTAATTGCATATTGATGTTGACATATTAAGCCTTGTAACCTTTTTTTAAATATCACAGTTTTTAAGTGTCACAGTTCAGTAGATTTAATGGTGCTTGCATAAAGCTGAAGAGCCTGAACACAAGATCATTGTGTTTGTTTCAGTGCACATGTTTAGTGAGGAGAGCGAGTTATGTGATTGTATGGAAGTGCTGCAGAGCCTGATCCTGCCTTTGCTGTTCTGAGTATTGGGTCCTGTTGGAGTCTGAAGGCAGAGATGACAACTAAGTGGACTCTGGATTGATGTTCTCCTCCAGCAAAGCACTCAGAGGCCCTGACTTTTGCTCTTCTTACACCACCCTCCTCTGACTTGACTGCTTCTCTACTTGTCTGCATTGCACCAGTTATTTCTCACCTCCAGCTTAACATTTCCTGTCCTATACATTCATTGCTCTGGATTCCTTTCACTTCACCATTCTGTCCCTCTATCTCTCTTCTAGTAAACACTGCAGGGCTGATTCATGTGCATTCAGGTGTGTGCAGACTTCAGGGCAATTACAACTCAGTACTTTTGGAAGTATAACATCTACTTTGAGTGAAAAATTAAATTTGATGTTACAGCTTGTAGTAATACTGACTCATGTTTAGTTTTTTTTCCTAAATATTAGTCCAAAAAGTATATCCTATTGATAATGCTTTCTTATTGTAAACTTTTCATTATTGGATCTCAGACATGCTGTATATAAATACAGAAAGAAGAAATTGTTTCATTTTGTAAATGTAACTTTAATTATTGTAAGCACTACAGTGAAAAATTTATTGCAATTTCCAAAAATAATTTATGATAAATTGTGTATTAAAATTCTGGTATTAAGATACATTGCTATGATGAACAAGAATGCATCTTCAGTGATGTTCCTGGGGTCATCAGGGATTTTGGTTCTCACCCAGGTGACCCAGCTGGGGTGATCAAATCCCAGCTTACACCCCAGTAGCAACAAGCCAAGACTCTCCCATCAATCCACAGCCACTTCCACTGGCTTTCTCTGGCTTCCCTTTTTGCTGCTCCAGTCACACCCAGCGCTGTCAGGGCTTTACAGAGAGAATGTCCCAGGAAGCCCCGGCAGCCCACGTCAATGGCAAAGCAGTGTCCCTTCCGCCCTTTGACATCCTACAGTTCTCGGTATGTGTTTGTCTTCCTCTCGTGGGCCTCCTCCATGTGCTCTATCTGCAACATGGGGAGTCCCACATGATAACATTCTTGGTGGAATCTGAGAAGATGACCAGGTCAAGACAGAGTGTTGTTTGAATGATGTGCTCGGGGAATTCTAGCTGTCTGCCAAGGTCCACTCTTTGTTGCCACTCAGGACCTGTGGAGAGCATGGTTGTTTTCATCTGTTGTAGTGGATTTTTGCCAGGTCTTAGGAAGCTGATGTAATTTTTTCCTACAGTGGTGTTACGACCCCGGCTCGGCTAAGATGTAGGACGCAACATAAAGAAAGTGTCCAGATGAAAATTTGAGTTTTTAAAGGGCTTTTATTGTCCTGTGTGGCAGACAGACATACAAAAACAAAGACAAAATGGGATGGGCAGGTGATGCTGCTCAAATCAGTGAAATTAATAGAACAAAAAAAACTAATGGTAAAAGAACAGCCAGACTAACAGAAGAGATCAAAGAAACAAAACTTAACTGCTCTAACTTACCGAAACAAAAACACCCAGAAACGGCACCACTATTTACACCAAACAAAAATACAATGGAAAAGCAAAGTAGCAAACCCAATCCCATAACCAATTAACCATGTAAACACAAAATAAGGCAAAAGGTTTAACAAACTCAAAACTAGACTAAATAGGTCAAACACAAAACAAGTCTCAAGCCCAGTTTATCACAAAGTCTCTATGGCTATGGCTATGGCTATGGCAAGAGCAAGCTGCAAACAACAATCCAGAATACAGCTGTTAATGAATGAGTGAAGTCCTGGGCCTTTTATCCTGGGCAGGGAGGAAGTGGAGTTGATTGGTCCGGAGGGCAGCGAATCCGGAAGCAGGTTGTGGAGGTGTGGTGGTGGAGGACGAACCCCAGCCAGGCAACGGAACAGGTTGATTTGCATATGGAATTGACAATGATTAGGCAAACTAGTGACAGCCATAACAGGTGGAATTTATTGTCCTGGATGGTTTGGACCACTTCTGCCACTGCCTTAAGTACCTTGTCATAGCACTAGCGGCCATCAGCCAGGGATTTCGGACAGCGGTTGAGTAGGTGTTGCAGGGTTCTTCAGCCACCACACTGAAGACAGGAGGGTGCCTCAGCTTTTCCCGTGTATGGATGGGCTAGGTAAGGTTTCATACAATACCTAGGAACCTGACTCGATGGAAGTTAGCCCGCCAAAGGTCTGACCAAGTGATCTCACACTGCATCACATTATCCCACCTTAAAATTGCAAATGGCAATGCTGGATTACATTTATGCAAAGTCTCACCAATTAATTCCATTGTGAGGATGGTAGTGAATGCTACTAACATTGAATGGGCTATAAACAAAAGGTATAGACAAATCTGGGCAATCACCGGATGTAGACACACCGGCATTGCTGAGGTGGTATTTCTGTCCATGTGTAAGAACAATATGGGAATCTCTTAACAATCTCAGAAAATCTGGAAGAACTTGTACATTTCTTGGCTGTTTGAACAGCAGTTGAACATTTGAATTGTGGTACAAAGTAAATGCAAAGATCAGAGACCTTTACCAGATTACTGCGTTTTGTGTTTGTCTGTGTGACATCGAGGGGGGCAGTGGTTGATTGAGGGGGGCTGATGGCGGTGTGTTCGGGGAGGAACACCAGACATACAGAGAGCATAGGAGAAATGAGATGCTGTCATGGCAGAGGAAACAGTGGATTTTATTCCCAACAACAAAAACATGGTAAATTTTGGTCAACAGTCGTCAATCTACGTTTGTTATGCTAGTTCATTTTTGAACATGTTAATGCTAATTCAACTAGTCATGTTGGAAACATAGTTAATGCTTATGGACTAAGAGCTGTGGTAATGCTCAGAGTAAGTCATTAATTTGGGAGATATTGTGACATGTAAATTTATTTGCTCTTATAAGGGCAACATTTTGACCAGAAAATAAAAATGGTTCATTCAGTAACACAAATGGATCACTTACATGGTGTCTGCTGCCTAAATTAGCTGTAATAATACTATGCCAAATATATGACAAAATAGAAAATTAACTATTAACAAAAATTTGAAACTATTTTATTTAACAACTTTTGATCAGTTATTGTAACGAGAGTTGTGTATTATATTCCAGTGCGAATTATCAGAATCAGTTTCTGTCAGATGAATCATACTTTACATGAATGCACTGATGTCTAACTAAAAACAGAATAACTTTGAGATCTTAAGATGAGATAAGATACCCGTATCAATAACTTTAGACCACTATCTAATGTTGTCAGTCTAGATATTCATGCTGCTGTCCATGTCGGCAGATACAGATAATTAGGACTGGCCACCTCAGTAATGACAGTGCAAGGTGCCGCAACACACAAAACAGTCGCTGGATTTGTCTATAGGAAGAGTCATTAAAGTTTAACAAGCAGCTAAATAGTTTTGAGGAAGACCTCTGAGATGTCCGTTAACAGCCATTTTTGAAGACACAAAGAGCATGTTGACATGCTAAACTACTTTCCTCCTGTTTGGTAATGTAATACTTCTACATATAAAGAAAATGTAGGCAATGATGCTACAGCTATACAAATTATGAAATAAATCTAATTTAAAACCAAATGAGAAGAATTACTAAAAGTTTTGCTACCAGATATGTTGAATAACTCCTTGAAGTTAGACATTCAAGGTTGTCTTAATTCCAGTCAGTTAAGATTAACATGGTTTGGCAGCCATTTTGATAATCTCTTCTTCTGTCTTTTCATAAAAATTTGCATGAATGGAGAATATTTTCTTTAGACACACCTTACCTTAACCACTGGTTTATCACAGCACCTCAATGACCTCAATGAAGCAACTGTCATTTCAAAGCCAAAATTCTTAACTTGCTTTTTTTTTGCAGCAAATGAGGCCATGATCAGCAGTGACTTGCCAGCTCAAAGCTTTGAAAATCAATCTGATTCCTTTAAATGATCTGAAAGGGAAACTCACAACAATTGCCTTTTAGAAAAATGAAAATAGGTGTGCTACATTCCTGATGTTACTGTCATAGCCTAGCCACACAGCAATGTTGAAACTCTGAAAAACACACAGTTCAGAGCATTTGAGTCTGTAACAGAGGGTTGTCGCCTGCTTCTAGAGCTAAACTGGGCTGGGCGGATGATGCTACTCCTCTATAGCACTGTGTCTGGCTGCTGGTCCTGAGCTTTGAACAGAAAAACTCAGCTTCACCATCAAAACCCCAAGATTAAATGGTTAAGTAGAAGAAAAGCAGAGAGTGTGTGTGTGATTGGACATGATGTGTTTACAGCACGAGGTGGGGCTACCATAAATCAGGCTCCTTCTTTCCCCCGTCACTATGGCAATGACTTCCTGATCCACTCTGGGCTGATTTAATGGTCCTAGGGGACCTCTAAACACATGCTACGGATGCTCTTTGGGCTCCGCTCACCAAGCTTAGGCTGCCATAAATTCAATCAGTTACCGGTTAGAGCACCTGTGTGCACTTGGGTTAATATGAGTTTGTCTTTGTGCAGTTTAACTGTGTGTGTTTGGTTGTTTTTGTACTAAACAAAAGGAAGGAAATGATGAATTTCCATCTCAAGCATCACTGTGATCTGCCACCGCTGCTCACATCCAATTGACACAAATAAAATCATTTCAAGCTTTGATATTTTATTTCATTCCAAGTTTGACTGAGCTTTTGTTTTAACAAACATTGAATGGAATAGCTCTCTTGTAGCCTACTGGTGCTTTCACTGAGTGTTAGCACTTCATTCTGCAGCTCTGTGCTGCACTTAGCTGCAAAGTCCTGAGTTGCAAAAGAAATCATAACTTCACCTTGAGGGAGTCTTGAGAGAAGAAGAAGAGATAAGAACTGAAACATTTTTGGTAAAGGCTGCAACACTATCTAATTCAGTATTATCACTTTTAAATGTTTATGTGGCAAAGTTTTTAACTGTATGTTTCACATCTCGATAATTTAAGAAACTAATCACCCTTCTTTCCAAAGGACTATTATGAAATCCTTTGTATTTGACAATACATAATGGATATTGATGGTGCCTTAGATGTGCGAAATACCCATACATATGAAAATGCTGTAATCCAACCCAATATTACCATGGATGCTAGCTGTTGGACTGTGCAGTGATGCAAAACTTGGTTCAGCATCTCTTTTATCCGGAAAACACATAATCAATAATTTTCAACGATTTTATGTTTTGATTTATTGAATTATTAGTTTTTTTTATTTATTTCCTGAATATATTAATAATATCATAATGCGTCTTGGATGACGAAATCTGAAAGTTCTTTTCTATTTTGCTTTAACAAACTACTTTTGAGATGCTCCATCAGGTTTGTGTTTTTGTAGGCCAGTTGCATAGATTTTGAATAATTTTGTTGGCTTTGCCTCTTTAAAACTGTACTGATGGCATCAAATTTAAATCAAAATGGAATTTTCCAAAACCAATAAAATCTCTCATTTGATCTTAGAATTAAAAGTCTCAGCATCTTGAAATAATGACTATGTTTTTCAATTTTTTTCAAAAAACCCAGAAATTATTTTTTTCTGATTTGAGAAAACTTTTTAAACATTACTTGGACCATCATTTTAAGAGAATGATGAAATACAAATTACTGCATTCTGTTTTTATTGACATTTTACTCAGCCTCCCTACATTTTTGGAAAACAAACAGGTTGTAGATCATTTTCTTTTTAATTATTCATCGCTCAGTAGGTATAATCTCTGGTTATAAATGAAGCATATTAAGATTCTCCGGGGCTGTCAGTGTTGTCAATGCAAAGTTTATGAAAACCTTTAGTGTAAAAGGTTCCTGTGTCCAGATCACTGCATTTCTGCAAAAAATCATCACTGCAGAAAAAAAAAAACTGTTACAACAATAATTTCCCTTTAAGAGGGATAAATAAAGTATATTTAATTTTCATTTCATTTAATTTTAATTTAATTTCTGTCACACAGAACTAGCTACAATTTTTACAGGTGTGACCTAATTGTATTATGGTGTTTGCAGTTTTTCAGTGGTTGTTTATGGCATAATTCTTCCAGAAACTGCAAGGGGACCAACTTAACATCTACCTATCTCTGTTTTTGTCACTATAGTAAAAAAAAGTAGAATCAAGTCTAAACCCATACATTCTTCATACTTTTAGGAAAATAAATGAAGGATTTTATTAAGACCAGAGTGTGGAATTAATACACATACTGCCCTTGTCAAACTCTTACAGTCCCTCACAAGCTATAGCAGCAACAGGTAAATCTATGTCTAACATATTTTGGAGCATACAAGAGTTTTGTATCTGACATCTCTTGTGCCATTGTCGCTCTGCTGTAGGGGCAGTAATGTGCTTTACATTTTTAAAAGTCAAGAGGAGAAAAAAATGTAATGACAGCAATGAGGGCACTCATGGAGGAGTAGGGAGGAACCAGTTGCTAATGAACCACGGCTCCACCTGCACAAAGTGTGCTGACTGTTTGAAATGCATTTAATTATTTGGGCCTGTTTGAAGCAATAGAAATGTTGTGTGATGCTATTCCTGCTGTTCTATGACACAATGAGCTATATACAAGCTTGATAGTGTGTACTCCTTGTTTACTCTGTCTAATGCTTGTTAAAGAGCATGTGGTGTACAGCAACCATAAGAAGCCACTTTGAAAAATGCCTTAAGCCATCATTTACAAGCTGACTACATCACATATATTCATAATCATTATGTTATTGTTAGTAGAGTCAAATCAAGTAGAGGGATGTATTCACTTACAAGAATCGGACTAATATAGATTTTTTTTTCAGTAACAAACTAAAAGTACTGTACATGCAGAGAGTCCAAAAGATAAAAGTCTAAAACATATAATCTAAATGAAGTACACGACTAGAACAGAGTGTGAACTAGAGAACAAAAAAACACAGAGGGCATGATGAAACCCCAGCAAATAAGGACCAAAGTCCCAGGATTTGGTATATGTGTACTGAGTGAGTCATAACTCATGAGAACCAGGTGTGCATGGCAGGAACGGAACAAAGGTGAGGAGTGAAGAGCAGAACAGCTGGGGAACAAGGAAATGCACAATGCAGAACTAACAGAAAGCACAAGAGAAGAAGTACTTTTAAAATAGGACAGAAAGTAACGCTACAAAGATACAAAATGTGACCGAAGGCCAAAAAAACCCCACAAAAGCACAACCAAAATTTGATCATGCGCTATAAGCTAATGTGACGTCCCCACCGTTGGACTGCACCAGTTGTTTGAACTTGTTCTACTATAGTTCAATATTAAATCTTATAGATTTATTTTAGTTATGATATCTTGTTGCATTCGGAAACTTTCCAAATATTGCAAAAAGGAACTGTTCATATGTTCTAACGGACAACAAGTTTTGCTTTTCATCAAATTGCTGTTGGTGAAACAAGTGCTCTTGTTAGAACTAGGCCTGAGGTTGTCATGGAGACTGCTGTATTCACCTAAGATGATGTATGACTGTTTCCTGTTAGCTCTCCCCCCAGACGTTTCTGCTCAATCACCTGGAAAAAGGCCAAATATGAAAATACGAACCTAAGTTGGCAGCAGGGACCAAATTCCACAGAAGCAACAAATTTAACAAACCTGCACCTGTTTAGCTTTTCCTCACGTAGCGGTGGAGCATATGCACATGCAAATTTCGATGAAAGATAGCAGTAAAACTGACTCGCTCTGTTATTGTCAAAACTATTTCTTAGCTCAGCTCCCTTTGATGGAGTTGGACATGATGTCTTTTTTAGTGCTTGCAGTAGCTGACCAGCAGCTGTCAGCTATTGGTCCTGAAGGTGAGGTCTGTCTGTCTAAACTGTGAGTGATAACCTCGAGCCTCAGGCATTTCACTCGGAGCTTTACAAAGCGGTTAGAGGGCCCTGTCAGTTTTCCTCCACCCACTCTGATGCCAGAATTATGCATTGTAGTAAAGAAGGTCATAATATATCTTATTTAGCCTGTATTAACTTTGTAGAAGATCACAATTGAATGATGAAAACTTAAAAGAGAAAGTCGAACATTTTCAGTTTGGTTGTAATTCACAAAAAAAATGATTTGCAGGATACTTAAGTTGATTTTCTTATATTGATTTTTAACCCACAAAAGCAAAGATAATTGCTGGTTTTAGCCTCTTGGACATTGGCTACTCTCCTTTCTTTTTAGTTTTATAACTTGTATATCATTATAATGTACAACCTAAAGATGCAACCACCGCTTAACAGTTTATTTTATGATAAAGAAAATAATTAGTTATGCCTATCTGTTTGTCACTGAGAGTCAAATTAGGAAACTCTGACACTCTCACAAAAAGTATGATAAAAATGTCACATTGAAATAAATTCAATAACAAATCTGCTAAATGGTCAAAAGTGTCTTTTTAGTCCCAGTTTCTTCTTTTCACTGCCATTTGACCCCATAGCTCTATTTTGTGGAGATAAGCCGCCACCTTTTTTGTTAGGGATCAAGTAGAAGTGGTCACGCGATAGTGGTCATCTAGCTCTTCGACCGGGGCTTTGGGGGCCATCTGGATCACTCGATGACCATTGCTCCTTTTATCCTGAAATAAAATGAGTAACACTTAAATAATCCCTGAAGAGAAATTATAGAATAAAGGAAAAAAATATGATACCTTGACAGAATGGAGGTTGGTGCCAAAAGGATAAATTAGGATTTGGCCAAGACTTTAGAGTTCACCTTTTCTTTAGAGGTTTAAAGGCTGTGATTAGGGGAAAGGTAGAGGAAAATACAACAGCAAACTGTAAAACATCCACAGAAAAATAGATTAAAATGCTACCTGGACTCCAATGAACATAAATTGATGCTTGTAATCAGTGACTATCACTGGTCCCCTTCTTATACTTTGACATCTGACCTTCTCCCAGTAGGCTTCAATCCAATCACAGAAAAACAGGAAGAACATTGCCTCTGACAACAGGCGTTATGAGTGGCCTCATGGGAAATGTAGTGCTGGCAATCTAAAGTGGGGTGTGAGTCACCATCTGTCTCCCACACTCAGTCATTACACAAATGCTGCACATGCGTGTTTGATGTGTGTGTATGTGTGTTTATCGACATAAACCACGACTGCCTTGAGAGCTTATTTGACACACTTTGTGCTTCAGTTTGAATCTGTTGCATTTTTTATGATGAGGAAATTGTAAGTTGACCTTGTAAGATGCCGGGAGAGTCTTGGATTACGCTCCTTCTTGCACATGAGTGTGTGTGCAGGTGGGAATCGCTTTAAGTGCCGGTAGCTTTGACATATATACACAACCAGACCACACACTACTACACCACTGAAACACACACACCACCTGTAGGCAACGACTGTCCTACTGTGTCTCTGTACTGGCAGCAGGTTTTGGTATTCCAAGCAGTGCTGACAGGGTCTATTGACATTCCTGTCTCATTGCTTGCTCCATTGTGCATTCTGTGAGAGCTAACCTCCATCCCGCTCTCTCCCTCCCTCTCAGTATCCGTACGTCTCTCTGTCTCTCCCTCATTCTTCAGAGCATCAGAGTCATTATCCTCACTCACACTCTGCTTTGGAAACAGCAATGCATAAAACAGGCAAAGACGCACCCGCAAACACATTCAAAACAAGAGATTACTTTCCACAAACAGTCTTTGAAAGGTTCATTGATTTAATTACTCCATTTATGAAACCATTTGACTGATTTGTCAGTACAGTCTGTAAATTAATCACATTGATCTCTGCTTCACCAGAGCTGATGTCACATCTTGGTTTCAGCTCTTCTGAATGAAACTGAGTGTTGAACTAAAGTTTTCAGCCACATAGCAACTCTGTCAAATTGCTTTTACTCGGGGCTAGCATGCTAATGTGCTCGTTGGGTTGGCAATGCTAACACGCTAATTCAACAACTATAGTACATGCAAATGTCTTTGTAGATTTGTATTCATTTGAGTTTTTGTCTATTTTGATAATTATACCCTAATGTTGATATGTAAGGGGATTTGGGAGGGTTTTGTGCTTTTTAAAAAAAATTCTCTGTAAATATCCCTAAATTCATAGATAAAAGGTGGGAAAAAACTATAACGGTGAAGTTTCATGGGGAATCTGTGAAATTAAAGCTTATTTTCTGTGTGTATCCAGATGACCTTGGGCCTCATTTATAAAACTGTGTGCAGGATCCTTACTAAAAGTGTACGTGGCCCCAAAAACCCAGAGTTTGCAGCAGAGTTTAATTTGACACAAAAGGGCTTTGGACAGAAAATGTCATATAACACATATCAGCCTACCTGTTGGATAATTTCCGCTGGAAAGAGGCGGTTCCCAGAAACCCGAGAGTGGTCAACAGCTGCAGATGCACGGGATCGCCAGGCTCTGGCGGGTCGGTCAATATAACACTGGGTCCAGTTCAGCACATAGATCTAAGAGCACTGGGAATCTAAATTGGCATGTCAGCAGTCATCATCACAGGATATCTTTGTGCTCTGTAAAAACTCTCCATCCTGATCCTGCCATTGGCTGAATCTTTAAGCAGCGTCAGTGCATCCATTGTGAAGCATTATGCCCAATGTCACTGCAGTATTTATATGTTTCTTCAGGAATTACACTGATTGCTACACACCTTGTCACAATTAATGTACCAATAAGTACCATCTCTAAATAATTTGAAGATATATGTATGAACATACTGTGCTGTAACTCTTAAACGAGTGCCCGGAATGTTTGGCTCCATACAGGAATACATATTCAGGCCAGGGTGTTTATTATTACAAGGGTCTAGAAGTCTGATATGAAGGGTTAAATGCACGAGATGGATGTGGCTCACATTTCCCATCTCACCAGCTGCGCTGCCAGTTTCCCTGTCTCCAAAACGAGTTTGGTACAGGTGTGCAAAATCTCCCTCAAGTTTATTTTTAAAAATCATAACCTTTGCATAGAAAGTGACTTACGCCACTTTCAGACCTCGTTTTGTGCGTAAGCAACGTTTATAAATGAGGCCCGTGCCCATTTTTGTTTCACTCAACATGAGTCTCGAAGTGAAGTATTAGGTGAAAGTGCTATACTGCTTCACTTTTTTGTATGTGGATACAATCAAAACCTTGGTCTTCTTGAAGGTGGTGTCTTTAGTAAAACTGCCATATTTCTAAACTGAAGCAGTTTATAACCAGTGATGGAAATAATGGCATTAAAATAAACACTGTTACTTGTTTCAGTAACAGGTATCTACCATTACTGATGATAAAATGCAGTGCATTACTATCATTCCGCACAATGAAGCTGTCTTAATCTGGCTGGGGCCTTAGGAGTAGAAACAACCACAAAAGTCACTATTAGGTATTGACTGAAAAAGAGCAAAATATCATAGCAAACTTGGCCAAGGGTGCACAGCCAAACACAAACAAAACAAAGCAGCAATGAGGAGTCCAGAGCAAACAAGGAAGAGTTTTTAAACTAGAACACAGACATTAATTTTCCCTCACAGATATAAAAGACAAAAACTTTGTGTGGAATGATCCTTATGTGTAAAAAAAATGTTTCTCCACAATGCCTGTTATAATCATGTGTAGCACCTCTACAAAAACTCCAGCATGAAAATAAAACAAAATAAATTGTATTAGTAGTGGGCTGAAAGGAGACATGAACCCCCTAATTCCCCTACCTTTCCAACCATGTACAGAGCAAAAAGGATTATTTGCCCACAATAATGTGTATCAAAAGACTTCATATTGTGACTAAGGGCTGGATCTACTAAGATCCCAAATTGCGTGTATTAATTTAATCGTGCAACTTAGAATTTTACACGTGGTGCTGAACCACGGTGGTTTACAGCAAGGCAAGTTTGGAGAGAAGAAAGGGCAAAATGACATTGACCCGGCAAAGATGGAGATACTGTATTAGTGCTGATGGTCATTAATGTCCTGGCGAGAGGGATCAAAGGTGGGGTACAGGTGGTGGGTGGGCCCAAATACCAGCAGGTCTTGAGCGACTTGGAGAGGGGAAGAGCGCAACACAGGAGGTAGAGTTGTGTACTCTCCTTCAGCCTGGAGGAGAAGGATGCGCTGTGCATATCAGAGTTAAAAATGTGACAAATGGGAAAATAGAAAAGACATAACTAATGTTAGATTTAATAACCATTGAGCTATGCTGTGAATCTTCTGTCGTCTATATAAACTCATGTTGAATTGAGGTGTTTATTTGTTGTGTTGATTGTTAATGAATTAAAGAACTCCTCCCAGTATTAAGAGCACACTGTGTCATATGGTTGTCACTTGTCAGTCAACTCACCTTCAATCATTCCCGGCTTTCGTATTCATTTATTCATTCATCATGACATGCCAAAAAAGTCTTGAAAACAGTGGCACTGCTTTCAGAAAAGCTTATTTACACAACTAAATAAAAAACAATCAAATAAATTTTTTGTTGACACATTTTCCAAAGCAAGTTACAGGTGAGGATCATTCTTGAATTATTGCAGGGATCATACATCATTTTGAAAGACCCTTTCCTGTGTGAATTGGGGAGGTTGAAGATTGAGTCAGCAAAAAGTGAAAGGATGATTTTATCCTGAGGTGAGTTATGAAATTCATCAAAAATTGCATAGCAATCCCTCTAGTTGTTGTTATAGTTGAGTCTTTAATGAAGAAGGACCAACTGAAACTGCCATTCCTACATGTGTGCAACACGAGTTAAAAAAATGTCAGGTTCCTCAAAATTTCTTTTCTAACACATTCCTTGAGCAGAAAAGAAGAATCTATGCCCTTTAAACAGCAAAGAAATCCTTTGTTTGTATTCTTTCAGCAGCCAAAAAACATGTCCTTAACCCTAGAACACTATCGCTCAAATTCGTAACACCATCACTAACGCTGGGTAATTTTTACCCGATACAATAAGCCTAATAAAAAGTACTTGTCATCAAAATATATCAAAATATGACAATACATG
>JAOXYM010000013.1:12608361-12619327 GCA_028567055.1 Leptatherina wallacei
GATGTGGTTGATGAAAGTCAGATCTGAGTCTATCAACACTCCAAGGTTACGAACCTGGTCGGTGGTTTTAAGAGACCTAGTCTCCACTAAAGTTCATTTAGGAAACAAAATTATTTAAAAAAGACAATGAAAGTCAGGTCCTAACCTATTCTGAACATTATGTTAATATCTAATTCAGTAACACTTCAGTAGAGCTACCATCGTGTTTCCTCCTTTTTCTGGATCTTTAAACCTTTTCAGTTCCAGTCTGCCAATTAAAAGTCTGAAGATTTTTATATTAACTGTGCAAAATGATAGGCACTGGGTCTTTATTTTGCATCTCTAAAACCAGTTATGCTTCATAGATCCTATTAAATAGAAAATACTTTATCTATCGCAGTGCAAAAATGCAATGTAGTAATAGGCTTTTTCTTTCTTTTAAAGAAATTTCATATGATCTTCGGAGATCTAGTTTAACTTTGATTTGAATGGCATCAGTGGTTTGATAGAGACGAAATCTGCGTGTCTTCTCCTTCAACATTTACTATACTGGACCATCTTTTTATACACAAGGAAGTGTGGAAGACTTGTTTCATTCTTCAAACAGTGCTTAATGAAGTAGTTAATCTACATATCCACAATTCTTGCATCTAACCTTCACCTTTTTTGTGCTACAGAAACGTTGTAGCCTGTGAAAATGGAATGACAGCCTGGATATAATGTAAATGATAAATGTCTGATATAAGAAATGTGTTATGATCTCTGGTCAAAATGGTGTGTGATTGAGCTTGTGGTCTTATTTGATTATATACATATTTAGGAAGACAACAGCCTGGGCTTTTTTTGTAATTAAGCCATAAGATTAAATCCTAAACTAACCTGCACAAGACACAAGTGACAGTGATTTGTTAGTGCTACATTGTTAGCTTGGACTGAATCAATAACATTAAAAACATTGTTGTCAAACATGCTCAAAGATCACCAGATTTAGACACTTGGTTAAACATTTTTAGATGAATAATATAATTTCATGGCCTGTTGGAAGCCTAGTGCACATACAAAGGAACATCTGTATGCCTACAAAACTTTGTCTGCATATTTGATTTTCTCTGTTATAACAAGTGATAAAGTTTTATGACACTGGATCAGAGTTTTGCATTTTGAGACACAAAGTGGGTACTGCACACTTGGTGCATTTGGGACTCAAGGGATGCCAGTCTGCCCTTTTACTGGCCTGAATCCACGTTCTTCCTCTGCTCCTGGCAAAGGGCTCTGATCCCCCTGGAATACTGAACAAATTCCATCCATCTTTTTTTGGTGGCTGGTGCAGTTAACTGCCTTGTCCTTGCTACTTAGGAGCTTGTCTCTGCCAAATGAACCAGAATGAGCATTGCTCTCTGCCTTTTAGCTGTACGTTCACCTTTGTGATGACATTATCTCCCATATTATAGATAAACCTTTTCAAGTGGAGTATATATTTTAGATAGGAATAAATAATCAGTCAAGGAATTTTATCTTTAACTGTACCCATAACACTAGTTCAGTTCATAAACACCCATCTGTCCACCCATCCATCCATTCATTTTCTATCCCAGCTGTCATTAAACCAGAGATGGGGAGAACTCACATGCATAAGGAGAACATGCAAACTCAACACAGCTGAGTAGAACTTTTTTTTTCCTCATTAAAGTAATTTTGATCAAAACAAACGTGGTTGCTTGTGCCAGGAACTCTCTGCCTGAGGCTTTAATATCTAGTTTCCTGTACAAATAATGGCTCTTAGCTTTCAGGCCAATTGAATGTAAAATGTCACTGTGGTTTCTCCTTAAATTCTAATAGATATATTGAACAGTTTGTGCAGGGATTTAATGTCAGTATTATGGGCTATATTTACACACTATTGGTTTTGATGACTGATATTTCTCGAGAAAAGTCGTTGTGACCGAAAAGGTTGAGCTTTTTTTTAAAAAAATCAATGGCAAAGTTATGTGTGTGAGAATTTAGTGATTTTCTTTAGATTGGATATTCATGCGACCTGAGTCCCTGCACAGCTGAAAAGATTCGGCAAATGCTGTGAATATTCCCTCTTAGTCATCATGTAGTCAAGTTGTGAAAAATAGAAAGCAAGGAAAATGTCAACATTTTCTTACAGAAAAAGACACCTAGCTTTAACTTGAATGTATTTGCACCGTTTTCATCATTGTTTTGCCATACTCCTATGCCCCAGTCTAACACAACTGGAGAGGAATCTAATATCAGCCCATTGTATTGCACACTTGTCCTGGTCCATTATTCATGACTAGGACTACTTAAATAAACAATGCAGAGCAGAGGATGAAAGAACAGGAGACAGCCTAAATGCAGTGAAGCAGAGAATTGCTCTGTTAGTTGTAATGGACAAGACGATGCAGCTCATGAGACCGTGCATGTGTTTATACTGCTTCTGTACTGTACAGGTTGGAGATGAGTGAGTTTCAGTTACCGTGTGTCTTGCCATGCTGTTCCTTTAGTCTCTGTCAGCAGTTTAGTCACAAAGTCCGGATAAAACATCAAAGATGAGGCACTGACAAGGCAGGGCCATTCGGGGCCACTTAAAACCAATACCACAGAGCAGGGTATAAGACCTTCCATCAATTGTAACCTTATTAGCCTAATTGTAATGAAATAATCCGATTCAAGAGACAGCTGAGTCTGAACTGTGCAGATTGCTAACAGGGAAGCAAAACAGTGGAAAGGAAGGATAGAGGTGGGTTGTTACTACATTTTGTGGCATGAAACTTTCCCATAGAATTATGTTGAATATTGTAAAGATGGCATGAAAGAGACAGTTTTTATCTAACTTTGACTACTAAGTTATCTCTATTACATGAGAGAAGCAAATGACCCCACCACTCTGCACTGTGACAATAGACATGAACTCTGTGAGAACAGACAGTCTTTTGTTCATGGATTTATCTTTACAGATATATATTTTTTTACCTTAATTTGTGGTGCCTGATGCAAATTGCCTCCTCTTCATCAGTATTCTCATCTTGTTCTTCTATGTTTGTATTTATCAATTATGAATTTTTGACTCTGCTTATACATTTGTTCTTTATCTTAACAAAAACATGTTTTTACATCACTTATCTATATGTATTTATATTTCCATGCTTTCATCCTTCATTTCCCATACACATGTATATAAACAGTTTGAAATTAAGTCTATTACTGGATAACCTTCATCCTTTTATGTAATGCTAAAGGGAAAAAAAGAATATGTTTTATCATGAAAAAAATGTCTGCAGAGTTTTTATTGTTTACACTAGATATATTTGAGAAGTCTTATTTAATTTTTTTTGGAATGCACTGCATAACCTTTAGAAGATAGAATGAGGCCTTTACATCAAACACTACTATATCAGAGACTGACCTTTATCACCAATTTTCCTGGTTTTATACTTATTAAACTTTTATCTCAGCTCTCATCTCCTTCAGTTATATTTTGATTTCTATGATGTTTGCCCTCAGTACAAACTCGCTCTTTCTTTACGTGTACCTGCTTTCCTGACAACCTAAAGCACATTAAGCATTAATTAATCAATTCCATCATGTGCAATATTATTTTCATGTCTTTCCATGATGTCTCTTTAAGTCTACTCCAAACAGATGTTGCTTTCAGTAAGTTAATGTCAACACTTATGCTTACAAGTAACATCATTTCTATCCATCGTTCTATTTCATCATTATGAAATTACAGGATGCTTTTTCTTGGCAGATTTCTTCATTGGAGGAGAAATCTTTTTTTTTGTCTACACAAGAAAATTTGAGAAAACACAGTTTTTTAAAAAAAAAATACAAAAGCAATCCTTAATAGAGAACAGTGTCTTGATAAAACAAGGGTGCGCTGCCTGCATCCTCATTCGATGCCTCTAAGAGTTGTCCCAGGGATGGTGAATTACCATTTATCATTCTACAATCTCATGGTTTAGGAAGTAAAGATACAGTCAGCTGCAATGAACCAACTGAGTGCAAATGGACAAGTGTGAGGCAGAGGACAGGGGAGATGTGATTTTTTACACAGTGTATCTTTCCTTTTTGGCAAGTTTTCAGCTGAACTCAGAGGACATTTTGGTGTTTGAGTCCTGCAAAATCAGCAATTCATTCATTTTGTATTGCTATCGGTAGATTTGAATTACAATATAAGTCAATTTCAAAATCGCTGCCTCTTAATGACAACTCCTCTCTCAGGCTCAACACTGAGAGGATGCTTTGGATGACATTTCAAGAAAAAAACCTCACAAGCTGTGATGTTATTGATCGTTCAGCCACTTTTCATGTCTTAGTTTCAGTACAAATGACCATACTTTGTGTTCAGCATGATTTCCTGAGTGTCAGCAGGGAAGTGAAAATGCCCGATGAATACCAAAACAAATACATCTCGACACTCTTTGCCAATGACACGGTTAATGTGGCAATGCTGAATGAGAGAAAAGTCAGCATTTTACTCTGCCAGAGCTGTCAGCTGCATGCAAGTGAACAAGAAAATCTGTTGAACATGTACAAGGTATCAGTTTAGTTTCTTACGTACACACAATTTCATCTGCACACAAAAAGACTGGTGATGATCTGAGCTTGATGCTTTGTTAAATATTGCAGTGAATGAGTTTTATCAGTTGACTTCAATGTATTTTAATGTCACTACAATACAAAATATGACATGATTTCAAACATTGTTAAAGAAAACCCTTTTCCTTTTCCTTTCAAACTAAATGACTTTACTAATTTTCCCTCTTACAGTTTCAAATTGAAACTGTGAAATCTTTGGGGCTGTCCAAAGATTTACACTGACATTCATGGTGGGTTATTGTGATGACTACAGTCAATACTTCAGCATGTTCTTCTGGAAGTAGTCAGTTATGGATTGGAGGTGTGTTTAGTATCATTACAGTGGGCTTTTGTAGGAGTCATCAACTGAATTCACTTTACCAGTAAAATGTTAACTGGTCCACCGACTACAACACAAATCCAAAATACGATTAAGCCATCCTTGTGCTGGAGAGATGTTTCTTTATGTCATTTTTCTTTTTCTTTTTTCTTTTTATTTCAGTGCGTTCATGCAGCGTAAAGGTTTTTTTTTATGTCCAATGAGGCTTTTATATTCTTTGCTAGAAAATATACAGTAAGTTTTGTGGAAAAGTTTGCAGAGACTTCTGTACGACTTAAACTGTTCCTGTTGAATAAATGATGACCAGAAAACAGCTATTTCTACAAGCTGTGCCTTGTTTTTATTTCTTTTATTATAGAATAGCATAAATAACCAAAATTACTGTTGATTCAAAGCCTAGTTGTAGATACACACTCTTTAGAGGTGTGCACCTTTAAGTAAGATTTGGGTTCAGGGTTCATTTCCTGCCTTTTTAAAGGTTTATCATAACTAAACACCAGCTAATGTTTCTGTTTTCATGAAGCTATTTCTTTTCTTTAATCGTTCAGTGGCTGCATATGTCATTCACAAGAGACAGGCCATTACTAGTAAATGTAGAGGGAGCAATATATTATCAACATATACATCTTTTTCTTTACACATCCACCCACTCTGACGAACAGCAACACAGATAGATGGGGGAGTGATTTGATCTGTGGTCTTGTGTACTGTTTTTAGGTGTGATGATTAACGCACAGCAGGTGCTAGCTTGCCTGACAGTCCTCTGAGGCCTTTACAGGAAATACTAGCTAATTGATGCAGGTGATGATACCACACAATGAGGAGATCACCTAATCATTTGACAAAGAAAGATAGTGCTAAGTAAATCATTTGACCCCTCTTGCTTGTATTGTTGAGAAAAATAAGACAGAAAACTAAGCCAAATGACATCATACAATCCTTATCCTTATATTTCCTGAATATTTGAGCTGCTTGGGTATGATCTATATCAACATCATATCACATTATTGACACAAACAAACAGTTGCTTATTCTAAACACGATGAGATGGGAAACTCAGTTTTTGGCTTCAGAGCTGTTGATCAGATTTAGATCCATCAAGTTTAATTATGTGTATGCATATATGGGGGAATGAAGGGAAAAAAAAAGATCAGTGGAGCTCCAACATTACAATTCACCATGGCAACAGGTAAATATGGAGAGCTTCCATTTTAATCAAGTGTTAATATTAATGTGTAACAATGCACATTTATCTTTAACACAGCAGCAGCAGCGGTGAGAGCCTGAACTGGAGAGATGAATCAATATATTACCACCATTTCATTTTAGTCACTGAAGTCCACTTCATTCATCATTACGAAACCTAAATTTCCCTCTTGTATGATAAATGGTCTGAAATTTACTATAGACTTTTAGTGAATATTGAAATATATTTGTTCAGCTGAATGCTGATGAGGAAAAAGAAGGTGCAGCTACTCAAACAGACAAGGCATATAGACATTGTTACGCACAGGATTGTAGTCTGACCAGCTAATGATTCTATTTAAAAGTTACCTGTTTATCCTTGAACACAAAATCCAGATCTTTTCAGTTAATGGCTACATTTTGTCATACACTGACTGTAAACACACTGACTATTTTTTTGCCTTCCACATGTTGAGTACATGCACAAGTTTATATGAAAAGGAGACAGATTCTTGGCTTTTTAGATATGCTGTATGCAGACATAGCTTCTTTTTGCAGGTCTAGGATTTTTCTGTTTTGGTTTTTTTGTTGTTTTTTTTTTATTTTTATGATAATTAAAATATATATGAGTAAATATGCATAAATCTTTCATACAACTCAGCTACTGAGGTTTTTTTTTGGTTAATGAGGTGATAACTGGTTCCAATCTTTTGGCATTTTGTGATGTCCATCAAATTCACTAACTCATCAACGCACTGTTTGTTTTCTTAAATTGTAGGCTGTGTTTTGTAAAAAGAAAAAAAAAGTTTGTATTTTCTATAACTATTGCACAATCTGAAATATGTCATTCTGTTTTATGACATATTTTCCTGTTTAATGAGATGCTATGTTTTCAACAACAAAAAAATTGTTGTGGTATTTTAGGTATTTTGTTGTTGCTTTTTTTAAAATCTCAGCACCACCATCGTTCCACCCATGAAAACAGAGGTTAAGCCTCTGAAATCAGTGTAGTGCAGCTACAGTACAAAGCAGTAATCTGTTCTGAAGTGGGGGTCAGGTAATACTAAGTTGTGTAATATTTGGTATTGACTGACAAAGTGATGACTGCCCAGCAACAACCACATTCATTAAACAGTGGATAGTAGGATCACCAGGATATCTGCTCAGTCCTGTGTGAATCAATAACTGTACAGGTCATGACGGTACACGTATACAGTGTGAAAGTGTGCATGAGTGTGTGTGTGTATCACCCAAAGCAACCCTCACTAACTCATCAATATCCTCTCACCTCTCTGTCTTCCACCCAGATGGTTTATAAGCCCTGGCTGTGTTCTCAGTACTTCCAGACCACCCAGATGCACTGCAGCAAGCGAATCCCCTGTGGCCAGTACTGCCTGGAGGTGCAGCAACGGTGCCCCTTCGTCCTGCCCGACAATGATGATCTCATTCACGGAGGCAGCCCCAGTTTTATATGCACAGGTACAAATCAATCATCATATCATGCAAAATTCTGTTTACACTTTAAGACTTTACTTTAGGATTTTACTGCACCAGTAGTCCATTACAAGTTGGGCTGAAACAGTTTGTTTACCATGGTTTAAAAACTATAACTTTTCCAAATACTGGGATTCAGAGCTAGAAGTAAACCTAAGGTTTTTTTGTTTTTCTTCCAGTGTGCTCTCAAAGTGGAACATAACCTCTAACAGACTAACTGGAAGCTTGCAAGCCACAGTTACATATTGTTTAGTCCGATCAGGTTAACAAGGTTACGCATTATCAAAAATATTGACGGCCACTCGCTGTGCGAAGGGGCAATTGCACAATTTGCTTTTCCACAACATTTCAAACAAAGTACTGATTAACTATTTTTGAGTAGGATGTTGGTTGTTTCATACTTTCCATCAGAGGTAAGAGCCTGCTTCCATCGTATCTTAATGCTGCTCTCTTGTGGTTGGATTGAGCATCATCCTAATAAATGAATGAATAAATGTTTTTTTTTAACATGTTAGATAAATAAATGAATAGCAAATAAATGAATAAATGACACAAAACAACAAAACCAAAAGTCAATGAACAATTATCCCAATTCTTCATGTTTGGATTTGTCTTATATTCGAATTGCAATTACCTGTAAAATACAACTTATATGAACCCAGTAAAACAAATTCTGTTTATTTTTACAAATAGTCATCCTCTAAATTGTCCATACCCTTCCATTAAAGAAAAGGTGAAATTTACAAAAGTCACTCAAATAACTGGAGACTGAAAAAAGTAATAATAAATAAGAATTTGCTCAATTATAATTAATTGAAATAAGGCATTGTTTTTTATTTAATGGAGTTGGAAAAAAAAACGGTCCTGGACAAATGAGAGCACTTTGCTGAGTGGGCCAAAATACCTGCCAACAGATGCAGAAGTCTGATGGAGAGTTACAGAAAACACTTGATTGCAGTGACTGCCTCAAAGAATTGTTCAACAAAATATTAGCTCATGAATGGCATAATGTATATTAGTTCATCATATTTTTTTTCTTTTTCTAAAACATATTTCTATCGAACCATAATTCAAAACAATGTCATGATTTTCTTTACATTTTCATTTATTAATACCTTTGCCAATTTCAGCTTATTTCAGTAAAAGCTGTTTTTTTCCTTCTTTAATGGGAGGGTTTAATTTTGAGGAAATATGCATATGCATACCCATATGTGCATAGACATACATGCACACATACATACATTAAAAGGACTAAGTGAAATATTTAGTTATAACACCAATCAAAGTCCTCACACCTCCACATCTTGCAAAAACCATGCAAACCATTCTTGAACCTGTTTAAATTTGAACAAACATCAACATTGCTTTGCTCACAGAGTTTGTTTTACAGCTTCCCTCCACAAACTGAGACACAAACTGTATGGACCCAGAGCTGTTTAAATGAGGGTCTGTGTTTGAGACCTTTTTCAGAATTATCCTCTCACAGATACATGTGAAATCATTTTCACACTATAGTGAAACCTCTCACACAATACACTGAAATCCTCCAATATATCATATTGAAATCCTGTCATACATTATACTAAAATCATCTCATTCACACGCTATAGCAGAATTTTTTAAATCACATTTCACCAGTATGTGTGAAAGGCATTCTACTGGTATGTGAGAGAGACCAATTTCACGTGAAAAGGAAGTCATTTCAGTTGAAACAGAAGTCACGTTGTAGGAAAATAAGGAGTACATTTTGAAAACAAACTGAAGAAGAAGTTGGAGAACATGCAGTGACATAAATGTTTTATTAAGATTTATGCTGTATTACAGCAGCAACTGACAACTGACAGTAGGAAGACTGAATCCGGATAAATCCACGTATTATTACTCAGGCCAATGCAGTGCTGTCTAATGAAGACCTGGACTTTAGACTTACTGTCAGTTGTCCTGGCTGCTGCTGTTAGACAGGCTTCTAATAGGCTCTGCTGATGCCAGTATAGTATTGAAGAAGGCAGACGCTTCACTAAGATTACTTCCAGGCTGCTGAGTAGACATTAGCACAGCAAAAATATTTAGAACATTTTTGTGTCACCATGTTCTTCAACTTCCTCCGTTTGTTTTGAAAATCCACTCCTTTTTTCTATACGTGACTTCCGTTACAACTGTGTTTAGTCTCTCCCACACACTAGTCTAGTTGAATGTCTCAGTTCAGTATAGTGCATAAGAAGATTTCATTATAATGTATGAGAGGTTTCCCTATAATGTACGAGGAGATTTCAGTATAGTATGTGAAGTATTTTCAGTATAGTGAAGGGTTTCTCTATAGTGCAGGGTTACTCAATCTGGTCCTGTGAGAACTGTAAGCGAGCAAGTTTTCCATGTATCGCTGCTCATTGAGTCATTGTACAGAACTTGATGGGCTGTTAGATCCATTTTTGATTCAGGTGTGTTGAAGCAGGGATACATTAGCTGTGTCTGAATGTCCACCCTAACCCCTATCCCCCTCTGCACTACACAGCAGACTATATAATGCACTCATTCTGTTGACAATTCGGACACAAAGCTGACGACATTCTCCCCACCGCAGATCACGTGCCTACCAGCTATCACCACGGCAACCCCGACGCTCGTGAATATGTCATTCCAAATCAAATCCAAACTCTTATGTGAAAATATATTATATCCTTATAATGTATTTTATTATTTCTTATTGCAGATCTATTCAATATAAAATAAAAGGTTTAACCTGCTTTGATGTCCGTGTACTCAATTCTCTCATTATGATATGTGAGGTTTCACTATAGTGCTTGAATGACTCAAATTTGTGAGAGGATAACTCTGAAAAAGGTTTCAAATTGCCCCACATAATTTTAAGTTAAAGTTCCACCTCAAATTATAAACCCTTTCCTTTTTTAAAAAAAAGGGAAAAAAGAGTGAGTTGTTTGTTGCCTGATACATTCATACTGTGTAAAATTGAGATCTACACATTTTGATATTTCAGATTTTAAGAAAAATTAATTTGTATGATCTTTGCTATGGCCCTTTTTTGGCAGTATAGATAACAATGATAATGAACATTTACACTTCTGCACAGTAATGAGGTGAAACCAATCAAGAGTGAAGAATATATGATAAAAATAATAACAAACATGCAAACACATATCATGATAAGAAGTTAAAAGTATGGTGCTTAAAATACTAGTTTGTGTTTAATGTAAAATAATTGAAATATTTTTATAATGTTATTATATTTTATTAAATGCTCAAAACCAAGAATGTTTAAAAATCCAACTTGAGATCAATTGTCAAAATTTTTGCCACCTGTCTGTCTTTATTGTACTTTTTTGTTTGAAAATAAGCTGAAGTTCATTCTGCATTTTGTAGAAT
>JAOXYM010000013.1:12619427-12636033 GCA_028567055.1 Leptatherina wallacei
TGAATTTTTCATGGTTAGTTTTGTTGAGAATTGTTTGAATAACTTTGAGGCACTTACAGTTTGTAATTTCCTACTGTGTTCTGTAAAAGAGCATCAGAGAGAAATCTATAAAACTGAATTGAATTGAATTGAAAAGGAATTAAATTAATTGAAAAGAAGACTTTAGTTACGCAGCTATTGTCATCACTGACTGCTTAATTGTTTGGAAATATTTTTACATTCACACTATATTTCCTTGTTTTTTTCCAATTAGCATCTTGCAGCAGTACAGCACATTTATTTTTGTATTCTCAAATAAATAAAAAAAGAAACAAGAAAGGCAGAAAAAAGATTTCAATGCCAAGTTGAAAATTTGCATATAATTTTTTTTATATTTTTGGCAGATAAATCTACAGTCAATTTTCTGAAGTCTGTCTGTGAAAAAAGTTATAAAAGTGCAGCAATTCAAACAAAAACAGTTAATAACTAAAGTCCTGTTTCCACCAGAGAGCCCGGGTCGTTACTGGACAGTTAGGTGTGGTTTGGTTTGGTGAACCCTGATCTCTGCTGCATTCCCACAGCCAACTGTACATTTACCCAGTAGGCGGTGTATTGACCGGATCGCGTTAGATGCATCAGCTAGCATGATGTCGTTTTTCAGAAATCAACATAAAATTCTTCTCTTTCTTTATCTCTCCCTCCTTTTTATCTCTATACCCCTTCCCAAAAATACCTCAAGGGTTGCTGGAGGACTATCCATCAGGTGTAGACCCAGATGCAGAGTGCTGTGACGTTCGGTGGGACTTGAAAGTGGACAACCGTTCCAGGGGGACCCTTAAAAGAACTCACCCGCCATGCCAGCATCGTACCTCCCTCAGCTCCTCCGCAGCCTGCAGACTGTGTAACAGCCGGCTCAAACTCTGCCTGCTGGTCCTTGTCCTCCTACACACTGTTGCCAGCCTCACTGCATCCCACAATGCAACAGGACTGGGCCTCCCCACCATCACGCCTCTGGAGGAGAACCCTGCTAAGGAGGAGTGATTGAGCTGCCAGGAGGAAGCAAGGTTGTTGGGGTGGGGGGATTCCCTCACCATGGCAACCGATGTGGAAAAAATACAGCAACAGTTGTGCGAATGGCTGGAGCTGTGTGCCTGTGGACAATTCTGCAACATTTTCTGGCAAATGGAAAATGTGGGACGCTTTGCGATGAAACACACAAAAATCAATCAAAACAAATAACTAAACAAGCAGATGGGATTCAAGCAGTCCTTTAGGTTTGAAAAGGGGGACAGTGCCACAGCCTTTGTTAAGAGGGATAGTCAGCTTCCTCGTGGCTGAATTTCTCTCACTACGCTTTTTTACACTGTGTTCCAATTCTTGGTTTCTGTTGCACTGGCTGATTATGGAATAACACAATCATATTCTGAACATCAGTTCATTCTTTGTCTTTGTTTTGGGTCCTTCTACAGGAACAAAATGCGTTCTTTACTTAAGAAAGATAATGTGTAAAAAGATAATAATGATTAGCTGCAAATTTGTGTGTGTGTATGTTGTTTTCAATACTTACAGTGCGAGAGCAAGCATGTGTGGGCATGTCTTACACATGTGTATGTATGTGTGTGTGCGCGTGCGTGCGTGTGCGTGCGTGTGCGCGTGTGTGTGAGTGTGTGTGAGTGTGAGTGTGTGTGTGTGAGAGAGAGAGAGAGAGAGAGAGAGAGAGAGAGAGAGAGAATGAGCACATGATGCTATCCTTAAAGTCTACCTAACTGGCTGGTGCAACTGATGATTTTATGGAAAATTCCCCTCAGATGTCACTCAGCTCCACCACACTGGTGCGTTGGCCACAATAAACTTTAAACTTTACTGGGGTTGCAATGAGTTTCTGATTTCCATAATCTCTGTTTAACACAGGGTTTAATATTTCCCCTACACTTTGTTTTGTGAGATATTGTTCACCTATTAACTCTGTTTTCAAAGATCAAACCATTTCTGTACTTAGCATTGTTAAGAAGCTAACAGCTGGCTCAGGAAGTGTTTCTCCATTTTTGCCAAAGTCTTATAGTAAATAATATGTCTCCATCTTTTCTTATCCAGTGCTGGATCACTTTATAACCATGCAAAAAAAACAATGAAATAAATTGAGTCTAATGGGGTATAAAAGATAAACATTCAGTCTAAGTGGAGCCCAGTTTATCCAAATTTATTTTAGAGTACAGAACTTAACTGAACTTTTTGATGTCAATTCAATCAGCCTTTAGAAAATTTCAATCTCTCATTTTTTTATTTCCTTCCTTTTTTTGCATGTATTAGGGTGAAGCTCTTTCATGGAGACATTCTGAATGTTTTATTCATAGGGAGCTTATGATTAAAACTACAGCAACTTTTACAAATGGTGGATCAGAGAGTTTCCACCTAAATTGACAAATATGTGTGTATTGTTTTTTTCTACAGGGAACAGATATTTAGCTGATCTGAAAGGCTGGTCAGTCTGAGACATTTCACTCTGTTCAAGTTAATATTTTACTTTTTACTTTGATTAAATTAGTTGATTATGGACGACCAGGAGAGCAATACAGCATTTACATGATGATTAATTCATTGTGAAATAAAAGTATAGATGACTAAATGTAATTTCAAATTCAACAATTAATTCATATAAAAAGAAATCAAATTTCCAAAGCATTTTGTAAATGCATATTTTAAATGGAATTATTAAAGAGGAATTACATTTTGTATTCATTAATTCATTATTAAATCCTGTGATTTGAAAATGCATTGTCAAATTATTTTTCTAAAAGCAGAATTAAATGATAAAATTCATAAATTTGGTAAGAAATACCTTTCCATATACATTTAAAAAAGTAATTCCCTTTTCCATTTCCATTTTCTTTTCCCCCTAGCATTTTCAAATCATTTTTGCAAATGCATTTCCTAAATGCTTTACCCTTTCTGTGACCCTTCTGGGCCTAGAGCTGCAAAAACAAAGTTTAACCAATCACAGCCGCTCCACGTGGTACCGCAGCTCTGTCATTGGTCAGACAATCACATTTGAGTCTTTGTCTTGTTACTTCGCCAATTTAGCGAAGTAAAAAGACAGAAAACACATAAAACTTGAAGAGAAACTCATCTTCTAGATGATGTGTGGAGTGGATGCTTCGAAGTTTCACCTATTCTGCAGCTGTCTCCTTTACTGTGTGTTTGTATTATTGGATCTGTACTGTCAATGCGGTTTGCTAGCTGTTAGCTAGCTGTTGAGACCATGTGTTGCTGTCTAACCAATGACAGAGCTGGAGTACCACTGGAGCGCAACGTAAAGCGGCTGTGATTGGTTGAACTTGGTTTGGGCCCAGAAGAGTCACGGAATAGTTAAACGGAGAGGGTAAGCCATTTAGGAAATGCATTTGGAAAAATAATTTGAAAATGCAAGGGGGAAAAGAAAATGGAAATTTTTGAATTTGAATTATTTTTAGTAATCTATACTTTTATTTCACAATTAATTAATCATCATGAAAATGCTGTATTGCTTTTTCGATGACTCTCCTGATCCTCCATAGTTGATAGCTGTGTGTTTCTAAGACTAATGTGGTTACAAATGGGAGGAAGCAGCACGTAAAGAACACTCCCAAGTGAACAACTTAAATTCAACTTAAGTAAAAATTTACTAGAAAATTGCAGTAAAATAAATTCCCAAATATAACACAGTCTGATATATAGATCTTATACAACATAAAGACAAATTAACTTTTAGTGTTATATAACTGAAAGGATTTTTTTCCATGAAAAATGGTATTTTTGTTATCTAAAACAAACTTCTTTTAAAGGCTGGAATCCACAGAAATAGACTGTTATTATTAATGTTATTAACCAGTTTAAAGCTATAAAAAACTGTGTTGGAATTTTGGGGGAAAGGTTTTATGAATCGTACACTCCTGGGAAATTAGGTAAAATTTTAACTACCGTCACCATTCTTAAAAGAAATTCTCATAAATGAATTTGTTAAGTAAAGTGTTTTCACTAGAACTGACAGTCAAAACTGCCAGTGTAAAACCCACCTTAAATTAACTCTGAATTATTATGAGAGTTATAAGGTAATACTTTGATAGAGCTAAGCCATATGAACAAAATATGAAAATAAGAATCTTCTTTCCTTTCAGGTAGATTATCTACATGATTATGACCCATGACCATGAATGCTCATGATCATGGTTTAAGGATATTCAAGTGAAATGTTAGGATTAGAGTCATTTTCTAATAAGACACAAAAAAAAAACAAAGCCAAAGTACCCAAAAGTAGATTTTTTCCCCCCAAATATACGGCCATGAGCAACAGCAGAAGTTTCACTAAAAACTGTTGAAATTTGGCCTTTTTTTATCAGCCTTCCAATTAACTCAACAATTTATGACAGCTTGAATAATTGCAAGCCTTAGTGAACGTAAACCTGAAAACTAAAAGAAGCACACATAGACTGATCCTATCTCACCAAACAAAAGGGTAATGCTCTCAAGCTTGTTTTAACGAATCATGAACTCAACCAAAACCCCAACAAGATTCTGGTCACGTTTCAGCCTCATGGCTCAGCATAGCTAACTGGATAATGCTGGATTGATGTATTCAGTTCTATTGCTCCCCATTAAGGAAAAAAAAATATAAATTTGTTGATATTGTAAAGGTACTATCCAGTCAAATCATTTATTTAAGCATCTGTCCCTTTTCTATACTCGCTCAATGGGATTCAGGTTTGAGGCGGTGCTGCAGCCTACCCCAGCTGCTATCAGGTTTGAGATGCGGTACACCCTGGATAGGTCGCCATTTGCAGCACACCAGCAGTGGTTAATGTATATGTTACTCCCATTTACAGAAAATGTGGTCTCTCCTCTTTCACCTTGATGCAGATTGATAATAGAAAACAACTGTTGTATGAGCCATGAGTTTCCTCAGTTATCAGCACTTAATGAAAACACAAACTCAATTTACAGTTTGACCCTGAATCAGGACGATTGTCAGAAGTAGAATTTCAACCTCAGGCCTTTTTCTTCAAAGGCAACACGATGACTGGATGTTACCTTTAATGACTTTGCAGCAATGAAAAACAATTATTCCCATGCAGTTATAGGGAGGATAAAGTTGTATGCTACTTGCAGGTATATAGGTTTGTTATGTTATGATCCTGCTCTATGACCCACTGCACTAATCAGGTTTCATACGGCACATGCTGAGTGGCATTCACATCTCACTAAGACAGAGGTGATTTAAAGCCTGTTTGTTTCTGTCAGATCAAAATCTGAGATACATGAAGTGCATGTGGAGGCTCTACAAGGTTATGGTAGCCTCCTTTATTGACTATCCTCAGCTCCCCCACATAATATAAGAACAACTTCTAATCCCAAATCAGCTCCTGTAGCATGCCCACTGTCTTGTATTTTTCTCCTCAAAACATCAAACTAATCTTTCATCACGTAAAGGGCTTATTATGATATACAGTAAAAACATTATCATCCGCACTGTCAGACACATTTGAAAACATTTATTACTCAGTTGCTAACAGACAAAGATGATAAAATGGCTCATATCTTCTTTTTATGAACACACAACAACGCAAAAGACATTTTGGTGGCTGTTATAGGAGATCAGGAACCGAAACAAACACGAGGAAAAAAGCATTTCATTGTATCTGTAAACAATAAGTCAGCTTGGTTTCTTTTATAAATGTTGACCAGTGTGTGATCAGAAAGGAATGGCGTGACCTTAAGGGCTGACTTTTTTTCAGTTTCTGATTTTATATGTCTCTTTGTTAAATATAACTGTGAGATCAGTTATCTGCTGAAGACAAGTGGATTCTGCTGGATGCATTTCCCACCAACACTTCAGTATATTCAGTGATGATATGAGATGTCCAACCTAGTGTCTGATGTCAAGTTTTATTATACGACTTACTTAAAGATTAAAAAAAAAACACCATTATTCCTACTATGTCTAGATAATAATCAAGTTTGCATTGACTTATTTTGACCTTGCCCCTGCTCTTCACATAACTTTTCCTGTTTGCATGAAATATAAAGCTCCCCATTCACCCATGCCCATTTCTATTGACTGCATTCAGTATTCCAATAAATAAATAAATTAATTTAATAAAAATGCTGCTATACCAGTGGCCAGTAGATGGCAGTATAGTTCTTGTTTTACGTTGATACAGCTGTTGAGGGTTTACAAAGACTGCAAAATATGCTGGACATCTTGAATAAAAATGAGTCTCCATCCTTTTAGTTTGTGGGTGGAAAGGTACTGCTGTGTGTGTGTGTACCTCCTCGTAGATTTGTTTCAAGTCTGTTGCTGGTTGTTATTTGTCCCAGACAGCTCATTGGCATTGCCATGACCTTGGGGCTGTGTGACAGATGTGACCAATCACGCTGTCTTTTGACAAACAGGAACCTCCTATGTTAGCTGTCACATCAAGCACTGCAGCCCAGAAGCTGCTTGAAATGTAGCTGGAAACTGCTGTAATCTGGGTTTAGCTGTTGATCCGAACCAGACTCATCTTAAAATATTTCACAAATCCCCAAAATGAAAAAAGGGTAGAGTATGAGACTATTCAAAAAAGACCAGGGAGAGCAGCGAAGTGGACAATGATCACAAATTAGTGCAAAAGTATACTTCCTTCTGAGTGGAATACAGTAAAGTCCATAAAGTGTTAATCATTATTAAACTAAATAAGGATGAATACAGGAACAGTGTTACAAAAATGTGGCACGTTAGCAGTACATAAATTGTACCCTCACAAGTATCATGCAACCTTTGTCAAAAGTACACATAAGAGATCTCACATGAGAAATTAACACATGATTTCATTCAGCAGATCATGTCAAAAGTTATGCTGTGATGCAATGGCCATCACGAGCCATCTGTTTGACATGCATTCATACAAACAATATACCTGCATCTGGAAGTCACGCAGAGAGCATGTTTTGCTTTAAGCATCCTCATTGCATGGGTGTAAATGCTGTGCATATGTGTTGTCCGTCATACGCCTCCACACATATTTGCACCAAGGATGGACATTTTTACGAGCAAGATTTCTTCCAACCATCAATAGAATAAGAAATGGCTGTGAAACTTTAGTTTGACTTTTGCTGGTAATGCAGGCATGCACACAACAGTTATTCTGTGATTATCTGTTGTTGTTTTATGTTTTGGTTTCTTAAAGTTTTGCTGCTTTATATTCAAAAGAAATAGTTTAGGGTATAATAGATTCAGTTCGATTCCATCACAATGGTATGTAGCAGTCATAGGGAATGATCTGTCACATCCATTACACACTTACTTACAAAAACTGTTTTTGTGTTTTCCCCATGCATACATAGAAGATTAATGCCTCTTGCCCCTTTGCACCCACTTTCAAATGTACTCAAATATTGCTCTCTTTCACTCTCTCAGCCTCTCTCTGTCTTCACAATAGTTCTGTTCTCTATCTTGTGGATCTATGCAGAAGCCCATTCCTTTTTGGTTGTAAATATGTTCCCTAGTATGCTGAACAATGTATGTCTCTTCTCGTGTAATTTGAGTTGATTCATGCTGTTACTTTCTTTTTCTTCTTCTCTTCCTCCTTATTTTATTTGAGTGTCTGAAATCACTGATGTTTAAAGAGAGTGTGGGTGAGGTTGAACCAACAGACCTGTCCTCAGTTTCGCAGCCTTGTTGTGAAAGCAAAAGATTTGAATATTAGAAATGGAAAAGGTTTAAAGGCATATAGAAATATCATTGCGATTATAATTATTATGATTACTATTATACTACCAGTATATTGTAATATTATAGATGCTTTAGTTCAAGTGACTTCTTTAATTTTTTTACAAACAACTTTGATGAAATGATTTATAAAACAGTCTCACAAGTCATGATCTTTTCGAAAAGTATGAAAACTACTGCTACGATGATTAAAATTGTGTTCTGATGAAAATAAATACAGACATATAATCTGTTACTCTGTTGTGCTTTTGCATCGTGTGCCTATCTTCCAATCAAGATACAAAAGCTGTGTCGAAAACTATGACTGAACAACTCCAACAAACAGTGCGTGTAGAAAAGAGATCTCATTAGTGACACAAAACTGATTTCTTAAAAGAGAATATGGCTCTCATCAGCTGACTGTATAAACAGTTCCACCTCTCAGATTTGGTTGAAGTAGGGACCGAGTGAAACTAAAAGTGACTGATTAACTAATTAAATAATCTAATATTTTCACAACTGGAATCAATATTTTGAGATGCCATGATATCTGTTTAAATGTGTGATAATACATACAGTGCTGGGTAAAAAAAAGAAATAAACACATTAGATAAAAAGGTGCACACTAATATTTGGTTGGACCGCCTTTGGCTTTATGGCACACAGCTTACGGCACCGTTTCAATGAGCTTGTGCAATGTTACAATTATGTTTCAATTAAGTGTTGCATTAATTTTTCACCAAGGTCTTGTAAGGAGAGAGTAAGCAATATAAAATCTTCCTCAGCAAATCTAAAAAAATGTTTTATTTCGTTTTATGGCAAAGTATCAAACCAATTCCTTTGATGGAAGATAAAAGAAGGAACACAGATTGTCACTACCATTTGAAACCCTGGCTGTTTCTTGTTGCAACTCTGTAACCTTGAGCCACGAGCTCAGTTAAGTGAGGTTATTTTGAAGGACTTTTGAAAAACACTGCCAGACAACATTTTGCAGGTTTTAACAGGTATGACTAGAGTAAAGGCAGAAATTAAGTAATAAGAAAGGCCAATATACAGGACGACAGTATCTTTTCTCCATTATTTACATTTGTTTGAACGGAATCAAGAAGTATGCAATTCCACTTAAAACCATGAGATGGCAGTAAAAGGATGCAAAACTGAGAATATACTGGCATAAATCAGACCACAAAAAAAGTATTGGCAGTAAAACCACTGAGATTATGCTACACAGATGTTAACTGACTGGATTTTTTTCTAAGCTCAACATATTTCCACATCAGCAGCAAGGTTTCTAAATTCATATTTTTCTTATTGCACATCAGCACAAATATTTTATTGACTATGTTCACTCTAAACTGCAATTTAAGCATCAGGATAGGATATATCCTGAAATCATAAATTATTAAACTGCTGAACAAGACCCACTGAGGACAGCTGGGTCAACTGCATGCAACCACTTTTTAATATCTAATGTCACAGCAATTACATTTATTCAGCTGCTTAGTATCAGTGGTTCTCCTGAGTTTGGATGTTAAGATGCAAAAAATCTGAAAGGGAAGTAACAGATGTCTCCAAGTTTCTGCAGTCCATCAGCCATGTCACCATATGTGGATTAGATTATTATAGGTCAGTGGGGTGAGATGGGCTTCCTGGGCTTTATTTTGCAAGAGCAGAGTATAATACTACCAGACATACAGAAAAAAACAAATAAATAAATAAAATAATACCCTAAGAGCTATTATAATGGTGGATCATAGGACGGAAGGGCAACAACCCATTGCATTTTCTTGTGTGCCTTCCGCCGTGTGCCAGTGGCCCTTCCACCTCAGATTAAAGCCTTCATTTCTATTTCAGCTTGTTGGGGGGATGAAGTACTCAGCTGACTAATCCTCAACTAGCTCGCCAATAGCCAGCATCCAATATTCCATTTGCCATTCAAGCCTCAGACTACATGTGAATGTGCGGTATTAAAAGGTCTTGTCTTTTAGAGGCGAAGCTGATGTCTGGATGGATGTAAAGATTAATAGTACACTGATACTGGTTTTTAAATCCTCAACAATAATTCCATCCTATAGTGTAGAACATCATTTTTTAGTTTGTGCAATGTTTTATGCTCCATACATTGAAATTAGTGGGTCAAGTCTGTGCTGTTGTAAGTCAACCAGTAGAGGTCAGACTGTGCAGGTGGGAAAAGAAAATTTGCCAAACATCCAGAACATAACATTCAATATTTTGCGGGTCCCCCTTCGGGCACTAAGACTGACCTGTAAGGCACATTTTGAGAATGTCTTAGGGTGTATGGGGCCAGGGCATGGAAAGCAGATGCTCTGGATCTTTTGGGTTTTAGGAGGGGATTCAGTGGAATAGACTTTGGAGACTGGATCGGTCCCTTTAGCTCTTCAAAGTGACCCTTGGAGGTCACTGCTATAGAGCTGTGACTCTGTGGTGGGTGGTCTGTGTTGAAATATGAATTTCAGCCCCCAAAGTTTCCCTCCAGATGATAAGTGTTCTGGCAGAACAAAGTGTTATGCTAGATCATGAAAGCTGTAGCTACTATCCAAGAACAGCTTTTTACAAAAACAAGTTGGAGGAGTGCACTCATTTCACCTATCTTGCCTTATTTCAACTTCACATTCAAACTTCGCAATTGGTTGGCAAAGGTATTAACACTGAGACTTAAATTTAAAGAGGATTAAAAGCTTCTTGTCTAAATTAAATGAGAAAGAAAGATCTGGTACAGATGATACTATTGGACTCACTCATCAAGTATGAAAGATGATAGATTTTATATAGATTATATTTTTTGGTCTAAGTAATGCATATATGACTAGAGGGAAGAGCTGCCAATTCAAATTAATGGACTCAGCAAGGAAGGTATGGATTTAAATTTGTGTTGAAGTGACTATCTGATGTGATTAACTTAACCCAATTCCCCCCAAAAAAGAGGCATTCAGCTCAGAATGTTTAATATTATAATCAATGATATCTTTATGAATCAGACATAAAGGTGCAGTAGTTCATGCTCATCATTATGCAGATGACTGCAGGGATCAAAGAAGCAATGAAGATGAGAGGAGTGATGATGCAGGTAAACTGAGAAAGATTAAGGAGGCTTCTCTAAAGGTTAAACAGTGGTCAAATAACTGGAGATTAAACTTCCAACCGGTGAGTCATGCGACACGCACTTCATTTGAAGGTAGATGAACAGAAGCTAAATTTAAAAGAACAACTGATGAAAAATAATCAAGGAATCATCAAAGCATCTGTGAGCTCATTTTGAAGAAAGATGAAATAGGAAGCTACAAGTTAAAGAGAAAAAGCTAACCAAACTAATAACAGTTATGTTTGGACACTGCTAGGGGTCAGATAAGCCAACGTGTTGGATAAGCAGTCATTCATAGTTGTATAAAAAACATTAATCAGATAAGCTTGAGAAAAGCTGGTGTTTTGGTTCTCTGGCAGCTGCCAAATCGAATCAAAATTAAATGAATATAATATAAAACAACACCTTTAGACATTGTAAATGTTGTGTAGGAAGCATAGAATAGATAGAAATGGACAGTGAGCTGCAAGTACCAGTTAAAAAAAATGCCCCAAAACCAACAAATATATAGAATCATTTCCCACAATGGCTCCTCACTAAAGTGACAGTTTTATCAAGAACTTACAGTAAAGTTGTGTGCCAATTGAAAAGAAATACTGAGCAACCTCCTGTCAGTTGTGAAGCCAACATGGAAGTAATTATATTATCAGACATCAACTGACAGTACAGGAAATCCAAATGATCATTTGGCAACCGAAGTATACTCCACATAATTTCCCATTGGTATTAGAGTTACTGGTAACTATAAATAGCAGAGATGGTGGCAGTCATTGCTGGTCTTCAGTGGGTAGCACCCCACTAGGTGTGCTTGTGTGCTGATTTTGTTGAAATTGTAAGTTAACTGTTAAAGTCAACCAATAAATGAGCTTCTTGGTTATCCATTTTTAAGACCCAAGCTGAGAATAGATGTTAGTGTTTCTTGTTTTTGGTATTAAAGTATTAAGAATTAGTGAATTTAATGGCATAAGTAGGAATTATGGATACAAAAGAAATGTGAAGCACTTATTTGGAAAGATTTGTCTGAGATGAAGCAGACAGGGATAATTGAGAAATTATGGAAGATTATATGAAGATGTGCATTTTTGCATTACCTTGCAAACTAAATGAGTTTCTGGCTTCCAAGTGCTGCATTGGCTTTGGTGTGTCAAAGTGTTCTCAAATTGTGGTGCAAAGTCACAAAATAACACAAATAAAAGACCATTTAAAGCAGCTGGAAACTTCTAAGCCTTTTTTTGTGAAAAGTCAAGAGTTTTTGTCAGTTCTATCTGATGGCTTTGAGCAGAACTTAGATTGAAGTGACAACTTTATTATAGACTGCTATGAAAAAGTAGATATACTCTAAATATAGCCAGAAATTTAATTAAGAGTAATATTTTTAGATGGGTCTCGTTTAAAATAGCTGGATGAAATATTTTTTGCTACTGACCCCATTTAAAGCAATAAACTGTTTGACTCCTCCAGGCTGCTTTCCCAGACTGGCGACTCTTACAGGTAATACATCTTGGAGAGACCAACTTATCCCTTTAAGTCTGTGCACTTGTTGGTGGAATGATGGAATAAATTAAACTGGATTTGAGTGACTTTGCAAAAAGATAGTCCAAACTTATGTTGATGTTGTATAATCTTTGATCTACAGCTTGTTTTCATGAATACTTTAAAGAAAAACACTGGAAATAAACCAAAGTTATTAAAAAAATATTAAGAAGCCAAATGAGCTCTATTCGTTAAGCAGGCATGTACATTCCCAAGTCAGGAGAAGACTTCAAAAAGAAAATACAGAGTTTTCACCAAGAGGTGCAAACTGTTGATAAACATAATCAAAGACGATCTTCAAAAAGTCCTGAAACAGTATTTGTTTGGATTAGTCCTTGGAACAGTATTTATGTTAATATAGAATCAGTCTATACCACAAGAAGAAAAATAATATGGGGAGGTTTGGAATGAGTCATAATCACAAGCATTCAGCGCTACCCAGAAAACATGGTGGCGGTGTGATGGCGTCTTGGCTGTGAGTCACAAGTGCTTATTTATGATGTGAAAGAAGACAGGCAGCAAGTGGAATTTGGAGGAATTTAGTGTGCACTCAGATTCAGTCAAATGCAGCAGAAAGATGGACAGCCCTTCAGAGATTATTGTCTGCAGTACAGCAAATCGTAATGCTGATATATTGGTGTAATAATCAGTTACATAATCTCAAAGTAATTGTGCTGAATTTTACTCACTGCAAACAAAACTAAAGCCAGATAGACCTTCAAACAAGCTACAATTTAAGTAACTCTAAGGAGAAATAAGATCATTAACTTACAGCTACTGCAGAGATGCTGAAGTTTAAATTGTATTCATTTCATAAATGTAACTCCATTATGTTTTAGCTGTCATCCAAAATAGAACTTCACTGTTAGAACTTATAAGTGTAAACAGTCATTTTCCAAATAGATTGAATATATATTTAACAAGGAGTAGCTGGAAGTGCATGCTTGACAGCCACCTGTGGACACTGCCCACAGTCTTAGACTACATGGATTTGGAAAGACCGTGACATGGGGTTTACCTCCAAATTTCCATAAACACCTCTTCAATCCAGTTATCTTGAAAGCATAGCAAATAACACATGCAGGTCAACCAGCAAGTTTATATTCCCTTGAGCGTAGGCCAAGAAACAACATCACCCCTATCAAATTATTTTGGCTGAGCTGAGCTAAACTGCTGAAACAACATGATGATTTTGCATTTAGTCTCAGTAATTTTAAAATATTTAGTCAGGAAATTGTCTCATATTTTAAGTTTACCTTACTTACTAGAGCACTGAAGTCTGAAGATGCTATACATATATACAGTTACAATAACAGCTGAACTTAATTGCTGACCAAAGGGACCACCAATGGAGTGGGAAAATATTTAGGACATTATGACAAAGTTAGATTACTTTTTACTGTCTATGTAGGAGCTCGTCACACATGTGAGTACAACTCAATTCACTGCACATACACTGTCTTTAAGTTACTTGAATTATGATTTTGTCAGATAATGCTGCAGCGTGACAGTCTGGAAATGCTTTACATGACTAGAATTTGACAGGTAGGCTTAATGGGCTACTTTTCAGTCACAGTTTCTGACATACTTAACTGAAAAAAGAACAAAGAAATATGTGACTGAGAGCAACTTGTTTCAGAATTTGACTGATTTAATGTAATGTGCTTACACTTCCATTTCCTCTTCATCAGGAATGGACTGGCCATCAGGCATATCGGTGGGCTGACGTGGTGTTTAGACCGGCACATTAATTCATGGGTGTGACTGGTCCATAAAACTCTGCAGATCGGCGACCCAACTAACACTGGGCAGGTGTCCTGACTGTTTGGTGCACCCATCGGAATAGCATACCCTTGGTTAAAAGTAAGGTTGGATGTTTTCCAGGAGCATTTTTTATCATATTCTTTAACATCCCCTTCACACCCCAATTGCAGCCAACTAATTAAATGCTCTAACACAAAAATAGAATACTTTAGTCACCTATGGAACAGACAAGACTTAAAAAAATGACCCAAATCACACTTCCTCCGACTACTCATGATTGCATCTGCATACAGCCGACTATGAAGCCACTAACAGTTAGTTTTTGTGCATTATATTACATTTATGGTGGCCGACAGGTGCAAATGCGTTTCATATACATAAACCCGCTGTATATATGAACAGAAATGCTAGTGGGACGAGCTGTAAGTACAGAAGAGCACTCCAAACACAGAAATGTAATGCCAGAAAAGAAAAGTGCCGCAAATACAGAAACAAGCTGCAAATACAGGAAAGCGCTGCAAATACCAAGTGCTGCATAAACAAAAACAACCCCAAGAAGAAAACACTGCATATTGACTCACACAACGGAAGTGCACCGGGCCTCTAGGGGCAGCAGTGAGTTTTCACCTGAGAGCCAGACAATGGTGAGAAGAACAAAGGCTACTGGTGGGAAGTTTGAGTAATGTGAGCGCAAGGAGAAAAACTACATCAAGGTACGTTATTTTTTGTTGTTTTGTTTTTTTTACATTTGGCCTTCATCTTGTACAATATTATAAAAAGATCAGCTGATTTAAATTATTGACGTAAGCGTAGTAGAAACTTTGATAACCTTTGTTTTTTCCGGAGTGTTGACATTTCAGTGCTTTCCTGTATTTGCAGCGCTTTTCTTTTTTGCATTACGTTTCTGTATTTGCTGCAGTCCTCTGTACTTACAGCTTTTCCCGCTAACATTTATATTCATATATGCAGCCTGTTTTTGTATATGAAGCGCATTTGCACCTGGCGGCCACCGTACGTATTAATTGCACATTGCTCAAGTGAATGTCTTGTATGACTAAAGCTCACTGGGAATTAAATATAAAACCCAGACAAAGCATAATGAAACTACACTTATTCTGCAGTTTTCTGTTAATTTTTTTTGCAAATGAAGTGGAACCTGGGGGGACAGGGCTTTCTCTGTTGTTGCCCCCACCTTATGGAACTCCCTCCCACAATTCATCTGTGACATTACAGACCGTGTTATTTTCAAAACACATTTAAAAACCCACCTGTTTCGTTTTGCTTTTATTACTTAAATTTTATCTGTATTGTGTGTTTTACTTAACTGTTTATGTTGCTGTTTTTTTGTTCTTGTTTACTTTTAAATTGTTGTTTTATTCTGTAAAGCAGCTTTGAGTTTTACAGAAAAGCACTCTATAAATGTATTTTTATTATTATTATTATTATTATTATTATTATTATTATTAGGTCATTTAAACAGGTGTTGTAGCATTGAGTTATTAGCATCCAGTGCATTCTGCCAAACTGAGTGAGACTGAACATTTAATATTCAAATGACTAAAGCTGAATTGAATATTAAATATCATTGTAGCCCACCTATGAAAACATTGTAATGCTTCGTCTGTATTCTATCAGTGTAATCCACCGTATGTCATTTTGATAAAGTAGCCTAAACCGACAAATAAGACTATGGTACGTTATTTTCATAACGTATGTCAAACCGTCAGAACACTGGCCCAATTTCATTTTATGAGCAGACTGAAGAAACATTTTGTCCATTATCACTCATCCTAAAATCCATTCTGTAGCTGCATCTGTAAACTTCTGAGTCATCATTCAGCAGATAAAATATAATTGCCATAATTAAAACATAACCCTAAATCTAATTTAATGAATTATAATAATTTGCCTGCACAAATTATGTTTAACTAGCTCTGGTTTTAATTAAGCTTTTGCTTACTTTATCTTTTATGGAGGCATTGCTACTTAACCTCCTTTTGAGAGGAGTTGAGAAATGTCAGTCTAGTTTAACATTTAACCAACTTAAACCTTCTGAAGCTCTTATGTAACGACCCCCATAACAGTTTTCAAGCCAAGTCCAAGCGACATCTTCAAGCTTTTTTTCTCTCACTTGTTGTTTCAGCCAAGTGTGTGCACTGCATACGTTCATGTTTTATAACAAATGGGAGTGGAGGAAAACAACATTAGAATGATGGGGATTTAGAGGAGATGATCTGAAAAGAAATTCCCAAACATCAGTCATTGCAATGCCATTCACATGTATTGTGCTGTACTACGGGCATGTAGGAATAAAATCTAATCTAATCAAATTTTATTTATAAAGCACTTTTCTTGCCAAGGCAACCCAAAGTGCTTTACATGTTAGAAATCCATCTATCCATCCATTTTCTGTACCGCTTAATCCATGCAGGGTCGCGGGTGGGCTGGAACCTATCCCAGCAATGTATCAGGCGAGAGGCAGGGTACACCCTGGACAGGTCGCC
>JAOXYM010000013.1:12659175-12669323 GCA_028567055.1 Leptatherina wallacei
AGGAAAGGGGGTCATAGAGCAGGGAATCACATGCAGTAAAGGGCCCAAGGCCGGACTCGAACCTGGGCCAGCTGCAATGAGGAGCTATAGCCTCTGTACATGGGCTCTGTACTGGGACCCCAATAATGAGGATAATATGACTGTGAATTTCAAAAAGTGTCAATAAATTATTGAATCTATAAAATGTCAGATAAAATAAAATACAGAAATAAATAATTCTGGGGATAAGAAAATGTAAAAGTAAAATAATACAGAAGTAAATACAGGTATGAAAAGAAAGGAGGAAAGATATTTTTAAAAAGCACCAAATAAATGAATAAATAAAACTGAAAATTACATGGAAGGGTAAATCAATAGGAGTATTAATACAAAGTTTAATGAGAACAGTTGAAAAGGACAATAGAAATATAAATTTATGTCACATTTTATGGGTTTTTCTTGATGGAAAAACAATCTTTTCAATTTTTTTTAGTAAATTTCTTTTTAAACATTTTGTTTATTGAGTCATTTTTATATTTTTGTATCTATTTTTGATTCTTTGATGTCTTATTCCCCCATATCAGCATGATTCATTGAGATTCATCAGCAGCAAATATTTGTTTTTAATGTGACTGCCAATAAAGCTTTTCTAAGTGGCTCCTATTGTTGCTGCACTTTGGATACAATGTAGCTTGGAATCTAGCCAGATCAATCTTACCAGGAGATGTGTAATAGGTGCATTTGTCCACATGCCCAAAACTCAGTATAGTCGCATGTCATGGTTGTATGTTGTGAGAGGCCAATTTAACTATATGCTTATTTTTTTGTTGGGCAGTGCTTACAGGATGTGATGGGAAATGTGAAAGGATTACCATGTATATAATGTTTAGGGAGGTTTTTTTTTTCATTTCTGAAAAAAGTCAGAATTCTGGAATCTCCTTTGGACATGAGAGCAGAAAGAAAGTCCTGATGATGATGCTCCCTATTTCTGATGCCAATTTCCCAGTGCCATTCACCGAATGACCCTGAAGAAGTCTGGAATTCCCTTTTATTCCCTCTAATTTACATTAAATGTTTAAAGTGTTGAGAAACTACATTTTTAAAACTACAGAGTTAGAGACGTTTTTAAGCAGGAAATGGACATAAGAACTGAAACAAATTAAGGCTGCACCTATAATTCATACTGTGTCTAAAACATCCAGGGGGACACAACCTAATATTCCACTTTTTTGGCCTGTGGTAAATGTATTAAGATGAGATCCAGTGTTACCATTCTTGGTCTTAAAAAAGATTTCAAAGTGGCTGAAGATTATTGCCCCAATTACCAGCCTTACATCATGTCATGTCCATGTTACCCGTCTCCCTGTGAATCTTTCCTGTTAATATAATGAGTTGACTACAGGTCACACATGCCTATTTCACTGGCTGGTTTGCCCAAAGCTGAAACCCCATAAATAAAATCAGACAATGACAGTTCATGCTTTAGAGAAAGAGTCACTCTGAATCATATGTTTTAGTTTCAGGCAGCACTACAATCCACATTAGGAAATCTGTCATGCAGACATGGAAATGTCATAAACTAAATTTGTGCTTTTTTTTATTTTCACAAAGTTGCAATTGTGGTTTCAATCTGTGACAAGATCTCCAATGTTACCTCGAGTCATAGCATAAGTCCCATTTCTCTACCAGTAATTTGAGTGTTCAATATTGTGCATTCCCCACAGTTTTTGTCATCATAGCTGAAGGCTTTTCTATGACAATGAAAGGTTTTTCAGCAGTGCTACAACTCCATTCACTCCAGTATATTTAGAGACACACTGGTGGGCTAACTGATTAAAACTTGACATGATGATCAATAGTTCAACGGTTACCTTCAAAACATGCCTGGTGTTTTTGATATTACAATGGAATTATTAGTTACAGTCAACACTTACAACTCCTACAAGGCTGAGGTTTCAGATGGCATCGCCTGACAGGGAAGCTCAAACATAATCCATGTTTGAAGTATCCAGAGCAAGCTTTTTGTGTTACTAAGCATTTAAAATTACAGGGTGTCATTGGTGGTACTATACATGTTTCCTTAATGTACATGAACTTAGCCAAATGTGGTGCATTCTACCTCTACTTTTGCAACTTCCTCCTCTTATTCCATCATCCTCTGTTACTGTAGCTAAAGGCAGCCCCTTGAACCATATCAGAGTTCTAAAATTTTGCATATGTACAGACTTGTATGATCTTCAAACATACAATACAATAATTCAACCTTATTCCAGATTTTCTTTAGATGCCCCAGGTAATTAGTTTTGCCTAAAATCTATGGTTGTGTTTGTCTTAAAGGTCCCATATTATGCAAAATTCACTTTCTAAAGGTTTTCTAACAGTCATATGTCTCCCCAGGACAGTGTATGAAACTAAGTGTATGAGAAAAGGAAAATCCTGTCACCACTCTCTCTATTACTTTCTCCAATTTTCAGCGAATGTGTGCTCAAACGGGTGTGTCTTAAATCTTTCCCCAAGTGACGTTGAGAAGGGAAACAACCACTCCCGGCATAGTCGATGCAGCCATGGACCCATCCCCCTAGCTAGCTCTCTGAGCGTAGGCCATTGTTTCTCCTCACAAACCCTCCAGAATGGCGAAGCTAAGAGCGAAGCACGACAGTTACTCTGTTAATGGCTGCATCAACGAGCACAAAAGTCTGTATACTTCCTTCATCTGAGCTCCTAAAGATCCAGTGGATGGAGTTCATTTTTGATGGATATTTACCCCCAAGACTTCCGAAAGTTTTGTATGTGTGCGCCCAGCATTTTAAGGAAGTCTGTTTTCACAACTTGGGTGCATATAATGCAGGCTTCACCAAACAGCTGAAGCTGAAGCATGGATCGGTAACAACTGTCTGTGATACATCTGTAAACGTAGGAACTGCTTGTGATTTTGTGGCTTTACTGTGTAGGTCTGCTTAGCCCGATAGCCTGTAAACATGTTAGCGCTACAGCTAACGAAGCTCGGTCACTGCTGCTAACGTTTGTGTCCTTGAATTATGCAAGAGTCATTAATTACCAGAGACATTCTCCAGGACCGAGTTCTTGCTTGTGGTCTAACTCCAGTTTTCAACGCTGCAGCGTTTGTTTACTCTCGACTAAACTATTAAAGACTGTTTGGCTGAGGAAGCGCAAGCTGTCAATCACCCCGGGAACGGTGCGTGGTGGAGTGATGGGCGGAGCCATCGGCTGCTCGGCTCCCTGAACAGCCCACACACTCTGAAAGAGCTGTTCTCAAAAGAGGGAAAATAAGGGGTTGACGAGAAGCTACTGCCTTCAAAGTAAAGGCCGATTTGGTCAAACTATGGCTCTGACAGTTCATTGAGATATCAAAAAATTGTTTCAGATTGGGAACAAAGTGCATAATATGGAACCTTTAAACAATTAATTATTGTGTCTGATTATACAGTATTGTTGAAGAGCTGCATAGGCTTGCAGCGCTTATCACAGTCTCTTTACATCAAGAAAGTTCCTGGCTCTAAATATCAGCTGCAGCCTTCCTGTGTGGAGTTTGCCCGTTCCCCCTCCAACAGTCTAAAAACATTAAAAACATGCACATTAGGTGAAAGTGTGGTATGCAATAAGAAATGCAGGAAGTGATCAATTCCACTAGAGCTAATCATAGTAGGTAAAAAATCCACTTAACAAGAAATAATATATTTTAGCAACAGTTTCATGGATTAACACCAAACCTTGTTAATTGACACAGCACCCATTCTTAAATTCACAAATTAAGAACTTACATTAGGTAAAATGTTTTTTTTTTCACAATCAACAACCACAATTATGACTGCTCTTTGTGTTTTGTTTGCTTGTTTTCCTCACACAATCACACTACAATGCGTTTGTTTCTTGACCCCTGTACAGATTACATTTTTAAGGTTAACCTTTAGCGACAACCCCCTTGGGTGACTTCTCAAGACATCCTGTCAAAATGTAAAAATAATTCTTGAATAAAAGGTAAACCATACTATGAGTAGGCGTCCATATTAAAGGTCAAAGGCAGTTGGTGAACACATTTCTCTTTAAAGAGACTGTTGCACCTTATCATTACAAGTTGACCAAAAGTCCGAATGTCAAACCACATACCGACATTTGATTCAGTTTATATGGAGTAGCAGCTGTGATTTTAATTGAAATGTGTTGTTTCTGGAGCTTTATCCAAACATGGGGACTCAAATCTGGGACTCAGACTTGAGTCACACTAAAGTTACATATACAGTGACTTCATGCTAAACAATCACTCGACTTAAAACTCAACTCAAACTCACAATTTGAGACTCGGGAATAATCTTTTAATTTTAAAAATGTATTCTTGATAGCCTCTCTGTCTGATCTCTTGTCTGCTGTCATCTCCACAGATGTAACACTGGTGTAATGTCACACAAATGCAGATCATTCTGTACGCGCAATCAGTGAAAACAAAGGCAGCCCTGGAAAGCACACTGTTGCCGCCCTGCCTTACATTATAACTTTTGGGTGTAAAAACTTCATATAAGCACAGAAAACTGCAACATCTGTGGGATAGGAGTACAGGATGCTGGATCCACCACATCCAACTTCATCCGACTTAAAAAACACATCAGAGTGAATAAAAGAGAAAGTAGAAAACAGAAGTAAAAGAAGATACCTCAGACAGACAGCATCAGCTCTTCAATCAGAATAGAAAAACCTTACAAACAACAACTCCACTTGTAAAGAAACAGAAAATGTCCATTGGTCTCTGCAAGAAAACAAAGCTGACAATCATCTGAGGCACTTATAAAAAGACAGACAAGCTAAAAAAAACATGAATCACAACACAAAAAAACATCAGCAGTATGGAACAGTATGTTAGTTAATGTAAATGCAGAATAGAAAGAATAAGTGTTCTGTGATGACTGTGAAAATGTGACCACACCCCTGCAAAGATCAGAGGCAGACCAGGGAGGCCCCAAGATCTGGGAGATCAATAGTCACCCCAGAGCAAGAATCCCAGCCAGCCCACCACAGGGATGACCACGCTGCCCAGAAAACAACAGAGGAAAGCCCCATCCATATACCACCCACAGCCATGGAGCGTAGGCTGCAGGGGGGCCATGGACACTAACTGGTCCCATTGAGTGCTCTGCCTGTTGCCAAGAGGCAGTTAGAGTGTAGGGCCCCACGAGCCCGAGAACCACCCACTTCTTCAGGCAGCGGCTCCGACACCCCAATCACTCCAGGGACCAGGGCACCACCAAGCACCTCATCTTAAGGTTTTCCAATTTTTTTTTTTTTTCCTTTTTAACTTGTCCAGCAGCAAGCAGATAGATGGTCTGGATGCTGGACCGTACAAGTGCCAAACAAATTTGCCTTGCCAAGACAGGCTTCATGGATAAAAGGCCCCTTTTGATAACTAAGTATTATTCTTTGTTTTTAAATTTGTCTATTGTTGAATTTACATATTAATGCTGGGCCTGACAAGAGGAGTGGGGACAAAAGAAAGGAGAGAGTAAACAGACACGGACATGCAGAGCACCCACCCTGATGCCCCAGTCAGGCACTCCCAGGGACCAGGGCCTGTGTTTTGTTTGCAATTAAAATCAGAGTCATGTTTGTGTATTAGTGTCAGTGTTTGTGTTTTTGTGTATTGGTGACTTGGCATTTTTAAAATTGAGGAGTGAGCTGCCAGAGGGAGCAGCAGACGAGGCCATTTTAAATTGCCCCATCCGCAACATCCCATACGACATGCCTGCTCCCCAAAACCCTACATGTGTGGGTGTGTAGAAGACTTGGGGCAGAGCATGTGGATGCAGGACTTGAGGGAAAGAAACCCATCGTTTTTGGAGATCTCTCCCAACCAACAAGCCAACCAACAGTGAGCGAGCCCAAACCCAAAGCCCACCATACCCAGGCCACCCACACACACTCATGCACAAATACACACCACAAACATCTCCCTGACACACCAAGAAACAACTTCTCACACCCTGGCACCAGTCCCCCGCCAAACCTAGTCCCCTCCGCTCTCCCCCAGCCCAACCCTTTTCCCCATACCCAGTTTATTTGATGCACATTTTGTATATTAATCAAAATCCATCTCGAACATAAATAACAATTGATTCACAAGGAAATTTTTGCAAAAATTGTCAAAAACCCAGTCAGTATACAGCTAGACAAATATTAAACACATGAGAAACACCCAGTAGTGCTTACAGTAACACTGAAGGAAATAGTCACATAATTAAACAATTAAAACAATTTGAAAAGACTACAATTTCACATGAATCCCTGAGACTTTTCATAGGTACAGGGTAAAGATTAAGTAAAATCAGGCAGTAGACTGACTCAATCAGTGAGTCTGATGAGTGCAAACACCACCATGGAAGAAACCATTAACACAGCAAAAGAAAGAAAAATGTTTGTGCAATGAATCCTTCAGAAAAAGTGTAATGTGTACGTAATGAAGGATAAATAAAAAACAATTATGCAGTGTCTGATGCTATTTGTAGGTATTTCACACTAATCTGTATTCTGTAAATGCTACTCATTGATTCGTGTTTTGATTCAATGACTTTTATACTAATTTTGATTATTTCATTCAGTGATTTAAGGTGAATGTTACTCAAAGCACCAAACATCACACCTCTTTGACAATGTCAGTTTAATCAACAGTTTTGTTTTTGGTTAACATTTTGTTCTGAGTAACATGGTAGTCCATTAAACGTAACTGTTTATTTTATTACCTCGTGTGTTTATGGTTGTAATGTGAAAAAAACAACAATGATAATCCCCATTTTGTTTTATTTTTAGTGGTCATGATCTATGTTTAAAAGGGAAAGTGTTATGTTTGGTTCTCAGTTGAATTCTTGTTAAGTAGACCATGATAATCGACTTGGTATTGTTATATTAGTTTTCAGGCTTGCAGTCAATAGTATATTCTTTATTTTATTATGATTAAGTGCAAGTCAGACTATTGTATATAGTATATTAATCTTTATTTGTTTTATTATTTTTTTCGGACAGATATTTTAATGAAAGAGCATTAAAGTCTGTTCGCCACTTTTACATCCATTAAGTCTGCACTTGTACTTACTGCCTCGGTAACTCCTCCCTTCATCCTCCTCAAATTTGCAACCTTGGTATCATCTTCAACAATAACATCTCCATATAGCAACAAATCAACCAAATCTCCAGAACAGGGTTCCTCCACCTGAAGAATATTGCCCATCTTTCTCCTTTCCTTCAGCGGGAACCCTCATCTGCGCTTTCATCACATTCAGACTTGACTACTTCAATAGCATTCTGTGATTTATCACATAAAGTTTTTGACAAGCACCAAAGTTTTGCCCTTTGATGCCTCACTCACACATGCTCCGGTGACCACACCACCTCTGTGTTCCACAGACTCCACTGGCTTCCATTTTTACAATTTATTCAATCCAAAATCTTCCTCCTCACATTCAAACCCTCAATTACCTGGCTCCCTCCTCTCTGACTGACCTCCTTCATTAACATACACAATATCACAGTCTCTGCTCCTCTCATGCTAATCTTTTTTCCCATTCCCCTCATGACAAAGCACCGAACCCGGGGTGACCAAGCCTTCTGAACTGCTGCCCCTACCATCTGGAACTCTCTCCTGAAAGTCATCAGTGACCGCTCCCCCTTGACGACTTATTATTATTATTCTTGAGGCAGTTGTAAGTACGTTTTGAAATCCTTCTTTTCTGGTAAGGACTTCTCTTCAAAATGAACAGTTCACAAATTAAGTATATAATTAATCTCGGACCATTTCGACAAGTTAAAGGAGCACAAAAGTTTTTATTTTTTAATTTTTTTAATTTTTAAGTCAGCACCTTACAAAGTCACTTGTTCTTGTTGGAGAAGTTCTCAAATCATACAAATACATCTATATTTTCCACAGGAAATGCAATGGCCCGGTAATGGATTTTAAAGTGAAGCTTTGGAGGTCTGCCTTCTGTGGCACCCTTTTAACCATCCAGTAATAGTATCTACTGAGTTCCATCAGGTCTGTGGAATTATTGCACTCTGCATTAAAACACACTTCTGTCTCCAACTCCGTGGCTCTCAGGGCTTTGTCTATTTTTCCATCATGTCTTTTAATGTTGCAGTAAAGTAACACAAGATGGGAGAGCTACTGACTACTCACTTCTATTTTTCTTTTGCTCTTGTTACACTTAGTTTTCTTTAATCTTGTTACATTCTTTATATTCTGTTGTATAAATATTTGTAAAATCTACAAATTATGTTGTTTTAATGAGATATACCAAAGGGCGGGGGCAGTACTGATTTCAGTTATCCTCACAATGTCCATGTTCTGTTCTGTTTTTGTGCTAATGACAAATTTGCGTGGAAAAAATTAAATATAATGAAACATGAATTCTACTTTAAGGAAGATGGCGGGGGGCCTCTCCTCCTCCGCTCCCCCAACGCAGTCCCTTCAAAAACCTTTTCTTTCCTTTCATGCTGACCCCACAGGTGTTGCTGTTGAAGTATTTTAATCAGAACATCAACACTTTATTCTCGCCACAAAAGGGAGAAAATTATAGTAAAGGAAATAATGATAATACTAGAATCACTTAGAAGTTATATTTTCTGCCTCAGGTCTGCAGTTTCTCATCGTGGGGCATAATTGTTATTTCATGAAAATTACGAGGGAATGAGTCACTAAAGCTGTAGAGCAGTGGATGAGTTCTCATTTAAACTGCAGCCTGCACGGTGCACCTAATAGATACACTTGAGATAACAACTTGGTAACAAATAGAGATAACAAATGGCCTAAATATAGGAGCACAAGCTGAAGGATTTACTGAACCAGGGTGTAGCAGCATTATTAACGTAGACTCGCTTGTAAAAGTGTATCATCTCCCTACAAACCTGCAATGTGCTGATTGAGAAGTGTTTGCCACTGCTTTGACTGCTTTTGGTAAAATTCATTGTTTTGTTTGTTTACCCAAGCCTCTGTATTTATTTGAGGTGTGAGGTAGCCATGATATTTTCACAAAAAATTATGACACCTGTTCAAAGAAAATTCTTTGTGCTAACAAGTGAACTCCTTTGATTCCACTGAGAGAGCCAGTTTGCAGTCATCACACATCAATAAATTAGTTTCCACTTAAATTTTCTTACATAATTCCTATTACAACTTTATGATATGTCATTGATGAAAGTGTAATTGAATACACTGCACATGGAATAATATGTTTATGCATATTAAACACTTAACAGAATGCAAGAAGTGCTGACTCGTAACAAAATTGGTTGCCTGCCTGTTTGTGACAAACATCTTGGAAATGCACTCCACTGAGATGATGTCTGAAATGTAATTCTCTACCGAACCACTTATGTACAAGAAGAATAGCTCGTGAAAATATTATCATCAGTGTACAGGTTCATTCATTGAATGCAAAAAAGAATTACATAGTGCTGAACAATAATTTTGAATGAATTGTTTTGTCACAGCTGAGGTCCTGTCACTCTGCCTCCAATTGATGATGTGCCCTGGCTTCTTGGCCAGATGGGGTATCCCTTTGGTTGAATGGTCAGCATGCATGACTCTCACCTGGGAGACTAGGGTTCAAAGCCTGCCTGGCCCTCCAATCTACAACAACCAACACATATTATTGTGGCAGATTGTAAATCATTTTCATCATCTAGCAAAATGCTTCCATCCCAACACAAAAGATAAATGAACAAAAGATGTGATTTTTTTTTTTAACACAGTGTTTGTTGCTAAGTTACTCGAACTTAATAAATTCAAATTCCATTGAAAAACAAGTTGGCTGATGAAAAACCTCTTTTCTTTCTTTTTCTTTATTTGTTGGGGTCTCATCTCCACATATAAACTATAAACTGCCTTGTCAGAGTGTGGTGAGTTGTATTTTGTGTCTGTCAGGAGGATGATACCTGCCTGCATACCTGCGCAGTCAGATTATATTGTTGGGTTGTGTGTTTACTGTATTTTAAATAGGGATGGAGAGTTTAACCAACAAGTTTAACCTGTTCAGGCCAAGTTAATTTGTTAGATTTAGTATCTTATAAACAGCTATTAATCATGTGCATCAAGTGATGATTGTGCTTTAACGGAGAATTGTGCTTTTAATGTAGTTAGATCTTTACATGAATTGACAACTTGTGGTCGTTAA
>JAOXYM010000013.1:12707852-12725394 GCA_028567055.1 Leptatherina wallacei
AGAGAGAGAGAGAGGGAGAGAGAGAGAGAGAGAGAGAGAGAGGGAGAGACAGAGAGAGAAAGAGAGAAAGAGAGAAAGAGAGAAAGAGAGAGAGTTTATACTGAAAATTAAGATGTTTTTCATCAAACTTTGGTGACAAACATTTCATTCATGCAATGTCCTGTCACACATTAAGACCACATTAAGATTGTTGTGATTTTAAAACTGACTAAGCTCCTGCTCAAGTGTAACAATATTCAGTGTATAACATCTGAAAGTGGAAACAGGGACATTTCTGGATACGTATGCTGGTTGATATACTGTATGTACAGTATATACACAATTAACACAAAACTAGAAAATAATCATTTTTATGGCTAATGCTATTTGTTATTTCCTGATTCTGTATTTTGTTGCTTTCCCCCAACGCTAACCCTTACTCACCCATGAGGTAGGTAACTATCTTGCACATAGCAGCTCCAAAGGTGAAGTCCTTCAGGATGTTGGGGATAAGGGTGAAGGGCATACAGATGATGGCCATCATCAGGTCACTGACAGCGAGAGACAACAGGAAGGTGTTGGTGACGGTGCGCATGCGCTTATTGACTGTAAGCACCACAATGATCAGCAGGTTGCCAAATACACTCAAGAAGAAGATGAGAGAGTAGAGCAAGATCCGTAGCGTGTGGTCCTCCTCTGCAACAAAAAAGGCAGGAAATTAAAGTGTGAAGGTCTTTGTTCTAATGAATCAATCTAGCAGCACTATTTTACATGATGATTTCCTACCATCTTCATTCAACAGATGGTAGTCTGAATCATTGCACAGCTTCTTGTTGCTTTATGTTAAGTACACATAATGGACATGCCTTTGTGTTAATGAGCAGACTTAAAAAGCTAAACATCTTTTTATTCTGATGTTTTTGTAATGGCAATGCTAGCAGCACTACAGCTGGATCAGGAAATCAAATTTGATGTTGCTGCTACTAAAAAGAATACAATGTCAAGCTTTGATTGCCATAAACGGTGATGTTCTGCTACTAAAACACTGGCTACATCTGTTGCCGGTGAAAGAATTGACATCACAGCCCCGGTTACGACATAATAGTAATGGTCACTCATGCTCTCTTTTTACCACAAAGGGGAAAAGCCAAAATTACTCCTATCAAGCCCTTATAAAGTTATTATGTTGGAAAACACTATGATTCCTACACCAACTATAACTTATATTTCATCACAGACATTTCATATTTTATCTCATTACCTTTGATTTGTTGATACATTATGTACCAATTTTTGCATGTAAGCCTGCTTCATGTTCCATAAAAAATGGGCAATGGGCAATTTAGGGCCAGTGATGAGGGGTAAAAAATAGAAATAAATAAGTAAATAAATGAATGAATAGATGAAAATATGTGATTTTAAAACGATTTCGTCAATAAGTGGTTGCAATCATGATTAGGTACAGAATAATGTCCATAAAGGAATGCTCTGGCCGTCCTTGAGCTGCAAAGATGGTCAGAAGATCCCTTTTGTTGACAAAAACATGCTTGAAAATTTTAAGAACAATGCTCCACAAATAAAGATTTAAAGGGAATTGCATATATTTTGGTCTACAGTGCATAATTAAATTAAATAATCCAAGTAATCCACAAAAGGCTGGACACAGTGATCCTCAGACAGCATTGCATCAAGAACTGTGATCCATCAGTGACCACACGGGCAAGGGATTACTGTGGGCAACTTCTGACAAGCATGGAGTTACATTAGTAAATGTGACTTGTAACTTTGTTCTGAAAAAACTTGCATTGACTTCTTTAAGCTCAGAGACATCTGAGATGGATCCTCACTTAGTGAAAATGTGATCAAAGGAATCATCATTCTAGACTTCTGAAAAAAAAAGACATTGTGAGCTCTGGACCAAAGACAAAAAAGATAATCCAGACTATTAACAGGAATTCAAAATCCCAAAAGCTTAGGCTAGTGATGGTGTGAAGTTATGTCAGTGTTCTCGTCAAATTTCATTTACACTTTTGTGGGTCATTTACTTCCAGACAACTTATTTTCTGGGGACGGTCATAGATTTTTCAATAAAGCAATCCAAAGCCACATTGTGCTGACTTGCCTGCAGTCCTGACCAGTCCCCAAAAGACAATGTATGGACAATTTTAAAAGAAAAAATGTGACAACCTGTACTGTTGCACACTTTAAGCGGCATGTGGTGGAAAATGGGATCAAAATAACAACGGAAACATTTCAGCAGCTGGGACATACACAGTGGATGGATGGGTGGCAAACAACTTATAAGATCTTAGATAAATGAAACCATAAGTTAAAGGAAGAATTCCATAGGTTAGTTTTTTACAGGCGCTAAAAACTCTGATATTGATACTCATGAAGATGTGCTGATGACCCCGTTATGTAATAGTGACACCACTTTGTACATGGGAACTTCATACTTTTTATCCACTTTGCTAACAGCACCATACATGTTTGCACATAGAAGTGCACTTACTTGCCTACATACTAAGGAATGGCTTTGTGAGAATGCATTCGGCTATGAGCTACATAACTACATAAAACAAGCACTTAGCACAGTCTCTGACCTTTAGGATGTCCGACTACTAGACAGACCGGGTTTTAGCTTTGCTAATGTGGATTTGTTAAAAACTTTCACTTATTTACTAAAACCTGCGAATGGTGCCTCTTAAATGACCAAATTCTCTCCTTTTTTTTCTGGGAAACATCTGGAAAAGACACAGGCATAACAGAAATCAAATGCTTTAGGGAAATTGAAAAGACACAGCTCAAGTCTATATGCTTTGTAATAATATGGTATAACTGATCCTTGAAGGCATCAGAAGGTTAGTAAACAAAAAGAGATCATGATCCTGAAATCATTTATACAATCTCACATTAATTATCATGTTGTAGATACTGTGAGCCATGTAGTAATTTAGCAATTTGTCTTCAGGCAGCAAAAGCTCATTAACTCATTAAGCTCATTAAAATATTCCACTTAACTGTGTTAAAGTTTCAATAATCTTTCCGATCTCTCAGTCATCTTCTGAAAAAAGGCTGCCTACCACAGCCAGGGATTTTTTGGGAAATGATTTACAGCTGTTATTCTGTTGTTTGTCAGAGTTAGATGCTTCTATCAAAAGTCCTGATAGCTGAGGCCTCCATCTTGACCATAAATATTGTAAAATATAAAATGCAGCTTGAAGCCTGTTTGTGCCCTCAGCTCAAAGTAGCTTCATCAGATCATAGCCTGTAAAGTCCATGTTATTTCATGCTTTCTCTTTTATCTTCACCTCACCTTCCTCCCTGGCTTAGACACAACGTTTTTTCAACAGGTTACCTACTGTGTCTGTATCCTGGGGATTAGAGGTCCCCACGTGTGTCACATCTGCAGGACACAAATCACATCACACAAACTCTAAACTTCACATACACACCAGTAAAGGCCTTTATAACTACACACAAACACTCCACTGAAAATAAACCACCAATAGTTCCTCAACAGCAGCAAGGAATTACTTTTACTGCATGACAACTAATAACAATATCTATGCTGGCATAGACAAATCAGCCAAAACATTGAAAAAATCAGCCAAATATTACAGTTTGTATCGGGACATTGACAGTGGACCTCTGGTGGATATTCTTTTCAGGCCTGCAACTTCCTCTTTTGTCCTCCACTCTTCCAGGTTTCTCATTTTTTAAGATCACACTGCACACCATGCTGAGATATGTCAAGTGTTCAGCTAACAGCTGTTTGCAAATCACCTTGTTGGTGAAAACATATTATTTTATACCCATCTAACTGTAATTTTTCTATCATCTTTTAAAGATGCAACTAAAGAATTAGGAACAGATTGTGTCTTTGTGTCAGGCTGCTATTAACAGTGTCTAAGATGCTAAATAAAACCATTTCATTACTAAGGTGTCAGCCATGTGTAGATGCAATATTTCTTTATCCTCTGAGTTAGATGCATTTTTTGTAATGATGTGGCTCTTTGAAGAAAAACCTAAAAAAAATTAGACTTGAGACATACTTAATTGCATGATTAAAAATATTTACAAGAGCTTTGATGAGTTATGGGAATTCATTATAACGTGTTTTTATGCTTACAATCTAATCAATGTTTTCTATCCGATTAGGACAATTTAAGGTTACCCATAAGGCTTTTATATCTTAAATAGAATTAAAATGACAATCTATTGAATCTACGTACATTTCCCCCTCTCCTGTACCACAGTAATCCTGAACATAACTCATATTGATTTGCAGTAATCCACCTGGGATGTAAATACTTGTATTGTGCACAGCTGGCTGGGGCACATAATCCGAGCTGCACTTATCTGCCTGCTTATCAAAAAGCAACATAATGTTCAGATTGAGCAGTATAACTGGAACACTGCTGTGCAGTTCGCTGCCATGAACTTGAACAGGTATATAACACATTTTTTTTACTTTTTCCAAATTCATGGTGTGCATGTAGTTTACAGATAAAAATGACATGTCAGCAAATTGATTGTCGGCATTTGCTCTGTGCTGCAGTCCTGAAATGTTTTTATGTCACTTGCAGTCTTACTGATGGATTTAGCCTCAGTCTGGTCAGTAGAAGTCAGTACAGTCAGTCTTTTGCTGTCTCTTTCATCTCTCTTTCTCTCAGAGTCACACACACACACACAGACACATGCATGCACACTTCTACCGACATGTGGCTTCACCATCTGTCACACAAACTCCTCTGCAGATAAAAAGCTTTGATATGGTGTATGTGCTCTGACAGAACATCGGGGTTTCTACACCAAACAGACATGGAAAAGACAGCAACTTAAATAGCTTAATTTGATCTTTGTGTGTATATGTGGGTCTACACACATCTGCGCAAGCATAATTGAAATGTATATACATGACTGACATGAGAAAAGAGGATCAGTTTTTCTTTTTTCTTTGTCTTACAGTTTTTTCTCTATTTTGCTTTTGCTTAATCAAAGCCAGTTAACTTTCCCATGTGCTTACTGATAACTTCCTCTGCACATTAACCAGTTTCTTGGAGCTGGTATTTCTCAGAGCTCATTTTCTGCGCAGCGTAGTGGAGGCAGCATTATTTACCTTGCTCACTAATGCTTTCACTGCCAATATCCAGCTCAGACTAATTCTGCTATGCAAAGAGATCACTGAAATAGGTCAGTCCTGCAATACACATCACAAAGACAGAGGGACAAACATTTCTTACCCTGACTGAAGGGAACTCAAGAAACGAATTTTGATTACATCATTTCTGTAGTGCAACAATCAAACCCGTCTTTAAATGCATCCTCCTGTCTGCGTTCTACCTACCCAAAAAGCTCAAGATGAATTATTAAAACTAAAGATATATATTGACACATAAAACAAATTTATATCTGCCATTTTGTGAGTTTAGATTGAGTCCTGAGATTGTAAATAAGAGATCAGGTTTTAGAGGAAATCTGTAAATACCACTGATGGCTGCTGCGGTATGGCTCCAAAACCTTCTGGTTTCAATGGAACTTGGCAACCAATAGCACTGCACAGTAAATTATGGGTTAGTAGTGACATACTTATAGCCACAGACCAAAACAAGAAAACAGAATGCTGCTTGCACAATCTATGCAGTATTTTTGTAAGAAAGGGAATAATGCAGGCAAAATCTCCAAAAGGAGACAAAGAAAATGATATTAAAAGAAAAAAAAAACACCAATAGAAGCAAGGAAATATATTTCCTGACCTCGACAAATCTTCAGATATTTTACCTGTACTGTGTGGTTTTATTCCTTCACCCAGCTTTTTAACAGGCCACATGTTTGTTCACATTGGCAGCTTTATTCTATTATAACACCAACACATCAAGATTATTTCATATTTAACAATCAACAATATAAAATGTGTTGGAAGGTCATTTTCAATGATCAGGATGTTTTCCAACATCCTGACAATTCTGAGTTTCCGACTTTCCATCGCAAATTTTTATTGGCTGCATTTTGTTAACTTAAAGGATTAGATTTATATTGCCCTTTATTGCTCAAAGCGCTTACATTGAGTCTATTATTCATCCACTCCTCATTCATACTTTGTGATAGTAAGCTATATATGTAGCCTCAGCTGCCCCGGGGCAGGCTGACGGGAACGTGGCAGCCAGTGTGCGCCAACGGCCTCTCCAACCACCATCGAACATTCATACTCATTCATACACCAGCGATGCCGACACTGGAGGCAAAGAGGGCGAAGTGTCGGCCATTGGACGACTTGCTCTACCTCCTGAGCCACTGCCGTCCCTGAAAGGCCCTTAAAATGAATTCCAAAAATAAAGGACAAATTCCAGATTTTTTTGAGATTGTGACATTATGAATTATGCATGTTCAATGCAAGAAAGAAATCATCCAAATAAAACTCTTACATCATTCATTTGTTCATAACCTTAAATAGCCTCATAATTCTGTCCTGTAATATAAAGCCCAAACAAACAGCAGGAGGGAAAAACAATTATGCTTAGAACTAATAGTCTATTCTTCATAAAACACCACCATCACTATGAATATACAGGTTGCCATAGTAACATGTAAACACACCACAACAAAATGGAATCACTTGGTTGGTTTTAGATGTAACATTGCTTGGTTAGATTTATAAATCACAACTTCTTAGTCAAGGTTAGAATTGTTGTTTTACAACATGACCGTCATTGCTATTGAGAATGTTTTTATCCTTCACATGCAACTGCTCTCATGATTACTACAGGTTGCATATTTGAGTGTAAAAGTTAATGTCCACCGACATGTACATACACCACATGTGCATGTTTTGGGGAAGAGGACAGTCTTGTTAAATGGGAACAGTGCTGTAATTTTAACTTTTTGTTCAGAACAGAAGATCTGTGTATGGGGGGAGGGGGGGGGGGGGGTCTGTGCAGCAAATTGGACTGTTTCTGTTGCATTAAACTATAGTTTTCAGCATGACTGTTTAATCCTGAAATTAATATTGTGGGCTGACTGCCCAGGGTTTACCTGAATGCTTTCCTGTTGAGAGAACTTTGGTATGATAAACACAGAGATGTCTGTTTTTTCTCTACACTGTAGAGAATTTAGAAGTACTTTGAGATGATGGACTGTATCTCCATGTAACTAATTAAGCCTGTGGAGTCTACAGCTTTATTTAGTTACACATGGATACAGTCCATCATCTCAAAGTACTTCTAAAATAGTCACTCATTTAACTACATATGGTCACAACTGACATGAAATATTCAACATATCCACTGCTATGTGTTTACTAGTTTGTCACGAATTGGTCTGTCTGCAGTTTTAGAGACTTTTTCTTTGTTTCTTTCTTTATACTGCCTACACACTTAACATGTTGAACCAAAATTATAAAGTTGCAGACAGAACAAAGGTAGTTTCATCACTGAAGGGACTCAGTTTGACTTTTTTATATTGTTTTTAATCTGCATTATATTTTTGTCATCATAATGTTGCTATTATTTAGTATGAAGAGGCAAAGACAGATTTTTACAAACATGAATAGTGGCTTCAGCAAAAAAGTAGACAGAAAACTAGAAAAATAAGAAATGTTCATGAAAATTGCAAATGACAGACCTAATAATTGATAATGGTTTAATTCATTATGATCCGATAGTATGCGAAAGATTCCACTTGTAGTGACTGGAGCACCGTGAATTATCCTTTTCTCTGCTCTCCCTCTCGGCTCATTGTTTTGATTCAGTGTCAGTTCTTTTCTACACATGCCAGAAAGCAGCTTTTAGTACAAAGAAAAGCTCTGATAACCTCCCCATGCACACTCTGGCTTGCACCAAATGATAGACAGATAGAAGTTATATACAGAAACAAGTGAGGAGAAAATTAGAAATGAACTTAATTGTGAATACTTCTAGGTTGGTTACTTGTTTGAATACTTCTAGGGATGAACAAAAAAGACACAAAGACTTTTCATATTTTGGTAGTGATTAGTCCAGAAATAATGCAATAACAATAGGTCTGAGCATTTATCACCACCGATAGGACACAAAAGGCAGTCAAATCTCTTTCCTGAAGAGACAAGGGATGAGACATTGAGGGAAATATTAAAAACTCGGTGTTTGGCAGCTTGAATGTGGTAATTGTTACAATATGATAGAATAAGTAAAAAAAAAAATCTGAATGCCAAGAAAATGATGGAGAAAATACAAGCTTAAGGTTCTTTATAAGTTATTATTGGAATTTTATTAAAAAGCATAACTGATAACATGACTGGATAATATATTTGCAGTCCTGGTAATGATAAGGTTATCATAATGGCTGCAAAAAAGAAACCCCAAAAAAGATTCAGCACTTTGTTGATGGCATTTCCAGAACTAAAAATGTCTTCTCCTCTGTGTCCTCTTTGTTTTTCTGTTATTAAATCATTGCACTTCTTCAACTGTCAGATCATACTCATGTGTGCTCAAAAACAACCAAACTAATTGAAGTGAGAGGGTGAAACTGTCCATCTTCAGATTTACAACAAAGTGAAATTACAACAATTATGATGTCAACAGAGCAGCCATGCCACACCCCTCCACTTCTGCCTATATTGCTGGGGGTGGGGGGGTTCTGTGTTTTTCTCTTGAACCTCACTAAAATAAAACTGAGGGTTTATTGAAAATTGAAAGAGCATCATTGAATTGTTTTGATGCCGGAAATTAGCCAAAAGAAACCATTTGGCCAGGTTTTCTTTGTACTCAGCTCTGCCAATCTTCTTTTCTGCTCGTATTACAGCATATATATATATATATATATATATATATATATGTGTGTGTATGTATGTTTTTGGTTATTTCAAACACTCCCTACTGTATGTACTGTTATAGGCTCTCATATATGCACAAATTCATCACATCTAACAGGCTTTTACCATCATTTAACACAAAGTCAAGTGTTGATGAAAGAAAAATGAACAGATTCCATCATCATAATCATATAAATGAAAAGTTAACTGCAGTGAAAGAGTCTATTATTAGATATGCAGTTAAATTAAAAATGAATTTTTAAAATCTCCCTCATGCATGACATCATAACCATGAATTAACCCCCACAACTGTCTAATACATATGCAGCATCTGTCACTTCCTATCCCACCAGGCTTTATGTCGCTGCACCTATTAGAGAAAAGACAGCGCTGCTCGGCTCCTGTAAGACCTAGGTGTTGGTAAATGTCACAGCTAGCGGCTAATCCAGCATGGTAAATGTCATCTATCCTTTGTCACTAAGCCAGCAGCACCCCCCTGAACAGCTGATGAAAGTAATAAGTGAAACCAGTTTCTATTGACAAGCATACTACAACACCCACTCCACAGAAGCTGTGGTCACAGCAGTCTGCAAACAAAATAGCATGTTTGTAGCTTTACCTACAGGACAGAAAGGTGTTCAACATCGCAGCTCTCAACAAGCAGTGACATAAAAAGGTGTGAGTGGTGGAAATAGTGAAATATGCACGATTACAAGAGAGTGCTACAAAGAGTAGAATAGTGAGAGGCAATAAAAATGGATTTAAATATTTAGTCCATCATTTAGTGTTTATGGTAACAGATTGAACATGGAGGGTGCTGTTGGTAGGTACTCATAACTACATCTTTACTGTATCATCATCCTTTCTAAAAAAAATGACCAATATATTCCGCCGAATAAGGGCTCTTTCTGTTTATAGGAATGAATTGGTCTCTTCTACAGTTCCAGCAAGAGACTTCTATACACAAGTCTTTTGAGCCGATAAAAACAAATAACACCCAATTTAAATTCAAATTTTTATGTATCAGGACATAAATAAGACAAATAAATTAGGTTTTAAAATTGGGTAAATAGATCAACAACGACACATGACATCAGTGTTGGGAAAGTTCACTTTCTACATGAACTAGTTCAAAGTTCAGTTCACACATTTTAAAATGAACTAGTTCAGTTCATAGTTCATAATTAAAATTTTTGAAGTTCATGGTTCCAAAAATGATTAAGTTTATAGTTCTTTTTAATGTTTTTGCCAACAGTATATTTACAAATATATACATATACATATATACATACATATATATATATATATATATATATGAACAAGTTCAATGAACGATCATTCATTGAACTCGTTCATGCACAACACTGCATGACATGTTACACCATGTGATTCAACAGGAGCAAAGTCTAAATGCCGAATCAGGATGTGAAGAATTACACTCCATGACTCAGAAGCTTATAAAACCACCTTTTATAGAAATAGCTTGATGCAATCCTTTTTCTTTTCTCTCTCTTTTTGTTGTATGTGTGTGAGATGTTGTCAGTCTTTCACATCATTATGAAGAATTTTGTCCCACTCCTCTTTACAACATTGCTTTAGTCCATTGACAATTGCTGCATTTGTCCCTGGACAGCTTGCTTGAAGTTCCACACCCTCAGAAAATAAAGTGCCTAATCGTATCTTTAGGGGTACAAAGGATTGTCATTGGGATGGTACCCTCTAATTTACTGCTGTTGGACCCTGAACAGTGCAGTTTGTACCTTAAAAATACCAGCATTGTACCTCTGTGGGCTGTCTGGTCTTTATAAGGTATAAACCCCACTGTTGAGGGTACTACAGTACCATAAAGTGTACCACCTCAGTGACAATCCTTTGTGTCCATAAAGGCACAATTAGGTACGTTATTTTGTGAGAGTGCACCACATTTCAGTCAGGTTGAGGTTTGGGCTTTGACCCGGTCATCACAACACCTTGATTTTTTTTTTCTCTTTTTGTTGTCAATTTGCTGCTGTTTTAGGATCATCGTCCTGCTGCATGAATCCGTTTAAGCCAAGCAGTAGTTGTCAGAGAGGTGGCCTCACATTTTATTCAAGAACACTGTGGTATATGCAAGTGTTTGTGGTTAACTCAGTGGCTTGAAGGTGGCTGCAAAACAAGCCACAAATCATCAGTCCTTCACCACTGTGCTTGACGGTAAGGTTGAGGTGTTTATGTTCATTTTAGTTTTTAACAAATATCTAAAATATATGATGATCCACTCATCAAGTCCATTTGATTAACAGCACCTGACTGCTACTTACCCTTTTGATTGTCACAGAAGCATTGAACTAAATTTTTCACACTGCTTCTAACCTTAGTTTTTATCAAATGAACAATAACACAGTGTAATATGCTGTAATGTTTTCCATCTGAGGTTTTATGTATCTTATTTTGAGACCTGTGAAGGACTACCTGATGCTTGTTATGTCCTGATAGTAAAACTTAAGAATAAAAAGAAGGTTTACTTAAGAATGTATGTGGTTTGACATGTTTTATTGCACATGTTCCACCATGAGCTCTGAACTCCTCTGAGAGTCTGCATAGGTCCCCCCCCCCCCCCCCTCCAAATCATAGCCAACACCTTGACAGTGTTCGGTGTGAAAAAAATTTGAAAGGTGTTTGTGATTGAGCAACATATTTCCTCCAGGGACTGGGCAAGGTTTTGCCACACAATGAGATGTGTCTGCTCCCTCTTGGTGGGTGCATCAGGGAGGACTGCTGGTATCCATGGGGACATTCTTAGAAAACAGTAATCATTTCACTATTATGCACTGTAGGACACATTTCTATTTTAAATGCACTACTGCTTGCATCCTCTCTCATTTGCTTCTCTAACTACACAAAGGCAGAATTCTTGCAAACCCTACTTTGCAAACATGCCAAACATGAGTCAGAGTCTTTTCATGAATTGAGAAAAAAAATCATGATGGGAGGAAAAATTCATTTGTAAAAAAAAAAAAAAAATAAAAATAAAAAAATAAAAATAAAAAACTGCTAACAACTACTAAGTCTATTGCACTTGCTGTCGTGTCAAAAGCCTGCAGGCAAATTAGCAAAGAGGCCTAACTTTAATGGCTGTGACACAATTCAATCATATAACAGTTTGACAGTTTGATAGACAGCGTGAAAAAAAAAAACTAATCAAACTCTGGGAGTGATGCATGAGAAATGATGGTGACAGGAGATCCAAAGGGTCTGACACTGTAATTCATTCTTGTTAAATGATTATATAAGATGAATGTGATGGATATGATTATTATCTTATCTTGTCAAGTAAACCTACGCATTGAGTTGGGACAGTGCATGGCTTGATTTCTTAGAAAGTTTAAGCGATCAACAAGGTGAAAAAGAAAGATATGTTGAATATCTTTCATTTTGGCCACAAATAAAGATCTCCAAAAGATATCCGGTATTTGTTTTCTTAGTCTCTTACAAATGTTTGCATTCAATCTGGCAGAAAGTTGCCTCTGCAGTTGGAAAATGACAATTTTTTTTATATTTTCAGGGGAAAGTAAAACAAAAAAAGAGTAAAAAATTTAAAACAACCCCTCAAAGATTACAATATTGAGTATAAATAGTAAAAACAAATATGGTGTTGCATTGACTTACAGTTGATACAATATATAGGTAATTTAATCAAATAAAGATGATTGATAATTGATGAGTGATAGTTAATGAGCTTCTTATCCCTGACCGACTTCATATAAACACCCTCCACCAAATTACACCCTTAAATGAACACTTATGAATATTCTACAGAAATATAAGGGAAATATTTTGTTGGGAGGGACACTAAAACAAAATGACATCATACTGTAGCCTCTTACATTGACATTAAAAATAAGTGTTCCTTCGTATAACAAATGTTCTAAAATTTAATGTCAGATAATGCAAATGAGGCCTTCTGCTTTTTTTTGGAAGCATTGAAAATGTATTTTATTTTACTTTATTTATCTATTTATTTATTATCAGGGGGAATAAGTAGTTCAATAGATATTCAGTTGTTTGCACACAGAAATTAATGCAGCTACATATCACTACTGTCCACATATTCTTCCTTTAGGCTCCCAGTTCAGCTGCCGCTACACGTCTAACCTGACAAGAAGCATCTTGATCTGTTTTCACTGCCCATTTACCCAAGAGGCTTCATCGCTTTAATGCATTGGCCTACTGCTGTTTGGCTCTGTCCCAATGGGGATCCCCATTGATCTTCAAAGAACAAGTCATGCCCAGCCATCAGTAGTTCTCCTATTTATAAGCCCCCATTTGTAATTTCAATTATTTACAGGCAAATACTTGCCAGTTGTTTAGTAAATTAAGCTGTTAACAGACAGCGAAAATTGAGTTATGTGTGCTGATTTTGCTGCTAGCATACATGTGCTCATGAGGGGTGCTAACTCAATGAATCTTTTGCTTTGGTTATTGGCAAGAAATTCCCATGCCCACATAATCTGCTGAAGAAAGAGAGAAAAGAGGATTCAATTGTGTGTTTGATAATGATGAGCAACTGAGATAAGAAGCTTTCACCAAATGTAGCGTTGCCATCAACAGATGCTACAAAACTACTCAGTGATGTATGAAACAATCCTCTTACTGTGAATCTTTTATCATAAATATTTCAGATAGATAAACCTTTTTTATCAGCCAAAAAACGACACTATTTCCCTACGTCCTCTGACCCTGATGGATACAGATGCCTTCAAAATGCCTTATATCAATAAACTAAATGTCTACTATAGTTTGTAGCTGATAATAATTAGTTGACAGGAAAAGAGCGGTTCAGTCTGAAGCAAGGAGAACACATCGGTACCTTGTCACAAGGTCCTTTTGCCCACTTACTTTAGTCCATAATTGCCACACGTTTTGAATTACTATTTTATTGTAATCTTGTATTTACAGGAAATTAGTACTGTTAATTGAGAGCCAGTTGAGGTTAATGCAATTGAATGTCTCCAGCCATTCTGGTAATTACCCTGAAGGACTCTAAAACCTTTTTATTTCAATGTGTTAAAGTGTAAAGATGAGCTGATATGAATCCTTATATATCCTGATTTCATGATAAAAGGCCATTACATCGGCATATGGGTCTGGGCAAAATAAAAATGTTTATAGCTGAAGATTGGGGTTTTTGCTGAAGGTTTACAATCTTCTCAGTTTAGTTGCAAGTTACAACCTTGGTGACATGATCCTGTACATTAGAGCCATGGTTAAAGATACCAACAAGACTATATTTCACTATAATATGTGCAAATCTTGTATATAAAAGTCATGAAAAAAGCTGAAAGAACTTTGTTTGTTTTCCTATGTAATAAATAACCAAAAGTACTAACCAATATCACATTTGTACATATGATTAGTTTGTAATATAAGTTCAAAATCTATGGTAAAATTAAACTGAATTGAATCCAATTGAATCGTTCTAAACCTCAACGTTTCTAGATGCATGTAGATACATATTGAATCATAAAAAGGACAGTTTCACATCCCAGTTTACTAGAATCAGCACTGTCTATATGTGTCCTCAGTGTATTTTTGATTTGCATTATATTTTGCTTTGTGTCTGTTATGTCTGAGTAACTTAACTTATTGCTATGTCTAATGAGTACGACGGGTCAGCGTAATTATTCGGAATTCAATACAATGTGAACCAAACATTTGAAAAACGTCTGTTTTTTATCTTGAAATGTTGATTAGCAAACACCCACCATGCACCAGGTGCTCAATCTCTGCAGTGTTTATTACACACATGCGGCAACCACACGTCATCAAGATGTTGAAACACTCATGCACAGTTGTTAAGGGATGAGGATGAAAATAGCAGCTGCTGATTGAGAATTTAAAAGGGGAAGATAGGGCTGAGAGGAAAGTGCACTGGCAAGACTGATTTCAACATCTGTTTTGTGTTCACAAGCTCAATTAAGAGTCTCTCCATAGAACCTCAATTTGGAAATAAGAAGAGCTTAAAAGACGTTTTAGAAATCTAAAGTTAGGAAGATGGAGCACCATGACCATGAGGCACAGCACAGTCTTGCCCTTTTTTTTTATGGATAAATCCCCTCTATGGCCAGGATTAGTTGTGAATGTCTGTCAGATCCCTTTTTCATTGAAACCCCATTGTTTTTTCCTCAAAATAAAGAGAAACATGGACTTTAGTTTTGCATTACTTTGAGAAACAAAAAATCTGCCAAGTATAACATGACTAAAATCTCTCCCTTCTGTTTACCAAGTTATTACGAAAAGATTGCATTTGTAAACTCTTTTTTTTAAGTTTAATTTCTTATTTCAATCAAAGTTATGCAAGTTTCTTTTATCTGTTATAATTTGAAGGAGTGGAAAACATATTCACTTGGTCCTTTTAAACCTAACATGTTCCAAAATGCAACATTTAGCCTAAACATTAACATTTTTCACAACACTAAAATATGTAGAAAAAAAGAAAGAAACAAAGGTGACCGTGCTGTGTCCTATTGATTGCACGGTGATGTTTTGCTTACCTTTCTGCACCACACGCCGTGGTGTGACTAGTGTGGATGCGTTGCTCCAGGAGATGTTTGATGCCTCCAAGCTGCCAGCTCCGTTCTGAAGCGCATCAGCCAAAGCTCCGACACACTCGAGGTCTGTAGATGTCTCATTTTGCACACAAAGATCCATATCTTTGATTTAAAGTCTCTAATATGAAAAATGATGGTCAAATGTTGCAAAGCGTTTATATCAACCTTCTGTCAATTTTCTTCCGTGCCTCCAAAGTGGAAAAATAACTGGACCCTGCAGCCATAGTCCATCACATTTGCGCAACTTACAGAGCGAAAAGAGATAACTTATCCTACTTTTCTGAGCTGATTTTCCGTCTTCCCCAACAATAATTGCGTCCCGTTTTGCGTTATTGGTTAATCAAGGATGTTTGCGCATTAGGAGAGGGAAGGAACACTGCGCACTGCTGCGTTTTTCCCAAATGACCTGCATCCAGAGAGCGAATGAGCACGCAGAAGAGTGAAGCTCTAATGTCACAGTGGGTGTGTATGTGTGGTGTGTGTGTGTGTGTGAAAGTAAGAATGACGGTGAGATCCAAAGAGAGGGGCATTAATAAAGACGGTGGTGGTGGGGGGGGGGGTATCACCCATCCTTTATTAAAACATTATATGCTAGGCGTACGGCATCCTAATTCAGATATTTAATTTATCCAAATTAATTTTACGTGCTCCCAGGGCTGCTTCATTGTTTTTCTCCATTAAAAATGCTGGAGAACCCATTAAATGAAAAATATCAATTAACAGCTCAGGCCTAGCATGTCTGTGATTGATCTGCTCAACTTTGAAGACAGCAGGAGAATTTAATTGACCGAGATCACACAACCTGCGTCAGGCTTTATGTCTTTTCTATTATTATCAATTCCTCTTGTTTCCGCCGTGTTGATTTGGTGGCTGACAGTGTTGTTGCAAATTTAATTAATAGCAGGGACATATCCACCTTATTTAAGACGCGTTGATCTGTGTCCCCCAACCTAACGGCGCAGTTAATCGTTTTATAAGCTCATTGTCGCCCTCCTGTGGAATAAATCCATCTCCTCGGTGAAGTGTCTGCGTGATGTTCATGGGCTCTTTGCTGAGGAAAAAGAGTGCAAATGCACATAGACCAGGGGTTTAGTACACAAACATGTTTTAGGGATCATTGTCTTAGAGTATTATCCTTTTTAGGATTATCAAAGTCATCATCATTAGCCCAGTAATCCTCTCACAATAAACTAATCAGATTTTATGATATTAAAATGATTAAAATGGATGGACTGCAACCTTGTTTTGGACTTTAACCATGCTGCCTGTCCTCAGGCTGTGTTTGTTAAATTGCCATCCATAGTTATTTGATTATTCATTTAATTGCTCACCCAGCACCACTTTATGGATGATGTGAGATCCTTTGTGTGTCTTTTACCAGCAGCCTCTAACCATATTAGATCAGATTATTCAACTTTATTGTCATTACACATTTACAGGTAAAGAGTAACAAAATGTGGGTGGGCTTATAACCAGAAGTGGAATAAATATAGTGCAAATTTACACCATGTACAGAGATAGGTGAGAAAATACAGATATAAGTGTGCAGAAATATAAGGTGTAGATTATAATATACAGGTATTTACACAGATTATGATATTCAGAATGAATCGCAACAGTATATTATAAAAAAAACTTTACAGGTTATGTTATGTTATGTTATGTTATGTTATGTTATGTTATGTTATGTTATGTTATGTTATGTTATGTTATGTTATGTTATAGAGATTGAGGTGCCGCAGACAAGTGCAAATATATATGTATGGATAGGAATAATATTGACATAATGTACAGATATGAAGAGATATGATCAAACTAACAGGATTGAAAAAATATTGATCTACAAATAGGTGTGAAACACATAGTATACTTAGAGGATGGGTGGGGAGATGGCATGTGTTTAATGATGTAGATGTAATGATGATGCAGAGGGTCAGACTTCAGTAAGGAAAAAGATCTGGGGAAAAGGCTATGAAAGTGGATCATATAACACCAGTCCTCAGATCTTTACTCTGACTTCCTGTTTGTCAAAGAATGGACTTCAAAATTCTGCTGTTAGTTTACAAAGCACTGAATGGTTTAGGGCCAAAATACATTCAGGATCCTCTGGTTTGTTATGAACCAACCAGATCCCTCAGGTCATCAGGGTCAAGTCTACTTTCAGTTCCCAGAGTCAGAACTA
>JAOXYM010000013.1:12731022-12747790 GCA_028567055.1 Leptatherina wallacei
GGGCGCCAAGATTTAAATGATATATCAGAGAATTGTTTAAGATTGGGAATAAAGTGCATAATATGGGACCTTTAAGTGTTTTCACACACCTAAAAACCCTTTAATTTCATACACTGATTCCAACCAAGTTAAAAATGATCCGGCTGGACAATGAACTTAATGATATTGACATTTCTGGCTGTAAAAAATTTCTTGGATAAACCACTGGCTCCATCTTCATTGTTTCTGTTTTGTTTTCCATTTTGGAGACTTTTTAGTACTGCATTACTCTGACTGAATCATCCAAATTGTACAAACTATTTTTTTTATTATTTCTTTTTTTAGCCTTCCTGGAGAGCAAAAGAAAGGAAGGGAAATATCAGGATTGAATTCAAATTATAATCATAGTCACTCAGCAACAAAATGCTTCAGCAGAACAGTGATGAATTAACTTTTACAGTTTGCAGATTTATTTTTCTTGGCTTTCTTTTAGATTTCATCACATTTGTCCCATTCCAAAGGACATGAGTTACAGACCACAGTAATATAACCACAGAGACAATCAACTCATCTTGAGTTCATTTATACTATAAGCTTTTTGAATAAGATTTTCATTCTTAGCATTATTCATGTTGATGTTGATGATGCATTTTATGAAGAATACAAGAAAAGGAAAGAGGTGAAACTTTAACCATGATCCCATGAACTGTGATGCTGCTTCTGAGAAATCAGTTTTAGACAAAGGTAAAGGGAACAAAATAGAAAAGAACTTGCTTGTAAGTGCTGATGTTTGTGTATCTCTATTGTGCCCCCCTAACCTAAAACACATTTTTAGGTTAGGAGAAATTTTAGGAGATTTTAGGAAAATGTTTTTGAGCAGGATGAATTCAAATTTGTTGGGTCTTGTAGCTTTTGAGTTGGTTTTGAATTATTTTACCATGAATAAAGAGATGCACATGTTAAGTCCTGAAGTCTTCTTGAAGGCAGAGCTGCAGAATTAGACTGGATTAGGAGGTAGGTGTCACAGAAATGAGGGAATATCTATTTCTTCTACGTAAAGATCACTTTAAATTATACTGGTTTTGGTTCCATATACAGTACCACCTTTATAAGACAAATGAATATGCGCAAGATGCATTTCTCTTGATAACTGCGATATAGTTGCCTAATTGCCATCTGCACCATGTACCTTTGACCACTAAACAAATGACTGCTCACCTTCTGAGGACAGATTGCAAAAGGCCACCACCTCCACAGACATTCATGACACGAGACACTGTTAAATAACTCAGCCTTTAAGCTCACCTTCGACCCGTCAAAGTCCCAGCAGAGTACAGAAGAGGAGGGAGGGAAACAGTTTGAAGACACGATAACAGCTAATCAGTGACAGGTGAGCTCCCCCTTTAGACTTGGACACTGAGACGAGCAGGTGAGTGAACATGCTACTATATCGTTTTTGGTGAGGGGTTGGGGGGTTTTCTGAAGATTTGCCATGACATGTAATCAGAGAAAAATGTTCATTTAAAGACTTATTCAGGATAATAAAAAAATGTATATAAAGCGCAACTACCTTGGTTAGGATTTGGGAAAATTGTGAGTGGTTACAGGAATTTCTAAAGGGACTGTGACCACATCAACAGAAAAATTATATTGTGGTTTGTTTCAGACAATTTAAATGTTTGGATATTTAAAAAAAAAAAAAATACAGGATCTAAACCTCTTCTGACCTCTTAAGATAGAGGAAATATCATTTGAGCAGATCACAAAAGAAAACAAGAGGTTGTAAGAAGTTAATTTTCCAATGGTCACTCGTACTCATGGGTTGGACCCCACTGACTGAGCACAACTGACGCTCCCTTACTGTAGAGCCATAGTTCATGAGTTCTTATATTGAGGTTGTGCACTGCAACATATAATGAAGAATGAATAGTCATAAAGCATTTTTACTTGAGATACATATCAATTACAGGGTTTGCATTTATGGCATCGCCATGATCTTGTCATTTGGACCTCCTCACCTCATTCACATCATCATGAATAAAGTATCTTCTTCTTGGTGCAATGAAACAGTTAACTTCAAATTATAACTCCAATGTATTAGAATGTAATAAGATTTATTTTAGAGGTTAATATTTTTGTCATGAAAACTGACTTGGAATCAGATATTGCATTATGTCTGCAACCATGTGATACTTATAAAGATGTGAATGATCATAATTCTTAAGGTATTTAAAAGGTACACAAATAATCCAGATCACAAACTTTCTTAACATATTTCTTGTTCAGAGTCAGTAGGCAGGCATCTTGTTATGGCTTCTGCATGCATGCTGTTATGTTGAGCAGTCATCAGCTCACGTGCACATCTTCTATGAACCCTCCTGTATGGAAGAACAGCCCAACAAAAGCATTACAGTGACAGTCGTTGTTGTGCATTCAAAGTCCATGCAATATTTTTATAGTCTGAAGTCAGCTGTGCCTACTATTAACCATTAACTGCCCCTCCAGAGAAGTCATGGAAGATTAACCTTATATCTGAAGCCATCAGCACTGCTGTGACTTCTTTGTGTTCTGGTTCATCTGCTATCAAAATCATACTAAAGGGGTAAAAGTGGTCCCATAAGAGATGAATGAGAGGGGAAAAGGACGGCTTTAAGTTTTAGATTAATTCAATGAGTACAGAGATTTCTTTACTGAAGTACTATTTAAATAAATCTGAAGAACATTTCAGATGTGTCTGTTTTGTCCTTTTATCATCATATTTCATAATCTCAAGGACATGGCCACGTATAAGCCGAGGGTGATTTCTTTGAACAAGAAGCCAGGCCAAACTTTTGGCTTCTATCTGAGGGTGGAGCACAGTGAGGAAGGTCACCTGATCCGCTGCCTGGAAATGGGAGGTCCAGCTGAACTAGCTGGCATGAAAGACGGAGACCGCATCCTCCGGGTCAATGGAACATTTGTTGATGAACTTCCCCATTCAGAGGTAAGCAGGATGTAGAAATACTGCACTGCATTAATCAAATCAATAATATCTTGTTCAGAGCTGGAATAATCCTGCTACAAAGCCTCTTTCTGAGCCTTCTTGGTTTCTCTGGGACAGGTGGTGGAGCTGGTGAGAAACAGTGGATCATCTGTCATATTCCACATCCTGGATGAGTCATCTTACAAGGAAGCAAAATCTCAGGGAATAACCCTTTCGGACCCTAAAAGCAGACCAGTCCTCAATGGAGCGGCCAAAGAGGCTCCAAAACCCAAACTGTGCTACTTGGTCAAGTCCAGCTCAGGCTATGAGTTTTCTCTTCGTTCAGTTAGAGGTGAGCTTAGGACCAAGGGTTCACCGACTACAGTTTGGGACAGATGCTAAAATAAAAAGCAGGACAAACAATGAGAAAAGAGCAAAGAGTTTGAGATCTTAACTATATTTAAAAAATAAGGCACTTATTCAAGTACTACGTATTAATAAGGCATTTATAAAGGAAAAAGGAGATTTTTATCAAATGGTTGACATTGTGAGAGAGTCTATTTCAAGGCAAGCCATGATTGAATCCAAGCAAACAGCAACACAAACTAAACAGTAAATAAAAAACACGTGTAAAGTTTTTAAAGAAATGTTTAAAAAGCATAAAAATACGTCTTGCTTTTGGAGGACACAGCCAAGCCTCCCAGATTAGTCATAGATATAATTCAAAGGCTAAATCTTTCAGCATTTAGCAAACTTTTTTTGTCTGTTAAAAGTAGTAAATCCTACTTGTGTGTCAGTGTGCAGACATGCTTTGAGACTGTTTTCCTACATGTAATTATTTGCATGTATATGTAGGCTAAACAAAAAAATGATGCAAATCAATAGATAAGTATTTTTCCTGATTTCATACCACACTTCCATGGTTTATGTCTGTACTCCTGTACATGTGCAACAAAGCACCTCTGATTATGTACAGTCACTCCCATTAGGGTTGCTGGGCGCGGCCTTAGTCAAGTTCCCACCATATAGATTATACATCCACCATCATCATCATAAAAACTCTGTACCCTTGGAAACATAACTGGAGACATTTCAGAAAGTGAGTTCTGCAACAACATCCATGTTGAGGTCAGAGGTCAATCAGCCAGAGCAAAAAGGAGAATATAACGTCACACTGAAAGAAAATAAGCATCAGCTTAAGATAGTCGGAACAACCAAACACTTATTTTCAATGAGAGGTTACTTTATGAGAGATGACCTTTATGAGATCACTATCATCTCTGCTTAACTATGTTTGGACATTGATTTATAATATGCATATATGTTTTGCTCTTATTACCAGGTGAGCAAGGTCTGTTCATGACAGAGGTGGCTTCAGGAGGCGTGGCACACGGAGCAGGGGTCCGAGTCAAAGACCGCCTGCTGGAGATCAATGGGGAAAATGTAGAAAACTTCGCACATGATCAAGTGGTAGAAAAGATCAGACAGTTAGGCAGCAGCATGATGTTCCTACTAATTGATGAGGAAACTGACAAATTCTATCAGAGAAAACACACAAAGATAGGAGCATGGCTCGCAACCGTCAGGTATCTCCCTCACACACCACGCATCATCCACATTACCAAAGGATCTGATGGATTCGGCTTCATGCTCAGAGAGGAACCCAACCAACCAGGCAAGGCCATAAAAACAACATGGACCCCACACTGAAAAAACATGGCTGTGGTTTGATAATGTCCCCTTTGACTCCTTTATAGGACACTTCATAAAAGACATTGAGAGAGGCAGCCCGGCAGAAAGAGCTGGTCTGAAGGAAATGGACAGGGTGGTTGCAGTGGATGGCAAGCAGGTGGACACTTGCAGCCATGAGCAGGTGGTGGACAGAATCAGGCAAAGTGGAGACAGCTGCTGCCTCCTTGTGGTGGACAAAGACACGGACCAAATGTATAAGCTGGTGAGCCCCAGAATTTCTGTCTTCAGTTCTGTGTATACTGCACACAATTCTAAATGATCATGTTCTGTACTTCACAGGGGAAAGTGTCTCCCATGCTTTTCTTGGAGGAGATGAATAATTCAAACTCACCACCCAGTTACATCGAAGCTGTGAATGCTCCTGCCGTCCAACCATCCACACCTGTTCAAAACAGGAAAGAGAACCTGAGGCCTAAGATGTGTAAAATGGAGAAAACCGCTGTTGGCTATGGCTTTCACTTAAATGGCATCCAGGGCATTTGTGGTCAATACATTGAGGATGTAAGCGTAACAAGAATGTCTACTATATAGTCATTACCATTTTGAAACCAAGTAGTGAGAAGGTCTTTGTTTCAGGTGGTGAAGGGTGGAGCAGCTGACAAAGCAGGTCTGGAAAATGACGACATTGTAGTGGAAGTAAACGGAGTGAATGTGGAGCAGAGAGGCTATGACGAGGTGGTGGAAATGATACGCAGTAGTGGCAACTACCTGGAGATGCTGGTAGCAAGCAGGAATGTCTATGAACAGCTTAAAGCTAAAGGAGTGACCATCACACGTCACCTCCTTGGGGGAACATACAATGACCGAGGCCTCTTTCCAGACAGTCCAATAACGAGTGAGAAACAGGAAGAGGCAAGGCCAGAAACGCCGACTGAACCAGAAAGACAGAGGGTGAGTGATGCTTTTTAGATGCTCACAGACAACTTTTTTTTTCTTTTTAGCTCAAAATTACATTTGACTACTTAGTGTAAAATCTATTGTATCTGTATGAATTGTATATTTGCTACGGATTCATAATCTCCAGATTATAAGTCCTAAAGTCCTTTTAGCACTAATGTGGCACCCATTTCAATAAATTGAAAATAAATTTGGTTGTGAAACCGCTTTTACTGAGGATTCTTTAGGGCACTTTCACAGTTTTTACTCGGATAGTCCTGTACGTTTGGGGGGGGTGCAAATGAATTCTGATGCGGATCAAAAAGTAAACTCTGGTCTGCCTGCAAATGTAGACCTCACTCCGCTTCATGTGAACTAAATTCAGGAAGCGGGCTACAATGCAAAGGTGATTATGGGTACAGATTAGGGCATTGTGGGTAAATGCAACCAAAACATATGCACATGTTGGACAATAGCTGGGAGAAGTTGTTTGTAGTCGGATGTGGAATAAGGCAGTGAAAGTTCTGATAGAAATATGACCTAAGACGGATAGGATTTGATGCAGCTCCATGTTTTGTTCTGTTGTGGATGTTGCCGTGTATCAACCAATAGATGAGCGAGTCCTTTTCTTCAAAAATTCTTGATGAAATGCATGGCAGTAATACATCATTCAAAAGGTCTGGTACACTCCCATAAGTGCAAAGTTGGACAGAAAGAATGTGCAACCCCAATCGTAAAATTGTCTGGGTAGGAGAGTCAGTGTTGCATTTTAAGTGTTAAATACCCGAAGCCATCCATCCATCCAACCATTTTTTGTACCGCTTAATCCATGCAGGGTCACAGGTGGGCTGGAGCCTATCCCAGCAAGTATCAGGCGAGAGGCAGGGTACACCCTGGACAGGTCGCCAGTCTGTCACAGGGCCATACCCGAAGCCACCTTCTGCAATTAATGTTGGTTTTTTTCCAGTTTATAAAGGTGACATCTTTCAAAACTGTCTTAGACCATCCGTCTGCCCTCTCCAGAAAGTGGTCTTTTCAATCGTCAAAAGAGAGTCCCTTATCTTTGAGTTGCAGCTGTTCCTGTAAAATGGTTGTTCTGTTTCCCCTATAAAGGTGTTTTCTCCTCTCTGTACTGGACTGCGTATATAACACCACTCAGCTTGTGTAAAACACCCAGAGATAAGCTTAGGTATCTTCAACGACGAGGTGTGAATGTCCCTACCACAACTTGTAAGTTTGGAACTGCCCACCAGTCAGAGCTGAAGAAGTCTTTCAGATGTGAAGGGAAATGTCATCAAAAACCCTGAAAATAAGTCCAGTTGCCTTCTATTTAAGATTATAACGTCTTTGATGACTGTCAATCTACACCAACTAAATACCTGCAAAACTGGCAATCCTATCCGTATAAACACAACTTTGTTTGGCTAGTTAGCATGCACACAGACAAGGTTGTGAAAGAGTTCATTTCTGACTTCTAGTAACAGTCACTACTTTTGTGTACATGTCAACATAAGATCTATACATACCAAAAGTCTCTGAATTGACTGCCTCATTTTATGGCTGCAAATTAAATTTTAAAAACTACAAAAGAAATAGACAGTAACCAACTGTTTGGACATTAATGAACGGAGCCTTTTCAACTATCTAAACAACTCCAACTAAAAAACAAATCAATCAAAGTCAATCTCAGAGCCAAAATCTTGTCCCATGCACCGGTAATACATTCAAATTGTATTTATCAGGACTATTAGCATAGTTAATGTGCCACCTGCTAAATATTAGCATCATAACATGGTAAATGGGATTCCAAGCTTTCTAGGCTTGCAAGATGTATATAGTACACATAAATAGCTCTATCGAGCACATAATGGAAAACTGAAAAACACATTCCCAAGTGCTGTATTCACTTTAGAAAACGTGTTTTTATAATAAACAAAAGAAGACTAATGCCCACTGGAGCAATGAGCAGTAAAAAGGATCTTGGTAACAGACACATTCCTCACCATTACAGTACTGCTGAGCCAAATCCTAGCCTTAAGGAGGTTTTAATATTACCTGCAATTGTTTGATCATGTTCATATGTGAAATTATACCTGCTGCATCTTGACTGAAGTCCTGAATCATAACACTTACATTTTATTTATTTTTGTCTCTATTTTAGACCTCATCTGCGTCATCGTCGTCATCTGCAGACAGCATGGATGAAAGACTCTGAGACGCCGCCTGGAGGACACGTTTCTAATTTGGATTGATCTGAAATATGCTCTGTACAGGTCACACATATAAAGTTAAAATCAACAGTAAAATAGAACAAGACACAGACAGAGAATAAAGACAGAAAAGATTTTTGTTGAATTTCACTGTCAAAATCAGATTTATAGCAGAGCAGCTGTATATCGAACAAACAAAAACTTTTAAATATTGTGTTCAGGAACATGTGATCATGCATCCTTTTATGTCCTTGATGATCAAAGCATGTGAAATGATGAATGTCTTCCTATATCAGAGATTACTAATGTTACCTACAATAAAATAGTCATCTATGTTGCCAGTAAGCACAGTGCTGTTTCGTGTATTTGTGTCTCTTTCAACAAACTGCCGCCTTTAGTTTAAAAAAAGAATTAAAGAAAAAAGAAACACTGTTCCCATTTCTGAATAAAAGTAACATTTCATGAACAAAATAAAGACAAACCATCTGAAAAAAGCCTAAATGTTCAAGCCTGTCTATCTTCCCAGGTAAATTCCAGGTCTGACATTTAAAATTGCAGATAGCAAGTGGCATTCACATCTTTACTTCAGAGACATGTCAGTGGGAGTGAAACAGAGATCTGCAATGAAAATTGTAGTTCCAGTGTATTTAGACAGAAAGAAACAGACACTTTAACCGAAAGAAAAGTCAAAAGCATGAAGAGGAAAGTGTATGCATGGAAGATTTTAAATTTTTTCTTTCATACTTTATTTTTGAGAGAGTTCACTTTCAAGGTTGTTTCACGTTATTTTCCAACAAATTCTCCAAAACTTGAACCCAGAAATCAGCCATTCCTGATTCAGGAATCTATGTGTATGAAGATGATTTCTGGATATCTCTTCAGTTCCTGATTTTAAAAGTTATCAGAAGTTCATTCGAAGTAAGAGGTGCGCTGCAGGGAGCTCAGAGGGTCATGTGTTTTTCTGGAGCCTGCTTGTGGGCGAGATAAAGGAAGAGGATGCTGGACAAGGCACTGACCAGGAAGATAACGTCAAACCAGCGGTGGTAGAAGTTGAACTGCAGCTCTCCCAGAACCTCTGTCACAATGGAGCGATACTCCAATGGCATGCTCATGCGCATCAACAGTACAGATGACACAAAATACATCCCCTATTAGATTGAGAGACAGAGGGAAAAAAAGAACTGATTTAACTGTAGCTTGTCAACAAAAGTTAAGTGGGAAAGAAACAATATTCACCATGATCTGAGCAAGGACGAGCACGATGACGTTGGACGATTTGCTGCTTGATATTGCATAGAAGAACTAAAAATGAAGCAGAATAAGATTTTGATTTAAAAAAAAAACAAACATGAGAAATAAAAAAAACATTTAAAAGCAAAAAATAAAAAATTTAGAAACTTCAAAATGAGTTACCGTAAATCTGGACAGAATTTTTGTCATTTTAGCTTTGAATCAGTAAAAGTAGCTTTTGATAAATATTCATTGATGAAAACAGTTTTTCAGTGTCCTAATATTTCGCATGTAGTCTTACCTTGGTAAGTGTGATGAGCAAGCCTCGTATGGACGTTACGATTATTATTCCAACCAAGATAAAAGAGATGTGTTGGGACCAAAACTTAACCTGGGGAAGGGGAGAAGGGAAGAAAAGAATAAGAAAAGCAAATAATTGGAAGACACAATTAGAGTAAAAGATTATGTTTACTCATTTTTCATATTAACTTTAATAATTAAACCTAATAATTGTCACTGGAGGGAAAGCTTAAACGTGAGCATGTCTGGGTTTAAAGTACAGAGAGCTTATGAGATGATAATGAGTCAATAACTATCTTTACAAGAAGTCCCTTTAAGTATGTGTACACAGTATGTACTTGTTCCCAGTATGAGAACTTGCTATTCTGTTGTGGACAAACAGTGAGTCCCTGTAAAGTAAATCATTACATATGAGGAAACTTAAGGTTGAAGGTTAGTTCAAAAGTTAAACAAGTAGTGGTTATAGATGAGGTTGGATTACATGGAATCTCATCTGTGTTGGTGTGTGCGTCAATGCGTGCGTGTCTTACATCAAACTGGATGCCCAAGTAGTTCACTGTAATTTCAATACCCCTCGTCACTGGATCCGTCTTTCCAACTCGATCAAACACAATGTTTATGGTGGCCTGAGATTGAAAGAGGAGTTTTCAAAATGAAAAATATTCCACCACATTTTAATCTTGAAACACACATCAGTTGATAATGTAGCTGATTTTAACTTTTTCTTTCATGTATTAGTTTTATGGGTTGTCAGTAAGGGACAAAAACAGCTTGGCCAGCATTGTGAAAACTTGCCAATATCATGGGTGTGCAGATTCCTGACCTACACTCTCTGTGGAGCAGGCGGGTGCTCAAGAAAGCAAAAAGTATCATCACTCAATCAAATCATGTCCTTAAGGAGAGGTTTGTCTTGATGTCCTCTGGGAGATGCTATATTGCTCCCAGTAAGAAAACAAATAGATATGCTAATTCTTTTACTCCTTCTATCAGGCTTTAAAACGCCAGCAACAGTGGTAGTGTGGGGTCTTATATCTGTTTTTATTCATTTCTGCACAGTCACCTTATTCAAATGGTGATACTGAAACACTATGGCTGGATCCCGACGATGTTGAGTCTTTTACATTGGCATTGACTTAGTAGAATGTATAACATATGTGTATGTGTGGATAATGTCCTGCCCGTTGCTGTGATCCACGTCTGCAAACGGAATTGCCCCTTGGGAATAAATAACGTTTTCTGAATCTGATATCTATAGCAGGGTTCTCCAACTCCGGCCCTCAGAGGGCCACTGCCCTGCAAGTTTTGAAGAGTCCCTTATTCAACCTACCTGGCTAAAAATAACATATCATTAACAGGCTTTTGCAGAACTTGAGGGCAAGCTGTTGAGAAGATCCATTTCATTTTAACAAAGTGTGTTGGAAACATCTGAAATATGCAGAGAAGTACCTCCCAACAACAGGAATTGAAGAACCTTGAACTATAATATGTGTAAGTTGGAGGTTACATCATGTGTCACCATTCTTACCATGAAGATTTTCCAAACACAATAGATGGAAAAGAAGTAACCAAGGAAGTTGAAGTATTTTCCCTGGAATGTCTTTGAGTACTCAATTCGCTCCTAAAAATCATAAGAAGTCAGGTGAAAAAATTAGTAAATAATTTATTACACATGAGCAAAATGGACAGTAGTGTAACTCTATCAGCAAACTATTCCAAGGTAGTTAGATAATCATGGTGACAGAATCCTCCTGGTTATAATTTATGGGAAATACTGAATCGCTATTATTTTAATATATATTTATACCGTACATTAAAACTACTAACAGTAACATGTCATTTTGTTCCAGATAGGTTATCAAATAAACTAAAAAAGACAGCCAATACATTTTCAACATTTTAAATAAACTACACTTTAATGTAGTCATTAACCATGCACACACATTACCTTGGTGGCTTGCAGGTCCACAGTCTCAAGGAAGAGTTGTCGACTCAACTCCTCCAGAGCGTCGACCTCCTGCTGGATCAGAGAGAGATCTGGAGGGAAGAAGTCAAGGCTGATATCTATAATTCTGGACAAGTGATAGCTAGCTGAAAATGATGTTTTTTTTTCTGTTGTTCCTATTTTAAAAGTCTTTGTGTTGAGGATACTTTCACTGCCTGTTTGTGTAGAAGTGACACTCTTGATCATGCCCCAAAAGCCTGTCTGTTTGTTCTGGTCCTCTCCACGTTGGTACATCTGCCTCCGTGTCATAGCAATTCTTCTCAAACAGAACAAAACATGTTTATAAATATACTTGCACAAAAATATCTATCAGTTGGAATAAAAAAAAATTTTGTCTTTGTCTTTTCTTACCGTTTCTTTTTGCTGACAATCATGTCCATAGTTTGGAGCAGCCGCCTCTCCAGAGCCAGGATATCACTGTCTGTTACATTTCTGTGAAGTTAACAAAAGCAAGCTGCTTTGTCATCTTTTGTTTGATTAGTGATGAGTATAAAAATTTCTGATTCACAAACAGGCTCAGCTGCAGGTGATCTGAGAGGAAGCCATAGTTGGGCTTACCTGAGGAAATAGGACATGTACGTGTAGGGACAGTTGACGGCACCAAACCCAGACAGCAGAGCCATGAGAGTGACACCAATCACACCAACGCGACTTATTAACTGCTCGATGGACAAAATCCCTAAACAGAGGACAGAAACAGACAGAAAACACCTAAAGCTGTGATTCATTTAATTTTTTACACTCTTTACAGCTAAATAGCTGCGGTGCTGACAAAACATCAACAGTCTGTCAAATCCATTATGAACCGCAGGTGAGCAAAAAGCTGAAGAAAGTACTTTGCACTCACCATGTTTTGGACTTAAGATGGGGAATGGGTCTCCCAACTTCCAGAAAAAATACATGAAGGTGAACCACACCATGCAGGAAAAAAGAAGCCTTTGTCTCTGCACTGCACAAATAAAAAAAACAAATACTTTACTTTGACAACTGTGAACTTAAAATGATCTCAGCAAAAACTTCAAACGTTTGGTCCCTATAATTCACTTTCAGTAGTTAAAAGCAGTTGCACTCACGCAGGCGTATGTTGCTAACAACAAAGTAGCCAATGTAGAAAGGCACCACAAAGATAAGAACCAGCAGAATCACATACAGGTTGAGCTTCCAGTGGAAATACCTGGAACTGTGACAACAACATGAGGATTACTATCTTTCAGTAATTGTGAGCAATAAGATTGTATCTTACAGAGAAAACACTGACCTGCTGCTTAAGGCACCCAAAATCTCAAAGATAATGAGCTCAAACATGGTACACGAAAAAGCAAATGTGACAGAGAAAACCACCTGGACAACATACTGCCGCACCTGTAGACAAAAGCAGAATATCAAGACAATATGTTTTTGTTTATTTTATACATCAACTAATATGATGAGATGAACAGCGAGAAAGTGATCAATTATCCATAAATGCCTTTTAACAAAACATACCTCATAGTCTTTGAACAGCTGTCGCATAAAAAACAACCAGCCAAACCCAAAGAACAGCACCTGGGATAGATTAAATGGTGGAGGAAGAAAAAAAACAAACAAACACATTATTACATTTTAGATTCTTTCTTTTACAAAAATCAAGTTAAAAAAGTTTGAATGCACAATTTTAGAGTCATCATGGTACAAATGGCTCCCTTATCGCTTGTTTTTACGGCTTACTGACAGGTCTGAATACAAAATAACCACCGTTAAATATCATTAGAGGCTGAATATCTCAATGGCAAAACAGATTTATGGATTTTTTGCAAGTGCAGCCCTTAACAAAAGCTACTCCCACACTTGCATCTTTGAAATACTCAAATGTAAAACAAAATTCTAAATACATTCAATATTTTAATAGCTATATGGGGATACCTCTATATGTCAATCAAGCAACTGAAACAATATTCACATTTCTTACATCACATAACATTTAATCTATAGTTTTCACTTCAGAGGAAGATGGACGGATGGTTTTGTCACTTCAAATGCATATAAGCACATACTGACTAAATCTAATAAAAGAATATTAAAAACATATTTCTGACTTTATGTTCACGTCTTTCCAACTGCTAAAATTTGTCTTTGCACACTACAATATGACTGCTGCAGGATTTCTTTCCTTTTAGTTTTTTAAAATGCCGCATAACGTCCCAAGATTCAGTTAATTAAACAAAAAAAAAGAACCTGTCAGGTAAAAGTATGATAGTTTTTTTAACTGTAAATGAAAACTGAACTTGGTAGGAGTCGTTGTCATCACTGGGGAACACCTGTGCTCTCTTTTTCATTTTGCCACTCAGCATTGACAGATTCGGGATAAAAAGAATAATGAAAATAGGTGAATGGTTTCAAAAGCACAAGTTAAATGCATATCAGTATGTCTAAGCATTTATAGCCAAGTTTCCACAAACGGTATGGTTCATTGATGTTCTTGCTTAACAGCATGCCTCGTTTACTTAAATAAAAAGAAAATTATTTCCCAGAAACAAGATTTGCATGTTGAAAGATGTTATATTTTTAACATAACCCTATTTAATCTGCTAGTTTAATGAAAACTTCATCTATCAGTATGGATCACAAGCCATACATCTCCGCATCATGTGAATTTGACCCATATATTTTTTTAAAAGACAATAGTAAAATCAAATAAAAAGGGAAAAGACCATTGAAATTTTAAGTATGACAATAATCACTTTGATTCAATACTTGCAAATGCAAGTGAGTTATCTGACCCTAAACAGCACAAATACAACTTCTAACAAACCTTACTATTAAATTTGGCCGCCAAAATTCTCCTCAATATACAATTCATATGTTTATATTTGTATTCACTTGGAATCCGTTTGGTCTTTTTTCATCATCCCTCAAGATTAGGATATACAAACGATTATGCATACGAGTGTAAAATAGTCTGGACTTCTCGACTGCAACTGATTGTGCTAAAAGTAGGAAAACACTTAGTCGACATTGACTTTTTCATTCTTTGTGTCAAATCAATTTCCCCGCACCCACTCTGGGATAGTAATCTCGTTATTAAGCTGTTAAACATTAACGTAATGACTGCACCAAGGGCTGCTCCAGCCCCTATGAAATATATCAAATATGCCAAAGTCTCTACAGACAGGTTCAAAACCTCGTAGCCAAGACACTCACAGGGTTCACATTGATAATAGTTATTGTATGGTAGCTTTTCCCGTAGGTCCGCTATTCATGTCAAGTGAAAGAAATACACGCAATATTTATCAGACTCTTCCAACTCATCATTACCTGAGAGGTGAACATGATGACTGAGTCCACCAGAAACGACATGTTGATGTCTGTAAAGCAGCCTCTAGTGCAACGCAAATCCCCTCTACGTGTGTGGTGGCGTGGAGACCAGTTTCAGTTCATATTGACCCAACAAAAGAGGAAGCCCAGCTTGAACGTAAAGAGCAAATGTTAAGTCTCTAACAAGTTCATTTTGAGAATAGCTGCTTAGCTGTCATGCTACAACGGTCGCTTGTAGGTACGTCATCGAGATTAGCCCTACTTCCGTCGCAGACATGTGAAGTCATGAAATTGTTTTTTTTTGTGTTTTTTTTACACTAAAGAAAAATTGCATTGATGGAAAAATATAGGGAAAATGTGACACGATTTAAACAAACAAATATAAGAGGCAAGGTAGGTATATTTCTATCGTGCATTTAATGTACAAGATAACTCAAAGTGTTTTACATTAAACATTAAAAGCATTACAGCGAGGTGCAAAAGACAGATAAATGCAATAAACCAGGTTTTGAATAGATGTAATAATAAAGACATTCCATACTATGTGGATATCTTATTTACAATGAAAAAGTTATAAAAAAAATCACACTAATATAGCAGATGAGTTTAATTCTTTTTTGTCAATGTGGGCCTAACATTGTAAAAAAAAAAAAACGTTATAACCATAATCATAAAAGAGCAAGGTGCCAAAATAATAGTAAGTTGTGGAAGTAGAACTCTTCAATCAATGTTCCTTAGTGAAATAATAGAAAATGACATTTTAGATATTGTGCGGAAATGCAAAAGCAAAACCTCCACAGATGTGATGAAATAGATATGTTTATAATAAAGAACACAATTGAATGTATTTTCTTAGATCACTTTGTTATATTCTTAATCTCTCCTTTAGTTCAGGTGTATTTCTTCAAAAAATGAAGACTGCATAGGTTATATTAAAATATGGAGACAAGCATATATTCAATAATTATAGACCAATATCAATTCTGTCATGGTTTTCAAAGATCACAGAAATGTTTTACACATAAATTAAATTTATTTTTGAAAAAACAACTTATTATTTGAGTATCAATATTGGTTTAGACCCAACAGATCCATTTATTCTGCACGTATTCATCTTACTGATGAAGTTCTAGCAGCTATGGATAAAAAGCATTACACGGTAAGCGTTTTTCTGGACTTAGAGACGGCGTTCGATACTGTCAATCATGAACTTTTGTTGTCAAAACTACAGGGCTATGGCATAAGAGGTCAAATATACAAATGGCTGTAAAGTTACCTGAATAATAGACAAAAATAAGTTCAATTTAATGATCACAAATCAAAATCTGAAATAGTTGTATCTTGAATCCCACAGGATTCAGTAATTGGCCCAAAACTGTTTATTTTACTTATTAATGATATGTATGAAGCCACCACGGAAATGGATTTTTCTATTGTTTGCTGATGATACTACTGTTCATAAATCAGGAGGTGAATTAAACCAATGAAAGGCTTGTGTGGGTAATGGAATGGCTTTACAAAAAAAATGGTTTGACAAAAACGAATTATTTTTAAATTAGGATAAAACAAAATATATGGTTTTTGAGATGACGAAATATGAGAAAAATATAAATTTACAATTGATGATGTAAGTATTGAAAGAGTCTCAGAGATAAGATTTCTGGAAGTTATGCTGGATCATAAAGTGCTATGTGCCACTGAAATAGTAGTGTACATGGATCTTCGAGTGGTACGTACCACGAATACAGGGACGTACCACTTGGCTAGCGGCACGTACCACTCCTATAGTGGATGTGAACTGCATCTTAAAATGATGCCACAGCAGGTGGAATTTTGCTTACCAACTGTAGAAGGTACACTGGGCGATGACCATTTATTTATTTTACTGTACTACTTTCCTCTTTAGCCACGACACCACAAGGAAACGACTTCCTGACGCGCTCACGGGACCAGCAGACTGCTGTCCAAGTTCAGGAGGAATTAATGAGCCGTTTTTATATTAACTTAAGCTCATCATGTGGTTATTTATAACTAATTTAACACTTAAAAGTGAGGAAAACCAGGCTTCAGTGCACATCTTTATTATTATTGATGTATCTTGACTGGTGCAGGTGATGTGGATGGCTTTGCAGGAAAAAAGGTCTCCGGACAACGACTTTATAA
>JAOXYM010000013.1:12747890-12763830 GCA_028567055.1 Leptatherina wallacei
TTTAACCTGGATTTAAATAAACTGAGTGTTTCTGCTGATCTAAGACTTTCTGGGAGTTTGTTCCAGACATGTGGAGCGTAAAAGACTAATAGTTAACGGGGGTGGAACATTTCCACATCTTTTATAAAGACTGAGCAGACAAAGTCAGCATGTGACTGGCTGGAATTGTACCACAGAAGTCAGCATTATCTCAAAAGTTCCACTTAAATACAGTCATACACAGTGTGAATAATACAGATGTGACACAAAGTTCCTCACTTGTAGATGGCAGCTGACTGCCAACATCTGGTTTTAACGAGTTTTAACAATGACTTCCAGTTTTTAGTTTCTTGTGTTGATGTATGACAGGCTGAATGCTGCATATTTGAATCTGATGTGGGAGTGCAGCTGAAATGACAGGCTAATTAGAGAGGTAATAGAGAACTTTAAAACATTCATATTCAAAAATGGGACTCAAGAACTTACAACATAAAAAAAGATGAGACATTTAACCTTTAAAAGCTGAGGCGTGGGATCATCTTCGAACACCTGTTAAGACTGGAAAAGAACTGTTTTTATAGTTATAAATGAAACTATACTATTAAAAACTAAATTTGTTGATTACTGAATACATTTGAGCCACGTCCAGTCTTAATGGCTGCATTGTAGGAAAAAGATCTTAGTCTAGGTCGCTTTCATTCTTATTAAAAATGAAAAAGAAAGCTGTAACTTCAACATTGCAAAACAAAATCTGTACATTTCCCCCTCTGCCATAAGATACATTAAAAAAAATAAGTTAGTTGCTTAGAGTTGTTCATCTATTTATTGTGCCCTTGACACTGAGGTTTCAGTGAGGTATCGAATTACCTTGGCTCACCCACAAATTAGCTAATCTAACAGTATAACTGGGAAAGCTTAGCAAACCGAAATGTTGCCTCCTTGCAATACACGTTGATCCGCTCAAGCTGCAGCTCGTTGTCCCCATGGTACAGCCCAGTGGGGTCGATGCCATGTTCGTCACTTATCACCTCACAGAACTACAATTGAAAAAAGATAATGAACAACAGTTAAATTAGCTGGCTTGCTCATTTGACTTGCCCTTCCGTCAAAACCAATGGCTTTAAACGACTAACTATGTCGCTAAATAAGCTAATGTTAATTACAGCCCGCGCAAACCAAATTTAATTTTCGGTCTGTGTGCCAACGAATTAATGCCTCACTTTCGTAGAAAAGCTTTTCTAGCCTTATCTCCGATTTGGTTGCCACACTGGCCAACCTGCAGTGGCACAGTTTCCCTCATTTTTGTCGAAATCAAAAACTTTTTGGTCAACGAACAGACAAACTTCTCGTGTACCCTCTCGTCTCGCGCATTCAAGCAATAATCTGAACCAGAGAAGGTAGGAACCTTGCCATCAGTTGATGCCCCATAAATTCAATTGGATGAACAGGATGACGGTCAAAATAGATAAGCCATCTGATTGGCCAGGAGTAACTATGGTATAAAATGGAAGAATTTAAGAATTATTTGGTTGGTATGGGGCCATCACTTGCAAAGAAAAATTCTGTGCAGGATAAAGACAAGCATCTCTTTTGAAACATAATGAATACAAAAATGAAGTCTATGTTCCTGTGTGGAGTTACTGAAATTGATGTCATTGACAGATAAAACATTAAAAAAATAAAAAATAAAAACAGCTGACATAAATCAAATAGATGGGGATTATTATTAAAGAAGTTATTGATTTAATTGCAAAGCCAATTTTTAATCAGTCATTCCTGCATGGAATTGTTCCAGATGACATAAAAGGTTGACTATCCTTAAGAATGGTAATAAGCATCTTACGGAAAATTATAGGCTCATTTCCATTCTTCCTCAATTTTTCAAAATCCTGGAGAAACTTTTTGTGAACCAATTAGATAATTTTTCAGAAAAAAAATAATTTACTTTGTGAACAACAGTATGGATTCAGTGAAAAACGGACAACAATATGCTATTATGATTGGGGAAGTCAGCTCTGCTTTGGACAATAAAAAAATGTCAATAGGTGTTTTTATAGGTTTAAAGTGAGCTTTTGACACCATCGACCATTGTCAATTGCTGAGAAAACTTGCAAATTATGGGATTCAAGTTACTGTTCTTTTGGATTAAAAGCTATCTGGATAACCACCAACAATGCGTTCAATTAAAAGCTTCAGTGTCCACACTGAAGACCATAACAAGGTTTTGTGATTGTTCCAAAACTTTTCATTATCTTTATAAATGATATTTGTTACTTGTCTCAGTTGTTTAAATGTTTAAAGTTTGCCGACGACACAGCTGTTCGGGTAAAAAATGAAATGAACTTTTGTTGTTTATCGAGAGAGAATTGAATCTACTCAAAACCTGGTTTGATATAAACAAGCTGTCACTGAACATATCAAAAGTAAAAGTCATAGGATGGCGTGTAGCTCAACTGCTTGGGCAGCCACCCCATGTACAGAGGCTGTAGCTCCTCAGCGCAGCTGGCCCAGGCTCAAGTCCCAGCCCTGGGCCCTTTGCTGTGTGTGATTTCCATGCTCTACAACCCCTTTTCCTGTCCAGCCACTTTCAATGAAGGCCACTAGAGCCAAAAAATCCTTTAAATAAAAATCATATTGCAATACACTTAGTAAATATATTTTAAAAAATTGCAATTCTTTATTTACATTTAAAGAAAAGATCTCCCAGTCTATTTTTGAGGGATACAAAACTGTATGAAATGGTTATTTTTACAAAGGTCACATACTGTACATGACTACTTTTGTTTTGCTTGTTTCAACTATGAATTGAAGGTAACTCATTTTATGTAAATGTATATCTACTGTATATATTTTTACAAGCTTTTTGCTTCTGCCTGTTTTGGTCTCACAACCATGAACTGTTTCATGTTTGAGGAAACTGATTATTTGAGTGACTGAAGCAAATAAACTGAATTAAACTGAACTGAATAAACATTAAAAAGATAATTAAAACAAAGTAAAAAGAATAAAAGAAATTCATTAAATTGTAATAGAACAAGCTAAAATAAAGGGAAACAGACAATAGAAAAGTTATGTACTTTGAGGTACATAGCCTAATACAAATAGATGTCAACGGGAAATGTAATGCAGTTTTATCCTGGTTTTATTTCTTTAGCCACGCTTTGACGTACACTCACCCAGCAACACAGATAAAGTGACACTAGAGGGCGCCAAAATATTTACAAGAGCCTTTATCATTAATCTCCTGTCAGTTTTTTTTTTTTTTTTACTGTTGTGCTGCCGCCGGCTGGTGTTCACTGAGTTTGTGGGGCGCGCAGCATAAAGCGTTTGGATGAGGGAAGAATAGTTTCTGGCTTGATGATGTGCCCGATGACTGCTGGATTGCAAGATGCCTGACATGTTGCAGAGGTAGAACTTCTTAAGCTGTGGCTTTCTTACCTGTTCTATAAGGACGAAAGAGGTAAGTATCTGAATCTCATGAGTAGGCTATATAAACTAATCTGTTGGGACTACATAATAAAACCGGACAGACTGAGCTCACCTATATTCTTTTCATACATGGAGGATTAGATAAGATTCTTTCTAAAAGTAAAAGTGGCAAGAGAACAATTTTGTAATGGCTATTGTCAAAGTTTTTTGCTCCAAATCTTACCGACGTAATTCCATGCTGGTATGCAATTGTCATCCAAATTTTACTAAAATTTCAAATATATCAAAGCATAGTATGGGCTTTATGTATGTCCTGTTTATGTCTTGTATTATTGCTTATTCATTAACATGCAAGCACCACTTAGATTTTGTAGCTCTATGATGAATTTCACTACAGTGAAAATTGAATCTAACATTGCAGTGTTTGAAAAAAAAACGTGCGTTTCTTCATGTACTGGCATATTTTCTATTATAGCAGTTTTGTCACAGATAGGTATTTATGATAGTATTCTGCTGGCAGATAATCCATAGGAATTTAAAGAATTGCAATAGAAAAGTTTAGAAAACTTAAGTATAATGTAGCATCAAATGGAAATCTTGAATAAAGTAATTAAAGAATTTGCTTGAGCATAAAACTTTATTTTAATCTACAGTGTCATAATTAACCACTATTACCTATTTTAACAACAATTGGGCAACTTTTAAGTAATTGGTGTTTTTTTCTATAATCTTCAATCTGCCATTAAATGGCTTTATGAAGTGATATAAAGGAGAAAAATTGTCTCTGGTAGAATTGTAGAATAGAATTGTAGAATTGTCTCTGGAAGTATAGGTAAAAAAAAAAAAAAGGTTAAATTGTAGAGAATTATTCTTTTGGGACCAATTGTGCAAATTACGGGAGCACATGATCTTATTTTGGGATGGATGTGATTACTTATGAAATATGAGAATTACTCTTTGTCATTTTTTTCTCCAAGCAGTGCAGAAGATGATGATCCCAACCTCTTGTAGGAAAGGTCTGCCGTTGTGTTTACTCCTACTGTTGGTGCAACAACTACATTGTGAGTATGACTTGTGACAAACCAAACAAAGAATTTAAGAGAAAAAAAGCAAGCTGCAGAAGCTTACTGTTTCTTACACAACATATTTCTGGATGTTCTAGGCAGAGTAAGAGCACCGGTACATCTGGAAGCTCCAGTTGACAAGCCCTTCACTCTGACCTGCAGTGTTTCAAGGGAACGTGGTGAATCCTTAAAGCAGGTGCATTGGCTGGACGTCCAGAACCAGACTCTGCTGAGCTACCAGCCCGGCAACAAAGACAGTGTGAGTGGCCAGCAGCATGTGGAACTTGCTTCCTCCCCGAAGGACACCTCGGTTATCATCATCCGCCGGGTGAGCTACCGCGATGAAGGCTGCTATACCTGCATCTTTGACCTGCATCCTTCCGGTTCAAAGCAGAGTCAAACATGTCTCACTGTTACAGGTGAGTCAGTTATTGATACCTCCGGCATTTGTGGTATCATACAAAAGAAAACATTCATGTTTAATTTGGGAATCTATAGACTTGTAGACAATGATCTGGCACATTATGGGTTTTTTTTTAGCATTAATTAATAACTTTAATTAAACTAATCAGTATACTTCTTTAATAAGTATGTTTTAGTGGGTGTAAAGGGCTGCTAGGTAATGGAAGTACAATTAAAACCGGCGACTAAAATCAAGTCAAATCAAGGATGAAAAAGTTGTTCTAAAGCCAATAATCAACTAAAAAGCAGGTAAAATGCCCACAAAATCTACTGTATTTTGGATGGTTTCAATTAGATTTCCAGTTTTTATTGATTACACACAATACATAGACTATGTAAACAATTGACAAAGCCACCCACTGTTGAAGGCTTATAGTGAATTAAAGTGCAAAAAGCTTCAACTACTTTCAGAAAATATTAAGTCAGTGAATTTTTCACATGAATCATCCTGGTCTTGTCAGCTACTTTTACTCCCTCTTGTCAGCCTTCTGGTCGATCTTTTGAATAATTTATATCCCAACAGATATGTCCTCAAACAAACACACTGTTGTCCAATATGCTTTCAAGGGTCCCTCTCCAGCTCCTCACTTTTATCCGAATATGACCACTTTTGCCTCCAACATGGCAACGACTGAATGCTGATGTTGAGACTTTCAAAAGGTCATCTCAAAAACCTTAAACATGTATTTAATTGTTGTACTTGATGGTACTTGACTGAAAAGGATTAGATAGAAAGGGAAAGGACAAGCAGGAAAGAGCCACAGGCCGGGATTCATACTGGGTGTAGCTGTGTTGAAGAGCTTTGGCTTCTCCACATTCATTTATATACCGACTATGTATGTAGAGTACATTATTGGAGTCTAGCAGGGATTCAGAGGATCAGTGGAACAAACTTAGGTTAAAAGTGATTATTTCTGTCTATTTCAGTGGTTGAGGGTCATATTTTTCTCTTTTATACAATGCTGCATAATCGGTTTTGCAGTAATGCAGCTCTGAAAATCAATTTTCTAAAAGCAGAGAAAAATATCAAAAAGATGGAAAAAATCTCAATTTAACCCTTGTAAGAGAATTTAGCATTGGTCTTTCATGGTGAAGAAAGAACTGAGCCAAAAGGCGAAGCTCTCGATTTTAGAGTCAATCAATGTTCCTACCCTCACCTATGGTCACGAGCTGTGAGCAGTGACTGAAAGAACGAGATTGCAAATACAAGCAGCTGAAATGAGATTCCTCTGCAGGGTTGCTCGGCTCTCCCTTAGAGACAGGGTGAGAAGCTTGATCATCTGGGAAGGGTTCAGAGTTAAGACAATCTTCTCATCGCGAGGAGCCAGATGAGGTGGCTTGGACGTCTGGTTAGGATGCCTACTGGATGGTGAGGTGTTCCGACAACACCCCAAAAGGAGGAGGCCCTGTGGAAGACCCAGGACACATTGGAGGCGCTGTGTGTCTTGGCTGACCTGGGAATGACTCGGGATCCACCCGGATGAGCTGGTAGAAGTGGCCTGATAGAGAGAAGTCTCGGCTTCCCTGCTTAGGCGGCTGCCCCTGCGACCCAACCACGGATAGCAGGAAATGGACGGATGGATGGATGAAGAGAATCTTGGTGTTGTGGCACAGTTGGAAAACTCTTGAACAGAGTGTGATAAGCCTCCACATGAAGCCTGATTGAGTTATGATCTTAGTGACACATTAACGGGAGACAGACCTGACCTTCAGAGATAAACTGAGGAGCTCACATATCCAGAATCGCAAGCTTAAATCTTATGAGCTCACCTGTCCTCTCTTTGATACAGCATTAATAATAATGCACATCTGTTTTCTGTTCAAGAGTATGAAAATGATACATTTGTTCCAGTAATTGTTCAGCATAGTGCAACCATCAAAATAAATGAGGAATAACCTGGCTAAAAACAGGAATGCCGCTGGAGGATCGTAAAAAACAGTTGTCTGGATTCCATCTCCATCGTTGCTTTGTCCCTGTTGGTGTTTCATGGCTTTGACTGATTTTGGATGCCTGCCCTTTGCATACAACCATTAAAATTGAAAATATGTGCATACAGAGGTCCCTAACCACCGTTAACCTCCGAACACAAGCTGATGAGCCTGCAGAGACTGAGCCAGTCATGTTAATAAAGAGCTGTGCAGCACTGGGAGAATGAAGGCTTACTCTACTAACCAGAAACAGCTGGTGCAAATTCCAGTGACCAGTTTCTGTTTGGGTGCCTCATATTTCTAGATATTAACACTGCCCTGTTTGCACCCTGTGTCTCCCTGTTTTTTTCCATATCTTTTCTCATATTTCATCCTCATTTTTTAAAATGTTCTTTTATTCCAATCCCCAGCACAAGTCACAGCTGACACAAATAAAACAGCAGTGAGCGGCAAGAAGGCCTCCCTGTCATGCTCCTATGGTTTGCCTGAAAAAGTGCAGCAAATTACATGGAAACACACTTCTGCCCAAGGCGACTCCACAGAAGTGGCTTCCTTTGCAAAGCGGAGCGACCCCATGATTGAGCCACCGTATCAGGGGAGAGTCTGGCTCGCTGCCTCCCTTTCGGACAGCCAGCTCACCATCCAGCCCGTCGCCATCCAGGATGAAGGCTGCTACACCTGCCTGTATGAAACACATTTAGAAGGGCTGAAGAGCTCTGTGGTTTGCCTCTCCACCTATGGTAAATATTTGCTTTTTCAAATGAAAGAAACAAATGACATGCACACTGTAAGGCTATGGTGTTCATCTAAATCTTTGGTGTCACAGAAAAGTGAAATTGTATCCCTGCTGTGAATGAGACTTTTGTTTCCGTCCTATGGGCTTGTTGAGTCCAGCACCTGCTCTTCATGGGCTTGAATATGTGTTGATATTCCCATTTTGTACACATCTGTTTTTCCCATTAAGATGAGACTGGGGATTTTATCTGTTTCTTTTTTAACAAATAGGAGTATTTTTTCCTCACTAAGTTGTGCCTTCGGTAACAAGAATCCATTTATTTTATGAGAAAAAGGAACATGCAGATAGATTTTCACTGATTTATATGCCCCAAAGTCTCCAAAAGAAATATTGGCCCCATTTTACACACACTACCTTTCACAAAGCTGAAAGATTTCAGAAAAAAACGTTATGTTTTGTTGAGCCCCCTATTTGTCTCAGGAGCACATAACTGTGCTACGCCCATGTAGGATACTGGAGGTCTTTGCTATTTCATACCACTGTCACAGCTTGAAATGTAAAGTTTTTCTATATGCAACTGATAGGCCTACATTGTTGCTAATATTACTGAGCAGAAACCTACAGACGGACCTCCATTATTTTCATTTCTCATCCCTTTTGGTGCTTCTGTTGTTTGTGATTGCTTTTTGAAATGATTTCTATTCTAATTGGACCTGATCTTTTATTTCATTTTATTTCAGCAATATCTTTAGACACTAGAGAAACTGCCAGTAAGTAATTATATACACATGCGGGGAATTAATATTTATCTGGTTTTCAACTATTTCCTTGAGGCATTCAGTCTATGGGCCAACCCGACTTGTCTGAGCTGAATTATAAAAACAAAAAGCTCCAAAGAATTATTGATGGGTAGAGAAAAGAGGAAAAGAACAGCAGAAACTTAAGGAGGGTAAGCTTTAGCGGGTCTCTCTGCTCCTCAAACAGCATTTTTCTTCAGCAGAAGGTGCTCTGGTGTTAGATTTCTTCTGAATAACAGTCCCCCCATAGGTAAACCTTTCACTGGAAACACAATAGTCTGCAAGGTGTGGTGTATGGTGACCTGTTATCACTCTGATCTTGTCACACATTCATGCTCAGATAGGAGCCAGCCGCATCAATTTTGAAATTACAAGGTACCTCCTTTGGGATAACTTTGGATGTGTAGAGTGGTAAAGTAACAGCTGCAGAAAATATTGCCCTAGCAACATAGAACAAGGTTGGTGAAAGTCTACACAATAATATGTATGTTATCAAAGCTCACATTAATGCTTACTTCCTGCTACAAAACATTTCTTCAGAAATATTTCTGTAACAATCTTCTCCTTAATGACATGTGAAACAATAGAGTAAATTGGAATGATTCCCGCTTTATTGAACTAATTTTGACAGTCATCCTCTGCTTTTTATTCTCAAAATTCAGTCATTAGTTCTTAGATTTCATGTTGAACAAGTGGACATTCTCCATTACCGATGGTGATCAATGAGAAGACAAGAGGGATGAAATAAAAAAGTCAATATAAGTCGTAATCTTGAAGCCATGAATGTTTGCAACAAATTAACAACTCGGTTTCACACCAAGTTTCAAGGCAATCAATCAATCTGAAGTACAGTCATTAATTTTAGACCAACAGACTAGCTCACAACAGGCTCACATTTGCATCCCTACTGTGTGATCAAGAATAGGTTTGTCACCAGTGCCATTGTTGCTGCTGCAGTTTTCAATCTTCTGCCGGTTTGCTTCTGCTTCATTGTACTCTAGTCACTCTGTGTCTGCGTCACTGGTATAATAAAAAAAGTGCCCATTTTTGAAGGGCTGTGGTTGTGAGAGAATCTTTCCTGCAGTAAATGAAGGAACTAGGAGGACATAAGGTAAATAAAGAAGGTAGACTTTGGTGCAATTTCAAGAAGGCTTAACCTGGCCTTTGCAGGCAGGAAGCAGGTACCCCTGGGATTTAGAGAGGAATGTTGATATTCTCTTCCTCATTATGGTTGCCGAATCCTTGTATGATACAGCAGCGGAGTGTCAGTCGATTTGCTAACACACAAACACAGTGCAAGTTTGTCCATGTGAATAATGGACCATTCGAAAGAATGATGGAGGCAGGGAGTGAGGTCCTGATGCATGACTGTGTCAGTGTTTGCAGCAGACAGTGATTTCTTCTGTGCTTTGTCTGCCTCCCTTTGTGCTCATTTGCTTTTCCACTTCTCTCCCGTTCCCTTTCTCTCACAGTAATCTCACAAAACAGATGTGCTTTTGTTTGAAATTGAACTGTACAGTACAGTAGGTGTTCTGCCCTCATCCCACTGTAGATGACACAATGCCCTACACCCCCAACCCCTGCTTTGCTCCCACTTTTAAACATACTGCCGTGAACAATGATGAGCAAGACCCAAGTGTAATATTAATGATTCATAGGTGTCTATATAAACCTGGACTGTTTGAAATACTCTCAATAAGCAGAGAGGGGCATGTTGCATTTGTACATTGCTGCATATTTTCTGATGCTTGACATCAGGGACCGGAGTGAAGCATCAGGATAAAATTAGTGTTGTGAATCTGAGGCCGTATCCCATCAACCCATCTAATAAATGCACCTATTATTAGCCAGTCAGAAGCAGGTTCTATCATTGTTCTCTTAAGAAATAAAAAACACTATAGCACTGACTGTTAAATGTGATGCTCATCAGAGTGTATTTAGATGTGGATAAACCCTTTATTTCTGGAAAATAAGTACATATATTCTGCTTACCACTGTATTACACCACACTCCTTCTGGAGTCAAAAACAAATTAAAGCTAGGTTAGGAAATATTTTTAAGTCAGTTTAGCTGTTATGAAACATGAGTAATGGTTATAATAAAGAAAATTAAAGTGCAGACATTCAGGATTAATTTGAGGTTACTCAAATCCAATTTATAAGAAGGTTGTAGGAAGCATTTTGATATGCTTAAACCGCTTTCATATGTTGACAACTTAGCATTAATAAAAGGTACTTTTTAAAAATTTTCCAGGCAATGTTTGCCTGAAATCAGGCAGATACAGACATTACCGCAGTGGATTTTCTTCCTGTGTGTTGCTTTTACAGACCTTTACTGTTTATGTCCAGTTGTTGTTTGTTAGTGGATTTTTCTGCTTTAATTTTGTGATCGAAAGTGAAACACAGCTTTATCAGTTTAGATCAGTTTATTTTTTTACTCGCTATTACAATATTTTTCACATGTTTATGTTAAAAACCTCCTTGATAAATGTTTTGGTGCATTGCTCATGTGTTTTGTGAAGTGTCGTTCAGTCTACTTTGCTGGAATTGGCTTTTGAAACTGAGCAGAAAGTATGTTCTTATTCCTCCATCCTGCTGCTTCTGGCTTCAATGTACTCTAGTCACTGTGTGTCTGTGGAAGCCATGCATGCCTGTTTCATCACGCTATCTCCACATGTTTTACAGATGATGTTGTATTTTTCACATCACAAGCTGTTCAGAGTCTTCATTCTGGTAAATGGTGGTCTCAGTCATCTTTGCAAAAATTGCTGTTCCAGAACAGTTCAGGCTTTTTAAGATGCTTTTTGGCTTTTTATTTCCTTTTAAACTGGTCTTTTTTTATTATTATTGCTGAAGCTTATGAGTGGGTTGCACCTCGTGTTGAACCCTCTGTATTTGCCCTCATGAACTCTTCTTTTTATGACAGGGTATTTCATGTAGCCGTACAAGCTCATGAGTGCATTCCGTCTTTTTGGTCAGATTGGTGCTTTTGCTAATATTTGATCTTCTCACAGTCTCACAGACCGAGTTTTCTTGTTTTTCCAACCTAAGGATGGCCTGTTTTACTTACATTAAATCTATAATTTCTGCCCATATTCGCTATAGCTCTTACTCGCACATGTTTTGGCAATCAGCAAAAATAACACAAGATGTGTAAGTGTCCAAACATATCCTCTTAATGTATGATCCGACAACATGATACATGAGTCATTAAAGTCTATGTGCTATTTTAAAATTCAGTCTCTGAGACAGAAAATAAGTATGAAGATTCAAAACTAAACAAAATATATCTACATTATTAAATTGTTGTTGCACACATGTACTCTCAAATTTTCAACGGATTCTTGCTCATCCTTAGGGTACCATTATGGTTTGTAATATTATCTGAAGTTTTTTTTTCAGCTCCAAACCCCCACCCCATAATCTGACATTATCCAGACTGTGGTGGGTGAAGTTCATCCCTCACAACACTGAAAAGATGCTGAAGCTATAAGGGCCAAATATCTGTGGCTAAATGTGTTCTGCCAACAAAAATGTTCTCGTTTCCAGTGCATCAAATTCCTCGCACAGCCCTGAGAACAGGGAATTGAAAACATTCAGAGATTTACTCATTGATCTTATGAAAGCAGAACTTCACGTCTTAGTTGATCCGAAGAATTCAGGCTTTTATCCCAGGTATAGCCTACATGATACGCAAACACAAGCTCAACTGAAATATGGATTTGGCCCGTTTGTGTACTAAGACAATATACTTTATGTGCCCTCCCTACCACAGCATGCTTTTCATTCTTTATTATAATGATATAACATCTCCCGAGCTTTCCAGATTGTGTATTTTCCACACACTACAAGTGAAAAGGACAGGAGTTATCGATGAGATTGGTTGTTTATAAATGTGTTTCATGATGTTAGTTTTAATATTTTGCTTTTAATTACTTTTTGCAGTGCTGCCAAAACCTCAAGTGAGTTACAAGACCACCTCTCCAGGTGTAATCGAGGCCAACTGCACCTCTGTGTCTCGGCCCCCAGTGGAGATTGTGTGGAACGTTGAGAGAGACAACCGCACTATCGGCCCCCCTGTGACCACGCTGCTGCCCCAGGATGATGGGACCACTTTGGTCATCAGTACACTGACTGTCCGATCAGGGTTGCTGAAAGATGTGTCTGTCAAATGCCTGGTGCACCACAAAGGGCTTGAATCACCAATAGCTGTATCCATGAACACGAAAAGTGAGTTTTTAATCAATGAACCTTTGCATCAATATATATTTCCATCGTAAAATCTTCAATAATATGTATTTATTTATGTCCAGGTCTACTTCTCAGTTTTGGCTTTATACAACAAGATTAATGTTCTTCTCAGTCAAGCTTGTAGGAGTATGTACTAAGGGCCGACCGATTTATCGGGCTGATATATGTGTTTTTCTGGTATTGGCATCAGCCAATACTAGGGCCGATACCTCCGATACCATGGCAGTCTAAAAAATCTTTTTTCATGTTTGTTTTCATAGACCCTAATGCAGGCCCTCTTAGTAGTTGTCCCAAAATAACACATTAAAACAAATCATTTTAAGATCAAACAACGTGCATATGTAATGCTGGTTTGGATCTCTTCCAGAGACTCCCATGAACATTCTCTGATATAATTAAATGCATATTTAACCCACTGAAGTTATATTTCAACTTTTAAGACACATGGTATGCCAAACTTGATATTTCACAACCACAATTTCATTTTTTGAATTAAAAAAGGATTCCATTGCTTTTAATATTTGTTCAATAATTCAGATAGAAAATAAAAATGTATCCAATGGCATATCAGTCAATCACTAATTTACAGTCCTTATATTGACATTGTTAAAATTGTTGTTAAAGTTTCTTATTTTAATTATATAGCATTTTGTTTCTTAGTCTTGAATCAAATTCTGCTATAAGTATTTGTGTTCATGTACAGTATGTATCCTTTTTATATCCATGTTTTTAACTTTAATATATTTGCCGAAATATCAGATATCGGCTTTTTAAAGCCCCTAATATCGGTATCGGCATCGGCCCCAAAAATCTCAAAATATGTGCCTGCATGGGTATGTGCTGTAGATGTCATGCCTACAATATAGCAGGCTGTCATGCTATGTAAAGCACGCACTGAAACACCACTAAGGCACCATCCAATTGGTCTTTAAAAACAAATATAGTGATGACAAGCTGCTTTACATTTGTTGGTGTTAGGCCACTGTGAACAAGTATAAACAATCAGCTGAGGCATGACAAGCTGGTTTTTTCACAATATAGGGCACAATCTTTTTTTGAGTGATTTAGATTGTGCCACCATGAAATAGCATTGGACAGGCCATTTGTAAAATGGTGAGTTATTACAATTCAGTAATTATAGATGTCAAGCATAAAGGATCTGTTAAAGTCTGAGTAAAGCTGAACTAAATCTATGTTTTCAGTTTGTTTCACATCACAGCTAAGTGTGTTTAACCATTCAGCCAAACATGAATGATAAAAGAAAAAAGTGAATTTAATTCATTCTCAAAATCACAGGAAGCAAGAAGTGCGCTCTGCTTTCAGACATCGGGGGCTTGTCTGTACAACACCCTGACTGAGAGGTTCAAATAATAAATGCGGGATACACAGAGCAGAGTTTGCTATAAATTAAGGAAACTGCTTAGGTGTGAAAATACATTCCTTCTTGTTCTTGTTGGTCCTATGCAGTTTAAGTAGACAGGCCAAGTTAATCTAACTCTGGTATCCAAGACAGACGCATTCTCCGGATAAGGGCAGAACAGTTAGCTCGCTAGTTGCTAATCTGTGGCTAATGCATCATAGTAGGCCTATTTGTAACATTCCAATGTTACAGGCAGGGTCGCTTTCCTTACGTTATATACACAATCAGCCTGCATGATGGATTTGTGATTTTAGACATGTCCTAAACATCCTGCATAGAAACCTGATGAAAAATAGCTGATTTAAGCAGCTACTGTCTAACACATATAACTTGTTCCCATGAAACTCTGAATTTGCTTTACTCAGACCTTAACTTGTGATTAATTTATGTCCTCTATAGGAGCTTGTAGATGGTTTTTGGATTCAGATTTCTTTTGGTAAATTGCAGCTCATGGTCTACAGAGAAGCAACAATTTCAAGTTCTATGGTTATGGAAGGACTCAAACACATCGTTGCAAGAGGCAGTTTATCAAGAAACAAAATAACTTAATTCAGACTACACCAAAAATGTCAAGGATCCAGATATTCTGAAAACAAATCCAGGTTACAGGACAAGGCAGAATGTTCTAGCATTCACCAAAAAACACGGGGCAAATAAACAGGAAGTAACCAGGACACAGAACAGAGCAAAAACTAAGTTAACACAGTAAGTGAATAGCGATGAAAATAATAAAATCAGTATTAACCTAACTAGACTAAATATTACAAATTACATAAATCTAAGAAACCTGGAAGCATCCAAACCAACCCAACACACCCACCGGCCGTGACATTCAGTATATTACAGACACGTGATGACTGTGAGGCAAAAGAGCAATAGAAACCCTCTCATCCAAATCTGTACTAGAAAGTAAAGGAACAAGCTTCTAACCATCTCCCTATTACTTTTAAAATTCACATGTAACACTGATACGGCTTCACTTTGTTGGTGGCCTTCAGTTTATCATGGTTTACTGGGTCAATAGTGCACACATGAGAGAAATCAGTAACACTGTAGATTAAATCTCAAATTTCATTAGAGCTCGTTCAACATAGGGAAGCACTGTTCAGATTAGCCTAGACACACAAATACCAGCACCTAAATCAAATTGAACAAATTATATGTTTAACCGTTAATGGAAAATGATGAATCTCCTGATCAGGTCTCTCTCCCTCTTCCCCTTGTAGTTGGCACAGCTCTCACCATCCTGATCTCAGTCACCACAGTAGCAGCTCTGCTGGTTATGTCCCTATGCTTCTGCCTTTGGAAGTGCTTTTTACGTAAAGAAGGTAAGCATGTATTTGTGTGGATTTCCTACAGTATCATTTCAGATCTGTCACTGTTAAGGTTTGTATCCAAAATGCTTCTGACCATTTGACTCCAGCTGTTGTCTTTGGGAGACACAGAATGGTCAAATGTGGTTTTAAAACATGTGCAGTAAACAAGTCCCCTGAAAACTGACTGGATAAGTTACAGATCAAGGATGTTTGGAATATTTTTACATTTAACAGGAAGTTAGAAAAAAAAAAGGTTATAAAAAAAAATCCAAATATTTTATATATCTAAACTTAGCACAAAAAGTAATTGGTGTTGTATTATACATTGTTGGAAAGGCTGATTAATCCCCTTTGCAATGAGATATATACTGTATAATTACAGGGTTGTGCTTCTGTGGAATGAGCAACAGCTAAACGTGCGGATAGGTCCCCATAGATATGCCAGAATCCCTTCAATATTCTCCTGCTGGTATTATCTCTGGGCTGCACGGTGGTGTGGTGGTTAGCGCCGCAGCCTCACAGCAAGAAGGTCGCTGGTTCGAGTCCAGGGCTGAGTTT
>JAOXYM010000013.1:12763930-12773932 GCA_028567055.1 Leptatherina wallacei
GCTGGGATAGGCTCCAGCCCACCCGCGACCCTGCGTGGATTAAGCGGTACAGAAAATGGATGGATGGATGGATGGGTATTATCTCTTGTTTTAAGATTCAACTGCTGCTAGACTGAAGTGTGACTGGCACCTGATTGATAGACATTGTAATGAGAGTCAGGAGTTAGTAGTGATCCCATATAACCAGAATCTTGGACCAAACTACATCCTCCAGGATGGAGTTCACCCACAGAGCTAGAGTATACCTTCAGAATTTGGTAGTGGAGAGGGTGAAATGACCTGCTGTGAGTCCAGTCATAAACCTGATTGAACACTTGTGGGATCAGCTTTTGCCTGCTGTACTAACACAACCACGCTGGTTGATCTTCAACAACTTCTGCTTGAGAAATGGGATCCCATCTCACCAGAAAATGTGACCAGGCAGCATGAGGGGGTGGTGCCAAGCTGTTGTGGCTGTGTATGGATCTTCCACATCCTGCTACTGAGGTCCCTCACAGTGTGAAATTAATAAAGTTTATTAGTGGCCAGTTATTTTCTTATTTCTATGGGAGAGCAGAATCATTCAGTCCACCAAGAAACTCGACACAAGAGTGAATAACAACAGGAGAATATTGCAGGGAGCAGAGCCTACACACTCCCCACACGTTTAGTGGTGTCGCTCATTCTACAAAAGCACAATCTTTACAAGTTATACCTCATTGTAAATGTAACTAATAAGGCTTGATGTGTAATCCAACAACAATTTGTATTAATAAACAGCAGAAATAATCGACCAAACACAAAGTTCCTTAGTTTTCTTATACATATACTGTATGTTTGTGATTTGGGCCGGTTTTGCAGTTATTCTCTCCCTCTACAATCATTTTCTCATGCCCAAAATTTCATTTTACTGTCACCAGAATTTATACAGAGGCCTCATTCCATAATGTGGATTTTGGCAATCTGCTTGGGTGTTTCAGAAACAATGAAGTAATAAAAGTCTGTCGGGATCTGCTGCAACACTGTTTCAACTATAACACACTGATGTTGGTAATGGACAGAAAGGCAAGTCTCAGTGGGCAGAAGACTGAAGAATGTAGGGATTTTTCAAATTAATTGCATTATGTGAATTATTCTTATCTGCTTGTTTAGCAAAGGAGATGTTTCTGACTAATATAAACATGGAGCTGTGTTGTATTTGTACTTTATGAGGCAGCTGGATTGATATGACCTTTGAAAGATTATAATAACAAGAGGATCACCTTGCCAATCATGTAATGTCTGTAGTTTTAGAAATTAGTGCTGACGACTAATCGTTTAAAATGAGAAATAAATGTAACTCACTGTTGCTTTGCTGTGGTTTTAAAGGAGACATGAAAAACGAGAAAACTTTGTCCTTTGCCTTAGTGCACATATTAGGATTTTTTTTTAACTTAACGCCATCGGAAAATATGTTTTTGAAATAGTCATAATTCTGGCCCCCTTCCTTAGATTTGAAGACATCTCATTCAGCGAGTGGCTCAGAATTTTAGGGGATTTCTGTGTCACTCCCAGCTCAGTTGGAAAATAAACAGTCTCCTCAACTTCAAGTTCATATTCAGCGTTTATTGCACCTGCGAAGTAGGAAGTCAAAACGTTTTTGGCCCCGTGCTTTACTGGCTCTTGTATCTGCAGTTATGTAGCTCACTTATGTTAAAGTCCCACTACTGAACTTTGGCAGATTTTGTCACAGAAGCACCCCCTAACAACAGCTAATTTGGCATCTGTCTTGCATACTGTCTCTTCTTTGCGGTGCCACAAAGTGAAGTACTGCTGTAAAGTGATGGACCGGGACAGAATAAAAAGTTTTGAAGAGCAGTTTCTCAGCCTCGGGATGCTTCTGGGCAATAATGGCGGCAGTATTGTACGTAATAAATTTCATTATGCCATCAAAACAAGTCAGAAGCACAGAGTTTTTTAGTCAAAAAGTTATGTAATACTACAAAAACACATTTCATTAAGACATCAAGAAATGTAATCACTTTGTGAAAAAAGTTCAATATGTCTCCTTTAAATTGCAAAAACACATGTTCACACATCTGGATACCCCCACAAAACCCTGTAGGCTATTGTATGCTGAGTTGATGGATTTTATCCAAAAATTCACATTTTTCCCACTAATCACTATTTCTTCACCTCCATTTGGCCTCTACACACCCTCTGCCCAAAGGTTGCAGAACATTGATCTGCTTTGGTGTTTTAACACATTACTTACAGTAACACTTAGAAACCAGAAGGCTGTGGTAGAACAGAAGTTCCTTTGTTTGGTGGGTATAATGTCTCTTTCTGTTAAAGGAGTGTGGTAGCTTTGTGAAGAGCAATATAAAAGCTACAGAAAATACAGCAGTGCCTTTGCTTTAAAAAAGTTGATATTTTTAAATTAGTTTTTGTCTATTTGATATAAGGGAAGATTCAGCAGGTCTTTTGTTCACAAATCGGTTTGGGTGGAAGGCTGAGTTGAATAACGGTCATTGTGGCTCACAGAGGCAAAGATGTCTGCAGATATGTTCCTTTGTCAGCACAATGCTTGCTGCTGGACCCATCTCAAAAACAAAGGAAGTAAAAAAAAAAACAAGATTAAGTTGAACTTGGGTCTCCTTAATGAAAGTCATGTATGTAAGTCCACCTCTAGCACTTATGAGGCCTTTTTTTTTCAGAGAAAATTGCCAAACTCTCCTTTCATGACAGTTTCATCATTTTTATAAAATAGTAATCTCATGTACAAGTAACTATTTTCATGTGTTTTCAGAAGATTAATCTAAAAAGTGACCACAGGCTGAAAAGAAGACGTCAAGCTTCTCAGAACCAGCCTTAGAAGATTGTTTCCCGGCGGCATCGTCAACATCATCATCCTTGCCATTATAAAGGTGCAAAGGGAAGATGTTCTGACGCATCTCCACAGGATGTCCAGTACAATCCCATTCATGAGCATCAACTGGACGACATTCAACTTTGCTGTGCTGCCTCTAGCATCTGACTCTTGCGTAATCTCCAGGCTGTCCTCACACAATGTTTATGAGATGTGGTTTAGCAGATTTTATTTCTCTCTCACTGGATCTGTAATTGATTGAGTGGACGGCCACACATTCCACAGCCAACACCAGAGTCTCTGTACGACTGAATGTTGTACAGAGATTTTTGTATCATGTTGCATCTCCTCAAACACATCTTTCCGTTTGCTTCTGGTGATGAAGTGGTGATGTGGACTTCTTTAAATCCATTGAAGTTACCTTAAACATATTAGTAGGCCACATTACACATACTTTGAATTTTGGGAATTGGCATGGGATTTTTACAATAAAAAAACTAAAGTAATTGCAGACCTTATGCTTTTAATTATCCAGTTTAATGGTACAAAGAGCTCACATTTAAGGTTTTTCCTCTTTCCTCCAAGACATCAGTATCAAAGAGCTGAGTGGGATTATGGACACTATAGATTAACTATAAGAGGTGTATACTCATATAGTCTGTTATAGCTATCGCAAACTTTTCTGCTTAGTTTAGTCCATTTTTGGTGTGTATATGTGTGTGTGTATTTGTAAGAGGTTAAATTCCACGGTCAGATGGCTTGAATCAGTTGCCTGAAGAAGCAACAGTGAAACCTTTTACGTGCCCCTGAAAGGAATGTGTGTCTTGTTGCTGGTTGTGTGGTTGGTCACTTTGTGTGTCAGTGGTTTGAAATAGATTACTTCAGGACTCCAGGTTAAATATCCCAAAGAGACACTCACTTTTATGTTGCTTTGGATCAAAGAGCCACCAAAAGTACTGGTCTATGATTATATTGCAATGATGCTTCTAGGTAATGTCATGTTCACATGTACCCGGTGACTTTTTTGAAAGCTTTGTGTTGAAATAATACTGCAATGTTGAAGCTTATGATTTGCATCTGTGAGATGCTTGCTTTTTCAGCATTCATATCATTTGAAAGCTATCAGAGGAACATCACCCTTTTCTGACTATTTAGAGTATTTCTTGTTCACTAACAGAGTCGATCACGTTTGAATATTGAAAATGGTTCCAGAGCGTATTTTCAATTTACTGAAATGTGTTGAGACATCCAGATTTGCATGGAGCAGCTGTAGGCCAGCAAGTGAGAGAAAATGCATTATCACCAACTATGCATGTAAAGTTAATGTAATGAATAAAAAAAAGAAAAGAAAAGAACAAAAAAAAAGACCCATTTCACTGAATCTTCATTACTTTAAAATCTCTCACTGTCACTCATTTTTCCAGCTCAGCTTTGAACATCTAAAATTGGATTCAGGGAAACATCAGATTCCTTTCTTGAGTGCCAAACCTGCCTGCCAGATGCACATTTTTGGGGCCTTTTACTGTCTTTTTTTTTTTATCCCAAGCTAGGCCAGTTAGGGTGGATCTTTGGGAAAAAAAGAAAAAGTAAACAACAGCTACTCAAGCTGAGAATTTCCTACATGTTTTGGTTATTAAAATAATACATATTAGATTAAATAACTATCAGATTTTCTTACTGTGCCTTGGAGATGTGTATTTTTACAGCAGTAAAGCCACATACCTTCAACCTTCCTGCCAACCCTGTCAGAGAGTATCAATGTTGTTCTTTACAATAGACATCCACCCACCCAGCCACTGGTTCACATCACATATCGCAGATGTTTAATGTTTAACAGTATATGTGGTGAATGAGAGTATGTTTGTGTCTGTGCATGAATGTTTAGACTCTGTTTCTAAAGACTAAAGGACAAAATATTTTTAGTTCTCGTGGAGGAATGTTAGTCTTAAGGAGTGTCGTATATTTTAGAGTAAATGTATTATGTTACAGAGTGTAGGTGGGCATTTTATAAAGTGGAGAGGTAGTAAAGGGTATTTGTTTTGTGACTACGTGAATTCTTCATATGGTCTAAAAAAGAAGTAGCAACCCAAGTGAATTGTAATAAACTTAAGTAAATTAGAATTTAACTTTGAGAGCTGCAGGTTAAAACCCCACAAGAGCCATTCCTCTCAGAGGATCTATAGTTGTGTAGGTGTGTCTGTGTAAAGGGATATTTCAACTTTTATTTTCATATTTCATTTAATATGCCTCTTAGATTTTCTTCTTTATTTTTTTCTTGGTTGTGATGACAATGCCTCCATGCAGTATCACAAGCATTCAGCACACCTGTCAGTGCTAGTTCTGCAGTGCTGCAGACCAGTCCACACACTCTTGAGTGACCTCAGGCTCGATCTAATCAGGCCTTAGCACAAGCCATGATGCTTTCAACCTCTTGCGATCTGAATCAGGGCTTTGTCCACAAGAGAAAAAATACAATTACTAGTGTGTGTATGTGTGCAAGTTTGTGAGCAAGAAAGTATAAGCACAGAAGTAGCGTGTGGGCTGTGACTGCCACACACCACTGCTAAATGAAAAATTTCCACTCACATAAAAATGAAGTCCCCTGACTGAGGATTTGCATACAGCTGCAAATTTAACTTCTCACTGTCATCTCCTGGGCGAGCGTACCAGAGAATATAGCGTAAGACACAAATAAATTAGGTCATTTTTTTAAAATTTTGTTGACTTTTTCAACGTGTCATTTTTTTTAGAAAGTGGTCCATAATAGCATCAGAATTGATAATTAAAGGAACACTGTGCTCCCCTGGATATTATCAACAGCAAACTGAATTAACATCATGTTTATCCATGTGACCTACTGAGTATGTTCAGCAGGATGAGTGATGGCTTGTGGTCTGAAGGGTTGAATAAGGAGAGCTGGGCACTAAAGGGGCAGCAGCAACCTCAGTAATTTGGACGACCTTATCTCTTCCATTCAGACTAAATAATATTTGTAGAAAGTTTCTGATCCATTCAGTTCAGTCTGAGCTGGAAACTAAATGGAAGAAGAAGAAAAAATCACTAGTCAAGCTAAAACAGATATTTGTTGTATTTTTTTATTTTATTTTTTTTGCTTTTTTGTTTGCTTGTTTTTACCTCTTTAAAAAATTGAAGGTTGGATTACTCTGTATCCGACAGGCTGTTTGAGATAATCAGTCTAGCTGGATGATGGACATCAGCCATACACAGCAGGACAGCAAATAAGCTTCCAGCTGTCTTTACATGTTAAAAAAAAAGGTCAATATCATCTCATTGGTCATGTGTCTCAGTAACTGCCATGAGTTTCAGGGAGCTGTGCCCATTTTTGTTGCCCTGACAACAGACAATGAGGCATTTTGTCAGTGATACTGAGTTAGATGGACTAATTGATTGGCTGGTATGACCAGTACATCAGTCACAGAGAGATTAAGGTTAAAGATGCATTCCTCCAATCTGTGGATATTATTGTAGAAAGATTAACTGAGATTTATAATGAGACAGTAGGGCCGTATTTTAATAATGGAAGGTACAACAGGGTTTTAAATGTGCTGCAGTGACATGAGAAACCATGCGAAAGGCTCACTGAGCTGATAGAAGCTGTTTATTTAGCAAAGGTATGGGCCCCCAGAACTGAGTAAAGGGGTGCTCCTGTGGAGAGGTGCTGGGATGCAAGCATTTGCCTATGCAATAACACAACATTGGTTGTAGATACTTCTCACATGGTTTCAATTTAGTAAGAGCTTAGCTGATATCTCACCAAAAATGTAGATTTAGAAAAAAAGTCCCGAACCTGAAAACAGATTTGTGCATCACAGTTTTGTTCTTCTTTCCTCTCACCATTAATCAACATTTAATATTTGATCATCCTTCACATTTATATAGTTTTATATACATTTTAATAGTTCAAACCAGCTCCATTTCCAGCCACTGCAACAGCAACATGCTGCCAACACCCTGATGCATTATTATTTGTCATCTAATCATGTCATGTAAAATACCTCGATAACATTTTAGTGCTGGTACTTTAGTACCTGTACTTAAGTAGGATTTCTGATGTATGACTTTTTATCATTGCTATGTTGGTATTTTCAGTTAAGAAAAATTTACACAAATTTAATTATTTTTGCTCTATTTTTTCTCATCCTTTTTGTAATCGTTTCTCACCTTTAAATATGTATTGATCATAAATATTCTCCTGGTTTTTATTCATATTTATAAAACCCAAGTATGACAAAAGAAGGCCACAATGACAAGATCACTGAATGAAATGCAGTATCTCACTATCCATGTGTGGTTGAGGCCGCATTCTCTTACTGCGCATGAAGTCAGTGTCAGAAGCATCTCCGATTTCCTGTACGTCTGAACTAAACTACATATATGAGGTCAACAAGCCAGGTGATATTTTCCTGTAGGCTCAGAGACAAAACCACTGATTATGTACAACAGGAAATAATGTGAGAAAAGATGTTACCCACTTCTGTGCCTGTTCCTCTGAGGTTACATAGCATTTTATAGAGTTGTTGAATAGACATGCCAAGTTTTCTTTTAAATAACTGAATAATGAATTCAAATAAAAAGAATGAAAAAAAGCCAGAATATTTAAGACATTACATTAGCTTTTTAAAAGAACTTTTTTTTTTTACAAAGAAACAGGTCAAACAAGGATTACTGTTCTTTTTTTCACGCTCCCTCCCCAAACTTCAGTCTTCATACCAAATCAGTCAAAAGAATGTAGCTTACAATAAGAAACTGCCAGAGCTTTGGCCAACACAGTTATTGAAGTAAAAGAAACCCTCCAAGTCACGTAAATCCAAGGACTGGAGAGAAAATACATTTAGAAACAAAGCAACAGATGAATGATAGAGAGTAATGGCTGGAACAAACTGGCGCTTCCTCCCAGGTTAACTTCAGATGACACAATGTAGAGCTACACGACCACAAGCTTCTCCATTCTCCACCATGTCACTTAAGCTATGCATTTTTCCATGCCACTAGCTACTTCATACTGTATATCTCTCAACTATTTCATCTGTGACTATTTCAAGGCCTTCAGGGCAGATTGATAACAGCATATGCTGAGTTTTTGTCCTTTTTAGAGGTGGCATGCAGGTTTATAGCAGGGGTCCCACGCTGACTGTGGTTGATGACAGCATACACTGCATTGACTGATTCTGGACTTTTAACTGCCTGTTGGCCTTCGGTGGGAATGACAAAAGGAGGCGATGTTGGTGTTTCTGCGGTACTTGAAGAGTAGATGTCGTTCAAAATTGAGAAGTGGGTCTGCAGGACAGGAGCAGAAGGGGTGCTCCTCTTGGGGAGGGTTGGAATCATACGAATGGGCATTTCCTATTACAGAAAGAAAATAGCAGAATGAAAATGCGTAAGGCTGTAAAATACTTTTCTTGTTGCTATTATGATTTTTGTTAAAATGAGGAAAGATATAATTATCCATTCGTTACAATGCAGTTGACCTGAGTCTGTTACTAAACCTGCTTTAAATTCATATCCACGTCTCTCAGTAAGAAAGAAGCTAAGTTATCCAAAATGGTTTCTCTTCAACAAACTGCATTGCATCACATACCTCTCCCTTTATGGAATTGGAGGTCCATTTTCCTGTAAACAACGAAGACACGACATTATATTTCAGGATGTTAAAAGACACCTAACTTGTTGAAGTGAGAAAAAAAAAACATTAAAACAAGAAATGCTCTTACGGTTGCATCCATGAAAACACAGGATGGTTAACACTGTCAGTGTGGTGACCAGAAAAGCAAGGCTAATGCAGATGGAGAAGTAGGGCACCCAGTCAACCTTATTGCCAGCGGGGCTCGGTGACTGACCTGCAGAAGAAGACAAACCCAATCAATATTTCTAAAATGTAATAGTAAAATGTTACTAAGAAGTCCAGGTTCTTACCTGCTCTAGAACTGAAGTGTTCAACCCCTTGGAGCTTGTCTTTGGGAAAAAATAAGAATAAAACATATCATTATGTATATTATTGTAGACATAATCTGATAATGAAAGAATAGTAAAAAATTCCTACCTGAAACTGAAATGTTTATTGCATGACTAATAACTTCCAGATTGTGTCCAATTAAATTACATCTGTACAGGCCGTCATCATTAACTGAGACCTGTTTGAAACTCAAATATGAGATCAGCCCATCCTTCTCATATGTTTGTCTTATTTCTACCTCCTCTGTGTTATTAATCTGTTTACAGATATCATTGTCGAGGAGTTTACACCAGGTGACATTGAGTGATTCTCCACAGTCGTTGACTGGACAGCTGACTGTCAGTTGGTTTGTTGGAGCAGCTCTCCAGACTGTTCTTCTAATCACCATCAGCGTAACTTCACATGAAGTAGACAAATCTGAAATGACAGCATCTGATTTAGGAACAAGTTATCTTTCATATTTTGTGGTATATTTGACCTTCTTTTGACAATGACTTATTTCTCATTCTGTTTACCTGTTTATTATGCCATCAACAACAGGTGTCTGGATCTCTGTGACTACTTATTAAGGATTATAACTCAGTAAATACTTAATGATACTTGATACTTAAATGTTTACGCCTGTCTTTTCAGACCTAAAACTGTCTCATATTATAAAATTAGCAGATAATCAAGCTACAAATAACATTTAATCTCAATGTTTCACTTTACCAATTTACAACTTGTAAGTTCATTATGCTTTATTCTATTTTTTTCCTTTATATATATATATATATATATATACACAGTGGTAAACAAAATTATTCATACCCTTCCATTAAACAAAAGAGAAAATTCTTAATAGTAATTCAAATAAATAACTGGAGACTGATAAAAGTAATAATGAATATAAATTTGCTAAATTATAATTTAGTTAAATAAGACATTGTTATTTTATTTAATTAAGCTGAAAAAATAATAAAAAACAAACAAACAATACGCCCCTGGACCAATGAGAGCACTTTGCTGATGAGCAGTGGCTCAAAATACCTGTCGACAGGTGTAAAAGTCTGATTGAGAGGCACAAAAAACAACTGACTGCATTGATCGCCTCAAAGGATCGCTCAACTAAATATTAGCTTATAAGTGACGTAACGTATATTAATTTCTCATATTTTTTGCTTGTTTATTAAAAATATTTCTATTGAACCACAATTCAATA
>JAOXYM010000013.1:12804258-12837005 GCA_028567055.1 Leptatherina wallacei
TCTGCGCTGCAGTCCTATGGCTGTGGTGGGGGACCCGGCCTGCCCTGATCTTGGCGGTTCCCATGGCGATGCCCTCTGTGGTCGATGATGGGCGGCTCCTGGTGTGGACGGGTCCCTAAGATATTGTTTCCTCACAGCGGTGTCAAGCCATTTGTCTTTCAGCTCAAATTATATTTTTAAATAATTGTTTCAGTTAAAGAGACAGAAACTAGGCAGATTTTTAATTTTCAATTTTATGCAAAGAGGGGGGGCTTCATGTGTTTGCGTTGGGTGTATGGGCGTGCGTGCGTGCGTGCGTGCGTGCGTGCGTGCGTGTGTGTGTGTGCATGCGTGCATGTGTGTGATGATGAATGTGTGAAAAGTAAAAAGAGAATGACGAGGTGTGTGCTATTGATTTTGATGTTTTATACTTCTTATTTTTTTAATTGTTGTTTTTATGATGTGAAGCACTTTGTGATGTGCAATGAATGAAAGGTGCTATACAAATAAAGTTTGATTTGATTTGATTTGAATGAGAATAACTTTTCCTTTTCTTATATCTGCTCTCAGTTTGATGCTGTTTGCCACAGAAAAACTGAAAAATAACACATGATGCAGTTACATGGGTCTGCTTTGTGTGCAACAAGCAACAAAAAAAAAACTCTGGTTAAACAATCATAAATCAAATCATAATAGAATAGCCTGACTTGTGAAAGCTACGGTCCCTAAAATAGAGAAAAACTCTAAGAAACTGAAAGATTTCAAACCCCTACGAAGGAGTAACGATTCAAAAGAAGTTTAATATAGATGAATACTTGATTAAAGAAGCCATAAAGGAGGAGTTCCAGTCAAAACAAACACAAATGAGAGTGGATAAAAAAACTAGCCATGCAATGGTGCTGTAGAATCTGGGCTGGTATCCTGTTCTCAAACACAAAACTAACCTGAAGACACCAAAATTCAATTTAACCCATTTAAATTAAAAGAGCATATGTTTTTAGGACTTTGAAACCCTGTGACACCAATAAGGAAGAAGTATTTGATGTAATTTAGATTATAAATAGACAGTTGTTCTTTTTACAACATATAATATTAGACTGTGTTTATACGTAACAGCTGTTTCATGTGACTGTGAGCTGGCGTGTTTCATACATAGTGAACAATTTTACCACAGAACTGCAAAACCATCAAGCTGTGAAGAAAGGCTGCTTTGGTCAAGTATGTCATTCAAACATCAAAACCCCAAAAAGGGAAGAACATCGATTAAAAAACTGATATAAGGACTTTAAATCAAGAGTCAAGCAGAGCAGAGGTGATAACCACATCAGATTTCATATCAACAGTGCACGATAAGAACTGGCAGCTGTGAAGACATTTTGCACTGAAAGGGGCGGTGTAGGATCAGATGAGACTGACTGGGTCTTTAACACAGTCTTGACCTTGTGATGATGGAGATCATTTATCCTATGCCACACAGTTTCATCATCTCTTCCAGCTGACAAAGGAGAACGCAAGAAAAGATTAAACAAAACAAAAATATCTCCATGAAAGTTTTATCAACAAATCTGCATAGCTAATATAAACGTGTGCTCCACGTGGTATCCCACATAAGACATGGCGGTCATTACAGGTGGCGTTTTGTCTTATAGGAAAATGACCTACCAGTGGTGTTTGGGATGGAGACCAGTCTCACTTTCCACAATGCCTGGAAAAAGTCACACAAATTAGCTTAGTTACTTTGTAAAAATAAAAATGGAAAAGATTTTCATCCATATAGATGAAGTCAAGTTTAAGCAAATCACTTACCAAAACTTTATGGGTTTCTTTACTGCAAAAAGCAAGAATCCTCCCAAAACTACAATGATTACCACAAGAATGCGTACCCACATAAAGGAGGAATAAGCTACAGAGAGATCAGACGTGTTATCAGTGTCATGGACATCGACATTACATATCTGTTTACATTACAAGAGTATAAAGGCTTTTTTCAAGGTTTACACAAAAACATGTCAAATGTAAAAGTTTTGATCAAGACTTTATAAAACTGACCATTTCTGAGTTTTTCTTCCAGAGCTAACTTCTGTTCCCAGTTCTTGTGCCTGACCGTACAGCTCAAGATTTCAGGATTTGTGCCATCAGAAAGCTCCAGATGACTCTCTACCGTTACAAATCCTTCTGAGACAGGTTGCTCTTTAATGGATGCCGGTATTCCTGTGTAACTCCAGCTGATGTTGGCAGCAGGATTTCCGCTTTCAGCTCTGCACACTGCCACAATCTTGTTGTTCCTGAGCTCCAACCAGGCAGATATACGAGGAGAAACTAAATCAGGGAAAAGAAACACAGCAAATCTGAATGCATCAAAAGTTCATTAAACTTATTTTAAAAAAAAAAGTTGAAATCATAACTACAGAGTACCTAAACATGCAAATAAAGCATTTTCTTTCTTTGGATTTTTTTTTACATTAAGATTCTAATAGTTACAGATAAAATCTGATCACACAAAGATCCTAAATTAAGGCATTTAGCCGATGTTCTTTTTAAACACTATTATTATTCAAGGCCTTTCAAAGCAGCGAGAATGAATTAAACAAATATACATATATACATATACATATGTATACACACACACACATATATATATATATACATACATACATATCTCATTGCCATTGAAGTATTAAAGCAGACATAAAAAATGTCCACTCTCATAAGGATAAAATAGATAATAGTCCTACCTGTGGCAGTCACATTGATGTTATAATGATCATTTCCTTCTCTGTGAACTGCCTCACACCTGTAGATCCCCACGTCATCAGTTGAAAAGTTTGATATGTGCAGGTATGACTGAGCATTAGAAGTGTTTTGGAGGGTCTTGCCATCATTGCAGGTGTCTTGGCTTTGACTGAGATTGCTGTATGAGATGTTACAGGTTTTGTGTTTCATCTGTATCCTCCAGATAACATACACTGTATCACTCCATGTCTTGTTGCTGCATGTCAGGTTGACGTTACTCCCTAGGGCAAAATCTGCCTCTCTGTCAACTGGGGGGGGGAATAATGACGGAAACTTGGGTGAGTTGTGCAAATTTAAAAGTTAAATGGTTCATTGCATATATGAAACAAAAAAGGGAAAAGAAAGGGTAAGACATGAAAGAAGCCCAAACAAACAACATGAAAATATAATTATGCATGGGATACAGACATGCAAAGGCAACAAATGTACATAATAATATCAGACATGTAGGATGAACCACATATTTCACCTTAGGCAATAAACTGAGACAAAATTATATTTCTTTAAAAGGCAGCCATAGATCAATTGGTTTATTACATTAAATGATGTTCTTGCATTTGATAATCAAAATGCTGATACCATTACACATAAAAACTATATGGAAAGTGTGTCCAAACCTTTAACTGGGACTGTATATAAGCAGGTCTCTAGACCTCCTTAACCTAAATGTAAAGTGTAAAAAGGAAAAAATTTACCATAAACTGGGATAGAACTGGAGGTTGTGTTGGTCTCCATAGAGGAGTTTACAGTTGTTCCTGAGAGAGACATTAGAAACAGAAACAGTTTTTAAGCAGGTTAACGTGATAACGTGTGACGTGATATGATTCAAAGCAGTCTGACTCAACAAATCTGCATCAGCTATGAAAGAAACTGTGCACTTTTACACTTTTTCACAAAAGAAATTAGCTTGAAAAGTCCAATCTCACAGCAAAATCTCATTGAGTCACATCAGTTCAAATGAAACCTTCACATTGCCGTTCACTTGTTTGTCAATAGCTTCCTGAGTAACCAACATTATTAATGCCACATGATTTACAATATGATATAATCATGACATGTTTACATGTACAAAAAAATTCTAAAATAACAGTTTCCATTCGTAGTATATAAGAATGGCTCCATTGTATTGTTGTTTTTATAATATATGTGAAAACCTGGGTCCAGACTCTGCGCTTCATGCAAGACGATGATGGCAAAATAAATCCAAATCATATCTCTCATCTTTACTCGTCTTCAGTTTCCTCTGTAAACTTAACACAGTAAACTTGTGCCCCCTCACATAACCGAACATCAGTTCTACTCTTTAAACCACAACATCATGCATTTCCTGTTTCCTCACAGCAACCCCCGCAACCTATGAAATTTGATTTTATTTCTATTTAACAACAGATCCTGGGTAGACCAAACCATCCCTTCACCTCATCTAGAAAATCTATAAATCCTCGGCCCCTCTTGAGGTACATAAATAATAATAGATATATAAAATATGCATGACAAACAAAACCCCCACCCTCTTTCTCTTCCCCTCTCTAAACTCTTTTCTACCACCTCGTGTTACTTATTCTCGGATGTCTGATGTGAGAGGAAAATTTCCTCTGTTGCTCATCACGCAACCACTTTCTTTCACAAGTAAGAACACATGAAACTTGACAACATTAAGAAGCAGGTGCAATCTATCTCACACTGACCTAGGATCTCCATGACCCCACCAGGAATTTTGGCGTCATCTTTCAGAACTTCTGTTCAGGGTCATCCTAAAAGCTTGAATACAGGCAGCTGGACTTCTTTTCCAAGCTTTTAAAAATGTTTCAACTCTCATCTATAGGGGATCTCAGTTTGATATCTCCAAAACACAAGAAATAAAGTCCAGCTGCCTCTATTCAGGTTTTTGGGATCTTGGTGGAGGTTATTCAGTGATAAAAACACATTTTCTGAGGTCACTCCAAAGATTTTAAACAGCTGCTTTCATTTAACTAAGCTAAACTTTATGCATGATGTATTAAAGACTTATGAGCCCTGGTCTTATGAGACCAGAGAGCCCTGCTTTCTGTTTTTTTCTTTTTTCTTTTATGTAAAGCACTTTGTGTTGCCTCTGGCATGAAAAAAGCACTTTATAAATAAAATTTGATTTGATTTGATTATGAGCTTCATGATTTTTCACTGCAATAAATACCCTTAACAATGTAAATAGTTTCTCTTATTTCTTTTTTAATTTGTTTAGTACCTCATTTCATAACTCAGTCATATTCATTGTGTCCCTTTCTGCTTTTGTATACTTTTCAAATAGTTGTTTGTCTTATGAATCATTCTTCTTTAGTCTCTATGTTTATTGTGCAATAATGTGGTGACTGGCTCTTTGATTTAAGTGCAATGGTTTCCCCATCTTTCAAACCTTTTATATCACCAATAAAAGAAATAAAACATATCACATGTTGAAAGTGAGGTGTTTTACTATGTATTGACAAATATTAGCACACGTCAAATTTGATAGCAGCAATGCGCCTCGAATCAGTTGTAAAGGTTAAACGAACTAATCTCCGAGGGACAGTGGAATACAAATAAAACATCTGGAGGAACATGTCTTAACTAATAGAAAGTGTAAAAAGTTAAAAGGGGAAAAAAATAGCACCTTTGAGAGGTAGGGTCTCTCATATACAGAGATGGTCAGAGGTTCAGCAATCTACAAGAAACTCAGTCTATACTTTATGGAATTGTATCAAGATAATGCTGCTCAACATAAAATTGTAAATACTAAAGATTGTATCAACAAAAATCAGTGTTTGATGGTTGTGATTTTCAGGCCTTAAAGTGGCACTGCACTAAAAACAGGCATGATTCTGTCATAATAATCATTGGAAGGCCTCAAGGGCATTTCCAGAAATTATTTGTCTCTAACACTGTTTACTGTGCCGTACCCAAATGCAGGTTGAAGCTAAATTGTGCAAAACAGGAAGCCATATGTGACTGAAAGTCCGCTTAAGAAAAAACAAAACTTATGTAGTTTAATATTAAAACACACTCATAAAGTTTAATTAGCCCTCAAAGGTTAGATGTATGCATGATATTTGATTATACTACAAGGACAACTGTTTTCAGAGAAAAAATGGTGACGGGCTACTCAGTAGATGTAGTGCTGTGGTTCTTTTAGGAGTCACACTGCTAATGTGTGGGAGCAGATGTTGACCATTATTGTTGACTCTGTTTATCAGGGTATAAGGTTGTTTTTGTGTGGTTAAGATTTGTAAGCTGTATGTAGACTGTGGTTTAATGCTGGCTTCCTGTTGGTGTCAAACTCTTTTTTTCCACACATTTTAAAGTCACTGTATTCTGACAACCTTTTCCTTAAAACAATGTAAGAATAAAAAATAAGAATTTTAAAAAAGTTGACCAAAGGGGCAAAGAGAGCTTTACGTCTGCACATGTAATTTGCTTATCCTTTAGTCTCCCTTTAGATATTACTTCTTTCAAGACTTATTTGTTATTAAAAAAAAAGAACACATTTTAAAAAATGTAATAAATTTCAAAAAGGCTAGTGGGTCTCATGCTGTCAACCACATCCACTGGCGTTTCAGATAACGCCTCCCAGCTCTGACACCTCCTTTTTCCGGGTAGTCAGTTTACCATCTCCATGGTAACACTAGTACGCTTTTAAATTGCTTTTCCTGTGTGAAGTTGTTTAAAAACTAACTGTATTTATTGGCTACACAAAAAAAATGGATATTTCCATGACCCACGCGGTCACTAAGAAAAAATATGCTCATGAAGCTGCGACGCGGGAGCGGAAATATGACTACTTATACGGTGAGTAAAATTACCTGAACGTAAGATACCGTTTGAAAAAGCTGCTAGCTTGGTTGCTGTTTGCTGAACTGTTCGCCTCAGATCCAGTGTACACCGTGTCATCGGAGCCAGACCACACCAGGGCCGGGGCCCGTGCAATGAAGGGTCAATTTGTAAGTGTTGTCTATTTTTGCTGTAGGTTGTGTTGATACTAAGTCAGCACTAAAAATTGAGTGTTCAGTTTCACAGCTTGAGCCAAAACTATTGTTTAGTTGTAGCCTACTTTAACTTTTTCATGAAGGTGTGAATATAGGATTAAATTTTTTTTATTCTCTTTTTATATATTAGTCTCTTTGTTCCCCTTCAAGCATTATAACTTAGAATAATAGACAGGGATTACAAAATTTGTTCTCTTGAGTTTTTCCCTCAATATGATATGACAATACCTTAAAGATATCTCAGCTTGATTTAAAGTTTTTAATGTTGAGCATAACTCAAAGACAAGCTATAATTTAATCTCCCTCAATTTCCTGTTTTTATAAGCAGTCTCCTGCATTACCCAGCTGACAAACTCTTACCCGGGGTCTATACTGTATAGTTCCTCGGTTGTTAAATATTAAAAAGAAATGGATTAAATGAGAAACGTGTTCAATAACCTTAATTTCTCTTCTCCATACTCAGAGGAGACTGCCTGACTTTGCGTCTATGTTTAGTGACAACCCACGCTACACTGTCAAACTGGAGCTTGTAGATCCAATACCAGCCTTTATTGATCATCGCTGGCGAGGACATGCAGAACAGCGCAGAGAGGCGCTGCAACAGCTGGCTGGGTAACAAAGTATATGAATTTTAAATATATTTATGGTGTGATTTATCAGTTTGTGGTTGTAACTCTTGTTCATCTCTTTGTCAGGGTTATTCCAAATGCTCAGACATGGCTGAAAAGGAAGGAGTGCTGTGTGACCGGGGCTGATTACTGGAAATACTTCAAACGGTTTGACCTGCTAGCCAGCAATCTGAAGCTATAATTTAGACAGAATGTAGTGCAGCTGCTATCTTAACACAATGTCAAGTAAAACTAACTTCTGTATTAACCATATATGTCTGCTTATGTTGGTAAAGCTTCTGGCACTGGTGTTCCATTCTTTTCTCCTTAGTCCTCTGATTCCCTTTGCGCATCAATTTCCCACAAATTTGATTTTGGCATTGCCAAGGTGAGTTTCCCTGGCTCTTCTTGTTTCTTTATACAATATTTGTTGTTTTTTTTCTTGCTGAGTTTTGATTTTTGTGTCATCTCAGAAGGGACTTTGTAACCACTGAAGGAGAAGATGATGAGCAACAACCTACTCACTGCACCGTGGGGGTTCAAACAGACTACAGAGAGAGTGAAACACAGACCGATCCATACAACGCCGAATATGTGGTACGACCCGGGACAACTCCTTCAGAGCTTCTGCAACTGGCAGCTTTGACTTGGGGTAAAATATAAACAGATCCCATCTTCACAAGCTGGGAAAAAATAAAGCCATTAATCTCCAGATCCCTCCTGGTTATCGGAACAGAATGAATATTATATGTCTTATAACATTCTCTTTATCATGTCACTTGGCCTCAGGTCATGGTTTGCCAGCAGGCCTGGCTGAGGTGGAAATGATAGAGCGGTTACGTGCAAAGCGAGCCTGGGAGGCCAGCCTTCCTCCACTGAATGACTTGAGCCAGCTCGACAAGAGGAGGCGTATGATGGAGGAGATGGAGGCCAAGCAGTGGGCTTTCAGAGAAGCAGAAATACAGAAGTGAGTAGAAGTGCATTTATGCATTTAAATAATGGTTCACTTTGAGGGAGGGCAATAGCCCAAAAAATATACATTTTAATACATTTTAGTAGGGAATTTTCTATAATGAGCCACAAACATATATTTTTTTAACTTGGGGAAAAAAAGTCAGTTTTAGAACAATTTGAACCAGATGGTTCTCTAAACATTATTTTTAATTCTTTATCCCATGTGTTTCTGATCATATACTAAGTTATAAATTCTTGCTCTTTACAGGCCAGTTTCTTCCAGATTAACTTGTGACTTTTAACTTTGAATTTTGGCAAATATTTAGGAGCTTGTATCTAAATAAAGTCTCAATGAATTATGTCAAACAGACCAGAGTTTTGTGGACCATGTAAAAAACTGCCCATATAAACAATAATAGGTACACAATATTTCTCTATAGCCTGTTTGAAGCCTTAAAGCTACTATATAAATTGAATTAAAATACAGTACTAATCAATGGCAGTAAAAATTCTACAACTGTGATTAACATTTAGCTCTCATATTTGGGATTTCTCTATCATATACAGTACCAGTCAAAAGTTTGGAAGTACACTTTCCCATTAGATTTAATGGAAAAATGTGTCCAAACTGTTGATTGGTACTGTAAATTCATCTTATAATAGAAAAAAGAGAAAATAAAAAACTGAAGAGAAATTGTAAAATATAGGTCAAATTGAGACCATATATATATATATATATATATATATATATGGTATTTAAATATCTTTATTCTCTGCACTTGGACTTATTTACAGTAAACTCAGTGTTAGTACCTTGTTTCTGCTGCACCCTAATTGCAGAAACAGTAATTGGATGTATATGTAGAGTGAATGCATACTGACATGTGAAACTGATGACCCATAATGCCACAGTTTCATGTACCCTTGTATGCCTTATTAAGTGTACCCTTCTGTAATTTCTGTGTTCCAGGTTGCAGGAGGCTCGTCTTGCTGTGCTGAAAGACCTGTTGAGGCAGAAAGAAGAGGCTCAGAGGGATCTCACAATTGATAGACTGAACCAGATATATTTTGAACGGCAAAAAAACAAGGAAACCAAGCTAAAAAAAATTCACAATGACTATGTCAGGTGTAAGATATCCTTTAAAGTTGATCATTGTATTAATCAGGGTTGTTTTTCACTCCTCGTCATTTAATCCTCACTTTTTATTTGTCTATAGCGCTGAGAAAACTGGAAGCTAAGAGAAAAAATGTAGAGGGGAAGCTACAGCGACGGGACATCGTCACGGATTCCCAGACTTATATTTTCACTGATAATAACACAGACAAATTTAAAAGCCACAACCTAATCACTTACGAAGGTCTGAATAAAGATGCTTCTTAGCAAAAATTCTATGTTTTCAAAACGACAATTCAAATACCACAAAATCTCTTTGTTGTTAAGGTAACTATATCATGTTGACCACAGGCTTGGTAGAGCTAGAGGCACGACTCCATGCGTCGGTCTTTAAGCCTCCGATGAAAAGACCCAAACCCAAAGTCATTAACGATGTGATGAAGCCACCTGTGAACAGAGCAGTGGAACTATGGAAGAAGTACAAGGTAAAGCAGAAACAAACAAATGAATCAGACATGTCACTCAAGATTTTTCTACCAGCAGTTTACAAACCGTGGCTCCACAGACCCAGAGGGAGGAGATGAACGAGTACATGAGTGAAAAGCCCTTGCACTTTCTTGTCAAAAAGAAGAAACCAGATCCTCTTCCTGTCACTCCCAGAGTGGAACAACCTCTTGAAGTAAACTCATACCACCATGATTGATCATTTGTTAATTCCTCATATATTATAGATGCGGTTTGCTAACCAGTGCCTATATATGTCTGTATTAAGGGAGATGAAGAGGCAGAGCTCGCAGCAATCCACCTGCAGAAATTACTGAGAGGAAGAAGTGTCCAGTATGAGGTCTGCTTGTGTGCTTGAGATCATGCATATAATCTATCTTACAGCAATTTCTAATTCACTTCAGGTTAATTTCTAACTCTTGTTTCGCAGATGTTTAAGGCCAAAGAAAACCAACAGGCGCTGATCCAGGAAATAAGGACAATCCATGCCCTCCAAAGCGAGGGGCAGCAGTTACAGAAAGCTGAGAAAGAACTTGTGTTGACCCTGGAGAAACAGAGAAACCAACAAAGACAAAAGGTGAAGCAAACTCTTCCAACCACATGAACAAAATGTTTAGAAACATCAATCTCATCACCGTTTCATCCTCTTTTCCCCAGATCTCTCAACAAGAGGCATCTCATGCCAGAGTGGTAGGTGCAGAGCTTGAGCAAGTGTTCGACACTTTGTCCAAGGAGTTGATTCATTTCCAGGAGGAGCGCAGGATCCATGCTTTTACACTTCTGGCTGAGAGAGAGCGACGTCGCCGAGAGGCTGAGGAGAGTGGAAGGAGACAGGTGGAGGAACGCAGGCGCAGAGAGGAGGATGAGATCTTCAGACAAGTATGTACATTTTTCTGTTACAAGTGGGGGGAGAACTTCGTGTGTAAAAACTCTATACGTTGCAGAGAGCTGTTTTTAGTCGTTTAATGCTCACCGTACTTAATACTGTGTCACAGGTTGTACAGGTGCACCAGGAAAGTGTGGATATGTATTTAGAGGACATAATATTGGAGACCTTGGAGCAGGTAGCTGACAAGCAGGCCAGACAGGAGATCCGCAAAAAGGCAAATGAGCTCAGTGATATTGCTTATTCTATGGAGGAAAGGTAAATGACATTTAATATTTCCTTTGATGCTTGTTTACAAAAAATTCCAACATAAAAAATAACATTGAAATATAATTTGTTATGTGGGAGCAGCCAGGACAGCCTTCAGTCAGAGGAGATTGTCTCAGAGCTTGTGCACAGCTTTCTTGTTCCAGAAATTGAGAAGGTCAATGTCAGGCAAAGAGGTGTGTGTTTGCACAAAATCAGTAGAATAAAAGAAGAGTAACAAATTAAAAATACATCATAAAGCTTTTTATGAGATAAAGGCTTTGTGTTAATACAAGCAACGGAAATAAAATGATCTTGTCTGACCTTGTCTCTCTGCCAGTGCACCAAAAGCAGCTTAAACACTTGCAGGCTGCTCAGAGCATCATTCGAGGGACTGCTGCATCTGCTGGGATCCATCCTCCAGGAGCCTCACAGAGAACTAGTCCCAGTGTAGAAACCTCCAGTGGAGTCCTCAAGGAGATGATTAGCCAAGCAGAGCAGGGGAAGCAAACCGAGCTGCAACATACTGAAACTGAGTAAAGACGAGCCTAAAATATATAAAGTGTTTGACTTCGGATATAAGAATTGTGTGCTTTTCTTTTTAAGGTATTTGCTTTGTATCTCATTGTATATTTTGGATTTATCGTGGCTTTTTTGCTCCTTTGTAATTTAAGTTTTTATCAAGAATGAACAGTATTTTTGCACCATATCCAAAAATATTCAAGTAAATGTTACATTTCCAACCTAGAGTTTGATGGAAGCTGAACTTAGACATAGAGGTTATAGAAGATATTATAAATTTAAAGTTGGGTGTACATTTATTTTAACTTTTTCTATCAGTGAAGCACTTTATCAATTTAATCTAAAAGAGCTTTATTTTACAACTTGATTGAGGGATTTTTACCATCAGACTTTAAAACGACAGGTGTTTTAATCTGATATTTGGCCTCAAGAGGGCAGCAAGACCCCAAACCAAACTCTTCAAGAAGCCATTGACGGTAGGAGTCCCGATGGGATGAGAGGAACGTCAGGTCGTCAGTGCGCTGCTGGTGACAGATAACACTGACATGATCCCTCAGTAGTCCTCCGTCTACGTTGAGCGTGTGAGGTCACGCTCGGTGCTACGGTAACAGTTGACGTGGGCGGGGCTTGATTTCTCACTTGGTCCCGAGAGCTGCAGCCTGCAGGCAAGTGTACTTGTAACAACCAGCCCCGTGTTAAATCAGCAAGCAACAACTCCAGCAGGAGTACGAGTCTGGTTCTCACCTGTTGTGTGTTCAGTAAATACAAAATCTGCCCTGAGCGACCGCGGTGAGGCGAAACTGTCGGGACTAAACACAACTATTCGGACAACTGGAGTCATCAGGTGAGTGGGCTGGCTTGCCTCTGCTGTCTGACTCACCGAAAATTGACGTTTGAACGGGTAGAGCAGAGGTTTTTGGGTAGTTTGTTTTAAAGATAAGTTTAAGGTCGGCACAAACATGTCAGACATGTTTTCATTTATCTCTAAGGTGAACTGTGTGTCAAAGGAAATGGGGAGTTTTGCCAAACAAGGATTTCATTCAAGTTCCTCGTAAAAGCACTTTTCTCTGCTACAGGAGTACATAAGTCAACGACAGTCAGCTTTGTAGTATTTTAATCTTGGGTGGATGAGTTGATTGTTGTTGCTGGTTTAAATACAAATTATATGACACCAAACTTCATTAAGCTTTATTGTGGTTCTTAAGAAATGTCTGGGGTGCAAGGAGATTTGATCAGTGTATTCAGTCACTTGAATACACCATTTCTAATGACTGCAATCAACCAGTTTATTGAGTAGTTATGCCATATATATAGCCTATATAGGCTATTCCTGATTTCAGTAATGGAAAGAAGCTCATGCAAAAAATCGTGGAAAAAAATCTTTTAAATGCCTCCATTGAAATTCCTGGTATGAAGCATATTATTTCTGTACAGCTCCAATTAACGGACTTTACCCTTAGATGTAGTTCGAGATGGTTCCCTGCCATGAATACTTAGAATTAGTGGATAGATTAGAATAAAAGGTACTTAATAGTCTCAGATGATTCACAGTCAGCCTTAGTTCATACATATTTCTGCGTCATAACACTTTAAAGACATAATAGAGGAAAATGAGCCTGCCACCATGCTGTGCTCTTCTTTTCAATGGCAGCAGCACCAGAGCTTAGAACTGTAGATCATATTTTGTTCTGTAAATTACTTGAGAAATTGCAAAAACGCTTGAGGTGCAAAACACAACAGTTGGTATAAAGATGGTATAAAGGCTGTTGGACAAGAAGACATTTTCGAAAGGGACATTTCATGATTAAATAAAAAACAAGACAATTTCATAATATCATAATTTTTGACCCAATAACCAAAGAAAGGCAAAAGGCAGTATTGTTTTCAATTAAATAAAAAGAAAGAAAAAAATCATCCGTTAAAAATATAGAGCCTTTCAGAGAATAAACTATTTTTTCTATTTTGTTTTATTTAACCATCATTTGACCTGGAAAATCCCATTGAGATTTAGAACATCTTTTTTAAGGGAGTCCTGGCCTAGATAGACAGCAGCAAATGTACGTTAAAACACAAATAAAAGGTGAATAAAAAAGACGAAAGATTACTTTTAATAAACAGATTTAAATCACGTGCATGCAGTGGTTTTGGCCTCAACAACTCTCAGTTTGGATTTTCAAAGTGCTCAATTAAATAAGCTCAGTGGGTTTCAAATTTCCCTACAACATTTTCAATGTAGATGGTGCAGGAAGGACAAAAGTCTTTTTACCCATATCTGTATAGACATGTGTGACCGAAAGCAACAAAAGATTTTGTAAATGGAAAGAGTAAGGATGAACACTTCTAGCAATTAAGAAAAACAAGTATGTAGGCAGTAGCCCGAATATTACTCTATATATGAAAGTATACCAATGAATACTCCTTCGGGTGGCCAGAGCAGGCTATCCCCCCAAGAGTGTAACTCACAGTGGTGTGTTTACATCTTTAGTAATAGATCTCAGGTAAGCACGTTATACAGTATCTATCATTTGAAGACATTGAAAATTTTCAAAAAATATGCAAAAAGTTAATGAAAAGGAAAAAAAAAATACATGAAGATAGTGAAATGATTTCATTATCTTTCAGGGAAGAATGAGCGTACGTGCTGCTGGGATGCAAACTGTATATGAAGTGGAAACCATGGAAAATGAAGAGGATGAGGAGCCCAGAGAATGTGGTGTGTGTGGTGATCTGGCCAAGGGTTACCATTTCAATGCCCTGACATGTGAAGGCTGCAAAGGCTTCTTCAGGTGACGTTTCTCTCCCTCCTTCACTCTTTCAATCTCTAACTCCCTGTACATGCAGCTGTTCCAGACTGATTCATTCTAATACCCAATTAACTTCTCACTTTTTATAGCTCCCCAGCTATCTGGACTTCTACAGGTTCTAAAGCACATCTCTTATTTAGACAGGACATCCTCACATCAGTCAGTGTTTTGATACATCTACAGATATCGATTTTGATATCCATGAATATTAGCTTCCAAATACCTCTTAAATTCATGACTTATTGCATCACACTCCAAACTGTGCTTCATTGTCTGATGCCATGACTTCATCCCTCTTGTCTGTAATATTTCCATAGTATGTTTAGTTTTTTTTTTTTTGGGGGGGGGGGGTATGGAGAGAAAATAGACTCAATATTATTGTGTTAACTAATTTGTGTGTAACTTTGGGTACATGTATGTGTAACTTGTGGTTCGTAAATCGTATAAACCATTTTGTGCGTAACTTGGAGTAGCCTACTTGCGAATATGTTTTCAAATGCACACACAAATATCTACAAATTACGCACACAAAATAAATTTACACGTGCATAAATTACAAAAATGCACAAACATCAAAATTCTACACACATATCTTTCTTACCTTAAAGGGACAGTGTGTAACTAATTTGGCTTTTAATTTGGCTATATTTGCAAAGCCTACAGTGGAAAAGCTCCTTTGCTACATTACAGCACAGGATTTTACTCTTGCAGTGCTGACAGGTTTAATAAACCCCGCTTCAGTGTTGCCAATTCTTCAGTAGGAAAAGTAGCTATTGGCTGCCCTAAAAGTCGCTAAATGGCGTTATAATCTAATTTGCATATTCAGCCTGGCGCATGCACGGATGCTGCAGCGGAGAGGAATAATATTGTGGGAGAGTCAAAAAAGTGATTAAAAACACACCTTAAATAAGTTTAGAGCAGCAAAAAAAAACATTTTCTTCTATTAATAATTTCTTTATTTAGTTTAGATTAATTAGGGGCCTACAACATGTTAGAATAGGACCGAGCCTTCTGAGCGCATGGAAGAGGGAGGGACAGAGGGGGGAGCGGCAGAACTTGCTGATCACAGAGAAAAAGCAAACCATACGTGCTGTCACATTGGTCTCCAGAAATCTCAAAAGTCTCCCTTAACTCTAGAAAAAGTTGCTAGATTTGTCACTCGTAGCTTATTTGAAAAAAAAAAAAAGTCGCTAGAGGGGTCTGAAAATTTGCTAAATATAGCGACAAAGTTGGCAACACTACTCTGCTTTCACTGCCTCTACCTATCCTTCCTCGTCTTCGTCTTCCTCTCCCTCTCACTTCATCCGATCATCTCTGAGTCTACAGGTCACAAAAAACGATTTCACACGATGATGTTAGCTATTAACAGTAGCTTACTACCAAATACACGGGCGTTTCATGCTTTCATGTTCAAAAGGGCTCCTACGCAGAGAAATCCTTAAATATCTGTCCACGAATGTCCCTGCTACCCACAGACAAAACTGCATTTATGCACGGATCAGTTTTCAGGTGCTTGAGAGGTTTTGAGAGAGTTTTAACGCTTCCTGGAGCCTCATAGCTTCAAGCGCACATTCAAGTGCTGGTGGAATGCTGGGTCATCTGGATTTTCATTGGATTTTCTAGTACTAGTTATAAAAAAATCATCATCTAATTTAGAAAGAATTTGATCATAATGTAGCATTCATACACCCAGAATCCAGAAAAAAAATGATTTTCATTCTAAGTCAGATTGATGTTTGCGAGCTGTTACTAAGCGGATTCTTTTTCTTTTTTTCTTTTTTTAATTATCAATTCAGACGGGCCATAAAGAGGTCAGTGCAGCTCCACTGTCCATTCCTGAACAAATGTATCATAACGAAAAACAGCCGACGGTCATGTCAAGCCTGCAGGTTCCGCAAATGCCAGGCCATCGGCATGCGCAAAGAGAGTAAGTGGCAATCAGATGCAAAAATAATACTCTGTTAACCCCCCTCCCCTCTGGCAAGCTCAGAGTCATGAAAACCCAGACCAACAGATCCAGACACAGCTACTTCCCCATGGCTGCGAAGAGACAGCTGCAGGAAAAAATTCTGTTGTATCCCACTGTTCAATGATGATAAAGCTTCTGTTCTATTGTGAAATTCATGTCTGTGCACTTTTTTATTTAAGGTGACACACTAATTATATGTCATGCTGTGAATTCTTAAGTATTTGATTGTTTGGATTGCGGATCATATCCTGTATTATAGAATATATCTACTGATATTGCATCTAAGTGTATGACTTATTTAGTCATACACTAGAAGCAACACCTTTAGGGAAGCAGAAGGATACATTATATTTTGAGGGATTTTATTTCTTAGAGGACAACTGTACAAATAATACCCAAATCATCTGTATTTGATTGGCTGTTTGTTACATTTCAAACATACATTTCCATCATTTCTTTAATCTTGTGTAGTGGTTATGTCTGAGAAGGAGGTATTGGAGAGGAGGATCCGTATGAAGAAGAAGAAGATGCATGACACATTTACACGGCTTTCATCTCAACAAGAAGAAAGAATTCAGGAGGTGCTTTGTGGCCACCGCAACACATTTGACTCAGCATTTTCTTGCTTCACTGGCTTCAGGGTGTGTGATTGACTCTTTAAATTGTTCATCATCCTTGTCGTTGAACTTGTCTGACTGATGTTTTATTTTCTTCAGCCAATAGACAGAGACATTCTGACAGACAGTGAGCATATCCCGTCTCACCCATTGACCAACTACCCTACAAAAACCTGCATTCCAGCTGGTAAATCCTCAGCTGACCTCACAACATCCTTGCACACCTGCTCCTTCTCCTCTTCCAGTCCTTTTGGTGACTTGGACAAACACCAAGGAGATGGAAACGGACGTGTTTATACAGCTCTTCCGCATATGGCTGACCTAATGACATACATGATCCAGGACATCATTCGTTTTTCCAAAAGTCTTCGAGACTTCCAGTAAATATATTTATATTCAAATATGCTTTCATCTGTGCAGATTTTGTGCTTGTAGCCTGTAGTCTGGTTTCTTACAGGTCTCTAAGCATGGAGGATCAGATATCCCTGCTGAAAGGAGCCACATTTGAAATCATGCTGATTCGCTTCAACATGGTGTTTAACTCAACAGCAAACAAATGGGAATGTGGCCATATAACATACTGCATACATGATATTGTTCGAGGTGAGACTACTAATGCAAACACAGGCAGCAGTGTCAACATCTACACATAAGTGTATAAATATGAACTATATCATTACTGCATACGTTGTTTTTTACTAGATAACTATCTGCATCTCCTTGTTGGTGTCCTTATAAACTGAATGGCATATGTATTTAAATTAGAAAAATGTCAGTCATTTGTTTATACAGACTTATAGATGTACTTATTCAGCAATTCTCTTATGTCCTGTATTTCCGTATAACACAAGGTTGGGAATAGAGTTCGACCGATATGATTTTTTCAGGGCCGATACCGATTATTATTAATCATGGAGGCCGATAACTGACGTTGAGAATAGATAATCGTTTTGAGTAAAAAATGAAACTCTTGACTAAAATCTTGAACTTTTGAATTACAAAAGCTCCAACATTTCGTTTAGTTTAGCCATTTTACTTGTCATTCAACAGCAAATGCAGGGAGGCCCCCGGCTCAGCAGCCTCATAAGCTAACTGAACATTTAAATAAATAAATAGCTCTGTGTACGTTTATCAAGTAAATAAAATACAAAAAAAAATAAATATAACCAATTACGGTAACACTGGCAGTATTGGTATTGATATTACACAATATTCATTAAAACTGTCCTGCTAAATATTGATCATTGCTACAGTATAGTCTGCTGCCTGTCTCCTAGTAGAGACAGGACGTTGTCTCTCTTGCAATTCTCCCCACGTTTCAGCCGATGTAAACATCCCTCACACATAAACTAAGCTGGCTTGCTTAGCCACTAAAATAGTTGGACATGGGCCTGTAACCCTCTCTGTGGGAGGGACAATGTTTAAGCCACAGAGAAGTAATAGCAAGCTGGAGGAAATGCAGTCGGCTGCATCGGAGCCAAAACAACCGTTTTAAGTGGATCTATCATATCGGCCATCCCAAACAATTAAAAGGCCGATACGTCAAAATGCCAAATATCGGCACTGATAATCGGCCAGGCCGATAATCAGTCGACCCCTAGTTGGAAACCACTGAACTAGATGACATTCTTAATTTGTGGCCACCCAATCAGAGTTTTTAGCTTCTCATCAACCTCTGAGGACGGCAGGAGTTTCAGCTGCCAATCGCTCGTCTCTGTTCCCGAGTCTGTATGCAGTGGCTTTGCAACATCTACCAAACCTGCTGCTGCAAATATGCCTAGGAAAAGAGGGGAGAGTGCAGCAAATCAATAAAGTTTTTGGTTGCAAAGACCCCACAGAGCTTGAATCTGATTAATGAAAGAGCAACACAGAGCCAGAAATCCAGGTCAGAGTTCACATCAGTGATATCAATCAAAAACAAAGGCAACTTCAGATGCAGAACATGTGATTTAGAGAAAAAAAGTCAAATTGGAGGTGTGACTTTCTTTTTTTTCCTTGGGAAAGTTTCCATTAGTCTTGCTTTCAATTAGGGTGCACTTTGAAGATACATTTAATCTCATTTTCAAAATCGCTAATATGCACAGAAATATTACTTTCAGATCAAAGTCTCTGTGAGCAGTCAGATGTAACTTGTTTGCGTTCTGTCTCAGCTCTTTTCACATGTTCTTGGTTGTGTGACTCCAGAAGGGGAAACACTCATCAGAATGTAGTCAGACCGGTCCTTTCTCTTCAAAGATCATACAAACTGGAGTTCACATTCATTCTTCGTGCTCCTCTTTATGCTTGTATGTTGAGTCAAGAACGCTGCTGTTGTGGCAAGATTTCTTAAAAAGTCCATCTCATGGTGTTAACGGATCATTAAGATGTTTGTGGCCACACGTTTTTGTGGTGGTTAACACTCACAGCATGAAGGTTTGGAGTTTGTATGCTCCCTCACAGACTATAAATAATTATCTTAGAATAATTGATTCTTGCAAATTGACTGTGAGTGTGATTCTACATGGTTACTTGTCATTTTTATATTTATGTTACCCCTGTGATGGACTGGCAAACTGTCCAGGGTGTATCCTACCTTTCACCCTTTGACAGCTGGAGGAACATGACAAGGATGAAGTGAGACTAAAGACTGATTGAACCGATGGGCTCTAAATAACTGCCAGTTAGAGAGATGACGCAGATCATTTAAAAAAAGGAGAAAGCAGATATCAGCAGTGCTGATAAAAGAAACGTTTATATGAATTTGGACTGAGGTATTTTATCTAGATGAGCAAAAATCAGGACTTTATATTTAAAATGGATATTTTATGAAAGAAATCAGGAAAACATGAGAATTTAAGCCAAATTTACCAGAAACACATAATATCTTTAAATCTGTCACCAGTGACTTGCAACTAAATACTAACCCATTATGACCTGATTGCTAGGAATAAAGCTATTTTATTTTGATATTGATATATAACAAGGTAAAGCCAGTAAATGACTAAAAAGGTCAAAGTTTTAACTTTAACATTTTTTTTTCATGTTTCTAGTTTCTTCAGCATCTGAGTAATAAAAGGTTTTAGTGGATAGCTTTAAGTCTCCTAGATTTCCCTCAGGTTTTAGAAGCCTTTTTTTTATTTATTTTTTTACAGAACCTTAGATCTAAATTAGTTCAAGAAACACCTTAAACAATGCTGAAGATGGATGATAATAAGACCTAGATGACTAAATAAAATGATGTACTTCCACCCCTTTACTGGTTGGTTTGCATTACTCATCACATGGTCCAGCTTTGCATGTTTGAAAAACTGGGAAAACATCCATGATTTGTTTTTTGTTTTTTTGGATGCATTCTATAGAAACATCTGGAGAATCATTCAGTGTATTACTGAAATGCAGATCTCATTAACTTAACATGCACCTTGAGCTGTTTGGAAAGTAACAGAGAATGACGGACAATTCTTCATAATCACCAGATTTTCATGAGATTTCAAGATTAAGAAATAATTGGAGATCAGATAATTGTATAACATATTTGTTTGAATAGAGATTGTGACTGGTTGTTTCACTCAGTCACTCTTGCTGCTTCGAATCTCATTCGCCCTCTTTTAGCTGTGTGCTTTCCCAATCTGAGATCATTCTGGGAATATTATGTAAAGCTGTAGTCCATGACAGATAATGTGGAATGCAAGGCATGGATTTCTGAAGTCTTCATGGCGTCTGGTAACGATGGTGCTATTCTGCAATGCTGTTCTTGTCATATATAGAAAAAGAAAAAAAAGAAAGCATTAGTTCAGTTGGTGCTGACCCAGTTCCTCCATTCTAGTCCCGTCACTGAGCTGCTCTCTGATGTCTTGCAGCGGGTTTTCAGCTGTCCCTCATCGAGCCCATCTACAAATTTCACCACACACTGCGCAAGCTGGACCTGCAGGAGGAAGAGTATGCTATCATACAGGCCATGTCCTTATTTTCTCCAGGTAGTAGCAGGTCTTCAGTTCATCCCAGTCTGTTCTAATAAATCATTAATGGAGCCTGTAAATATTTAAACCCTCAAACATGTGCATTTGTAGCCAGCAGAGCATAAGAAAATACATTTACAGACATCAGGTTGAAGGTGCTTTAAATCAAAGGAGATTTAAAAAAAAAAAAAATTCGATCCACCAGATCGTCCTGGAGTCCAGCAGCACAGCGTGATCGACAGAATTCATGAAAACCTGGCGCTCACGCTAAAAACCTGGATTGACTGCAAGAGAACAGGCCCAAATAAACAGTGAGTAAAGGGTCGCACTCAGTCCATTCAACGTCAAACCTTCCACATGTTTATCAACCTTTGTCTGCTTTTCTTTTTTTTTTCAGCCTGCTGTTCCCCAAAGTGATAGCCTGCTTTACAGAGCTGAGAACAATGGCTGAAGAGTACAGCAAACAGATTCTGCAGATCCAGGACATCCAGCCCAACACGCTTTCTCCTCTCATGATGGAGGTGGTCAGTAAAAACACCTTGTGTGACTTCTGAAGCTGACTTGTGCCACTCATCGACAGCTCAAGAACTCTGATATCCTCGATGTTATTTATTTGATAATGCAAACGTTAAGCTATATGTGCCCACTGATTTAAATTAAAGCATCCTGTTGCTGCCAAAATGATTTTATAAAACGCCTTTAAGGAGAGAAGTGAACTCAGTCCTGCTAAAAGTCATCTTCTCTCTGCACACTACAAAGCATCCATGTTTATGTTGATAGATGTTAAAGCAGTAATGAATTGTGGTGGAAACTTATTGGTATGTTACTCTGCTTATATTAAGTAAATATTGTGCAGTTTGATGTTTACTTGTAAATGTTGCACACAGAATTGTGAGGCTGTGAATTGTTTTCTCTGAAAATCGTGGAAAGCTTAGTTTCCATGTCATTGTTTGCCAATTATATTTTACCTCAAGTTGTGTTTAGGATTTCATGGAAAACAGAAAATTGTGCTTTTTTTTTTACAAAGCTGAATAAAGGTTCACATGAGATTCTAATGTAGGATTATGCTTCAGGGTTACAAACAGACTGTAAACACTGCCACACTGTGGTCATAGTCACTCACTGGCAAACACCTGGAAACCAATATGTTAGTCATAAAATGAATAAATGGTTTATTACAAAAGAAAACAGAAGAAGCCCAAGTTCATTGGCAAGTTTAGTAAAGTGTTGTGTATGGATAATAACAAATTTGATCATTGAAATCCATTGAAATCGATTATTTTAGTTTATTTGGGGAGGATTTTTACAGACATCCTGCAGTGTCTAGTGGTTTAACACTGTAATTACAAAAAATGGTGATGACATGTTGACTTCATTAGGCAGAATCTATAAGGGGTGTAAGGGAAGACATGGCAACGGGTTGGATGCGTGATGAATGGCCCAAGATTCTTCCTCCTTTTCATCATTGATCACATTCGGGGGACATTTATCTCAGTGTTTTATTTCAGGGTGCTCGGTGCTGGAGCTAATTCCACTGTGTGTACCCCACCACCTTTAAGCAGATGGGAGGATCAGAGAGCGGTTTGGAGCATTTTGCTGCAAGTAAAGTTGGTAATCTTCCACTAATAGATGGGGATATCACCCCCATCTTGTTATGCTACACTTGCAGAAACTGGTTTGATAAGTTTGATTTTAGAAAAAAAAAAAAAACTAAAGCTCACTCCAAAGCTTTCAGTCCTGTCTAACCAAGACCTAAAAGAACACGTTTTAGCTTGTTTCAGTTCAATTTTACACCTGCAGAATAGAGATCCAGGGCTAAGGAGGGGATTGAAGATTGAGCTAGTTAGTGACATGCATTAATGCCATTATTGGGACACAAATATACAGGAGAGAAAGGAGAGGGGAGCAGCTCAGTCCATCATGGGAAGCTCCCCGACAACGTCAACCTACAGTTGCATCACCACATTCACCTTTAAATAAGAATTTCAAATTCTGTTCTGGATTTCCTGGGGAGCCAATGAAGAGGATCTAAAACTGGAGAATTATTATCACTCCTGCCAATACTCATCTGAGCTCTCACTGTAGAAATCTGGATTAACTGGAAATGTTTCAGAAAGTTATTTGGGCATCTTCATAAAGAGGAATCGCAACGGTCGAGCCCAGAAGTGACATTTATTAACATGCTTCTCTGCATCAATTTGGCAAGTTTTTTCTAATTGTCATATTACAGAGGTGAACTAAGACGGTCCTTAAACTTGTTTTATGTGGAAGGTAAACAGTCGTACTGGCGAGCAAGGCGACGCCATCCAGAGGAACTACAGGGTTATGAAGTGCATTTCTAGGATGTTTGAATGAAGGGTTTGGACAATGCAGCCAACAAACAGCTGCTCTGGGAATGTTCTGAAACTGCATGGGGAGAGATTGCAGCAAGCCACCTTGAAAAGAGTTTGCAGAGCTGCCATCAAAGCTAAAGGTGGCTACTTGAAGAGTCACAAGCCCAAAGTCTAACTAAGTGTGAAAAAAAGACCAGACACACCATTTTCTTGATCATTTCCAGGCTATCCTACTCTTTATTTAATGCAAATTACAGTACCAGGGAACTATTCCTCGGAGCACGCAGAGGGAATATTTACAGGGGCGCACATTTAGCATACCTTCACAGAACAAAAGAAACAAAAAAAGAACAAAAATAAAACAAATGAAATAAAAATTTCAGTCACAAACGGAGGCATTCAAGTAGTAGTACTGTTATACAGGATGTTTTTGTAGTATTTTCTTAAATTTTCTTTTCTTTAACCCCAGTTGACATGTTCTACTAGTATATATGCTAGTATGCTATGTGATACTAGTATTTATACTACTTTTTTGGTAACCAGTCTGGCGTTTCTATTGAACTGGAAGTTAAGGGTAGGGTGAAGTGGTCAAACCTTCTGGTGGAGGATAGCAACAAGTTCATGAATGCAAAATTACAGCAAGCAGGAGACAGGAGAAAGGCTACATGACTTGACCCCTTAGGTGCTACTGAATTCACCCACCCGAACATGCAGCCCAGGAGGACCAAAAAAAAAAAAAAAAAGGAAAAGGAAAAAAAGCAAGAAGACAGAAACAAAATATCCAGAGAGAGAAGAGACCAGGAGAGTTATTGCCTCTGAGGATGGCTCATCACAACTACATCATAGTTTGGCTTTGGTAACAGAACCAACACTGAGTGATACAGAGACTACTGTATTGTATATATACAGTACATGAGGCCTTTTTTTTTTTTTTTTTAAACCCCTGCTGCCACCCACAACACCCCACAATACGTGTCCAAGATAAAACATCTATTAAAATAAACACCTGTCTATTGTATCCTCAGTTAAGGAAAATAATCCTTACAATTAAGTTGTTGTTTTTTTTTATATTACATGACCTGTGCAATGAAAAGGGGTAAAGATGAAAGACAAGTGTGTGTGTGAGTGTGTGTGTAGCAGGGTAGCAGGACATTCAACAGCACCAAAGGGAGAGTCACAATATCGGGTGAGGTGATGGTGGGGGAGGGGCTGGGGGAGGGTGGAAACAAGGCGAAGGTGTATGAAAGCAAAGGCACTCCAAACTATAGTTACACTATACATGACTAGTTCTTGTTACAATAATACAGCTGTCATCTACTGTACTGTACAGGTAAGATTGAACATATGGCTGGATAAAGCTCATCAGCATCATCATCATCATCATCATCTACAATATCCATAAACAACATCAGTTTTGCCCTGATTCAGTTTTTTTTCTGTCTTTTTCAACCCCCCCCTCCCCTTTTTTCGTCTTTGTTTTTGCTCATAAACAGTACATGGGTCTGCGTATATACATACCTTGAACACAACATGGAAAAATAATCAACATAACATAAAAAACAACATACAACTCATACAAGTCAGAATTTGGTGAGGAGCATTTATACTGTATATACAAATTCTGTTTTTTTACTCTTTTTTTACTTTTCTTTTTCTACGTAGTGAGTATTCTCTGTAAATAAAGACGATCTTGACAGACTGTACCAAGCGGTTCTATGTGCTCTGCTGCATGTGAAGGAGAAGAGGGGATGGGGGAGGAGGAGGAGGGGGGGGACGCTAGGCTAACACTTCAGTCAGTGGTCACGACACATGACGGGCGAGTGGCGCGTCAAAAACCACCACCAGAGCTCCTGAATGAGTCGAGAAGAGAAAAGCGTGATCATCTGGAGGAGGAGGATGCGGACAGGAGAACGTGTTCGTCCAGACGCTGCGCTGTCACAGATGCGCTGTTACAGACAGAGTCGATGATGGAGGAATAGAGCGGTGCCCTAAATCCATCTACGGCCTTAATAACACGCAACACAAGAGAAGAGGCTGCTGGAATCTAACCACACTCCAGCAAGAAAAAAAAATGGACAAAAATAAAACACCACCTTATCTTACTCCATTGTCTTTAGGCAGCAGCAAATATTGCTGCTGCTCTGCCATATATGAGCTCACCATAAATGATTTCTGAACCATTGTAGTTAATATACATATATCTATATATACTTTTTATACATAAGGAAAAGTAATATATAAACTGTATGTATGCATGTTGGTTTGTACTGTATGTATATAATATACAAGCACACAGGACCAGATACATGTCACATCCATCGCACGTCCATAAACGTCTGCCCAGGAGTACAAAATCAAAATAAAAGCAATTTGAGTAAAACACCTTGCTAACCGTTTAAAAACACCCCCAGGCAAAGAAAATAAACTGCCCAAACAGTTACCCCCCCACACACACACACACACACACCCACTCCCCCCCCCCCCCCCCCTCGAGCGGACTGCATCTTTCCGCATACGTCAGGATCATCATGCATCCAAGTGTGTGAGGATGTGCGTGTGTCTGAGTGCGTGTATAGGTGTGCGTGAGCCTCATGCCTTGTCTGCGGAGGTGGCGTTGGGAGGGGAGAGGGCATGATCACTCCCCCGCCTCCGGTTGGTCCTACTGTAATCGGGTCATGCACTACAGAAGGAACCAAAGGAGGAGGAGGGGATGCAGAGAAATGGAACAATATAAGGGAGGGCAAGTGGGAAGGGCCAAAGGGAACAGCAAAGGACTTTTCTACAGATTGTCCTCTTACAAACATTTGCAGGCTAGCTTTGTGTATACATGTACAGTGTACTTTTATCAATAGAACAGTCGGCAACACCTCCGGCCCTGCGCTTTGCTTCCCTGTTTAAAAAGGGCACAGAGAGATGTCACTGACGGAAGATGGAGAAGAGTTCAAACAGCTCTACTAGGAGGCCAGGTAGGGAGACAGGACACGGGTTGTGGATGCTTGGGTAACGGTCATGGCATGGGGCTGTTGTTTAGCTGTTGAACCCGGGCTGCCTCAGCGTCGCTGTGCTGCCGTCAGGGTGGAGAGCAGGGCAGGAGCAGAGCTGAGCGGAGCTCACCCCCTGGCCGGTGCAATGGAGAGGCTGTGGGCTGGGGCTGAGACCGAGGCGGGGCAGGTGGCCTGTGGGCTCAGGAGGTGGAGTTGGAGGCCGAGGCAGAGGCTGTGGTGGTGCTGGGGCCTCGCTCTGTGCTGCTGCCGTCTGTGAGCATAAGGAGGCGGTTGGAGTTAGTTTGGAGAAAGAGGTGCGGACAGAGAGATAGAGACTTTCAGGGCCCTGACTACACAAATAGAGGCAAGAGAATGAGGAAGTAACACTTTTCATTACAGCTGGCTTGTGGAAAAAAAAAGCCTGAAGAACCAAATGGACGGGACAGCTATCTATAGTGCAGCTCTCAGGTATAATACTGCATTCAATGTACCTTGATAAATCTAAGAATTTAGAGTCAAGATGCACAAAGTGGGAAAAACGCTTCTTAAAAAACAGAGCTAGAAACTACAAGTTTCCAGCTGCCATCAAATGCAGCATTCATGTGTGATGCTAAATATTATGTAATGCACATCTCACAGCTTTCTGTTCATATATGTAAAACAATACTGATACTACACATTGGGTTAACTATGCCAAAACTTCCCACATGTGGTCATGCATTTAGTTTGCAGTACAATGTAAAGGTTTGGATACTGATGACTCTCTTGTAAAGTTTGTATTCAAAACAAGTGTTAATCCATGTTTTTTCTCCTGCTCGCCCTCTTTGCTGTCTGGTACTGGTTTTAAAGCAAGAGATTCATGAAAAGCAGCCCCTATGGTTACAAATCTTTGGGTATTATTTAAAGGTTGCGGAGGAACCTAAGAGACCAGTGGTGATGATGAAATATGTCACACAGGCAAACACATAAACCATCAATTTGTTTAAAACCAACTTTATGGCCCAAGAAAAACTTGGAATGCAGTGTTCAGTGTCTGAATTTACTTAAGGCATAAAACAGTTTTTCACATTAGTAGCAAAAAAAAAAAAAGCCCCAGTCAGAACTTCAAAGTGGTAAATAGAGAGGCTCTAACCACTTAAAACAAAGTCTGCTGAAGAAAGTGTGTCTCTGACCTGTGGTGGCAGACGCGTTGGTTGGGGTAGAGGCGGCAGCCTGACTGCGGGCATGGGCAGGGATGAGTATGGAGGCCAAAGAGGGATTACTAGATAGCTCTGAAAGGGGAATGAATATAATGTTATACCTGCAAAGCTTGCTGAGAGGGAAAACAGAAATCCTTTTCAAACTGCAGATACAATGGCAGTAAATGCCAGCATAGTAAATACTATGAGAACATATAGATACATTTAGATGCAACCTGAAAAACTTTACCATTGTGTAAAATTTAGAGGGGAAACATGGGTGAGTCATAGAGCCATCAGGGAAGAGGGAGGTCATGTTAGCGTGCTAACTGTTACAAATAGAAACAGTGGTTTGTGTTTGCACAGCTGTGGGAACAAACCGTGTAGCCACACTTCATGAAGTTGTCACAGACTACCTTTGGGGGACCGAGACATGCTGAAGTTGCTGCCAGTTGTGCTACAAGTGAATAAACACTGCAGTTGGTACACTGCGCCTTGCTGTGACTATTTTACCCCAAAATAACTACTGCCAGATATAAAACAAAATGGGAATAATTCTCCTCCAACATCGTTACTGTGCTAAAATTGAGGTATAACAATATGTATTTTCTTCTACAAGTATGTGTTAATATGCTTTCTGTTTGTACCCTGGGTGGTGAAGTTAAAGAGAGAGGGCTTTTCTCTCCCGTTGGGCAGTTTGACGTTGGGGTCGCGCAGTTCATCAAAGAAGGAGTGTGCGCAGGCCTCTAGAGGAGTGAGGCGAGCCGTGGGCGTGTACTCCAGCAGGCGGGAGCACAAGGCGATTGCCTCTGGAGGCGTACGAGGCCGGAAGACCTGAACGTTCATTAGAGAAAGTCAACAGTGATCAGACAAAACCTCTTCAACAGCGCAGTAGAACGACAGAAAACATTTACACAAACACGAGCAAACAAAACAAACACGTGCTGCAGATTTATGTCTAAACTTTAGTCAAGTTAGCAGGAAGCTAACGTGCTTTTTGACATGATGATGAAATGAAAGATTATAAAAAGAGCCCGACCAACATGAAATATCAAGTTTGGCATACCATGTGTCTTAAATGATGAAATTGAACTTCAGTTGGTTAAATATGCATTTAATTGTATCAGAGAATGTTGATGGGAGCTCTGGAAGAGATCCAAATCAACATTATAAATGCATGTTGCTTGATTTAAGCCACTGAAATAGGTGCTTTATTTTTAAATTTAGACTACCATGGTTAGGGCAGTATCGGTGATATCGGCCGATACCAGAAAAATGCAAATATCGACTTGATAAATCGGTCGGCCTCTAATTATGAATGAACAGCCGTGGACTAAATGCATTTGGAATTGAGAATAGGAGCCTCAGAGAAAGAGGGCCTCCAGGTGCATGCTGATTGGATGACAACAAAGAACACCACACAAACGTAAAACAAGAAAGAGACTTGCAAAAAATGCTCCTCAGCCCAAACATGCTTTGAAGTTTACTTAAAATGTTTTTTAAAAAAACCTGCTATTGGGTCAAATAAGAAAGGAAGAAAGACACTCTTCGCTTGATAAATGAGCATTTGTTTGTAAGACTATTAAATCAGCATGCAGTTCAGCGGTTGGATGGTATGTTGACAAATGAAAAGCAGTGAGATGCAACAGCACCGGGACTTAAGGAAGTAAAAGTGCTCCTGTACCTGTTGACTCACCTTAGTCCATGGATGTGCCTTAATCTGGGGGAATTTGAACTCGGTGTAGTTGGGGTTCATCTCACGGATTTGCTCCCTGGTTGGGGTGCCGAGCACCTGAGATAAAGATGGTGGGACCATTAATCTCTTTAACATTTTGTGGTTAACTTGATTTGCAAAAATATGCCAGATGAATGCTAAAAGCCAAGCGAGCCAATACCTTGATGATTTCAACCAACTGATCCACTCCACTGTCGCCTGGGAAGATTGGTTGCCCTAGCAACAGCTCTGCCAATACACAGCCAGCTGACCACACATCTGCAGGAAAAAGAAGGTCGCCAAAGAGGAAAAGCAAGTCAGATACATGGAAAAAGGAGCATACACAGGCAATACAAGGACCACATTTAAAAAAGAGGCACCAGGTACATGTCCAACATGTATGCATGAATCTTTTTTCCAATGCTGTGCATATATAGCAAATTTCACCAGTTTTTTTTATCATTTGCTGTTGATGCTGTTAAGATCTGCCTTTAAATGTCATTTGTTCTCTGATCTTTCTTCATGTACTTCAAAAACATTTCAAATTAATTTATTCGATAGGGAAACATCAAACTGCCTTCAAGTCTATTGAAAATGACTCTGTTTCAGTTTCATTAGAAATTCCATTTTCTGACCTGAACTTTTCTATTTTCCCATATATGGTCTTATTTCCTACACTATGTACACAGAATCACTATAGTTGCAAGAGAAGAAGTGCTCTAGTTTGTCACTTATCAAGAGTCAATATATCAGTGATTGTACAGAGGCACTTCAGGGACCAATCAGATCTCAGCAGAGGCCACTGCCCCTCTGGCCCTGCCCGTGTATCTATCCATGCAGAGGTTACAAATCTTAAATAGCATGACTATATCAGCCAAAGTCGGCCTACCTATGCTTGAGGTGTAGTCAGTGGCACCAAAGATGAGCTCAGGGGCCCGATAGTAGCGAGAACAGATGTAGGACACGTTAGGCTCTCCACGGACCAGCTGCTTCGCACTGCACACAAAATCAAAGCATAAAATCATTAACATCATCATCATCATCATCATCTCTACACTCCAAATGAAAAGAAATATGAAAGCAGCATGACTAGGATTTAAATAAGTGAAAACTGATAAAATATTAAACTACTGCTAACTAGCCAGTTAAGGTTCAGTACTGGGTCTAAATTGCTGCTAAATTTTGCAAGATCTCTTTCTGCAAGATCATAAGATTTAAGGAGTTCACATTGAAAGCACATCAAATTGATGTTTTATAGTTTTGCAGAAATATTAACACTATATGGAGTCTCAGTTTTTGGACTTAACTTATTTTCCAAAAAGTAAAACTGTTCCCCTTCAAGAGTTAACGTTAAATAAGCTGATGTGCCTGTATGAAGTTACATGAAGCTGGAGCATAAAGTCATTAAACATTTAACACCTACAATAACCACTTTAAAATCTGGATTCAACAGTGCTGCAATGTGTTCATTCTTGATAGAGTAACTCAGAGCCTTGAGGACTTTGTGTGGTTACCAGGTAACAGCAGAGATTCCAGGAATGAATTGAGATGCGCACTAAATCAGTGGGTCTTAGAGGCGCTGGTGCTCAGATTTACAGTGGAACACGCTAAGCTTCCCATTTTCCTTACAGTCTTTGTGCTAAACTAAGCAGCTAAAGCCATCTTCTGCTTTACTGTTCTACCGTTTTAGATGATCCGTTTCATTCTGAACAACCTGACAAAATGCCTGCTCGGCATCTCACCTGCCGAAGTCACAGAGCTTGAGCACAGCCGTCTCTGGATCCAGCAGCAGATTCTGGGGCTTGATGTCCCGATGGCAGATCCCAAACGAATGGATGTAGGCCAGGCTCCTGAACAACTGGTACATGTACAGCTACAGAGCCATAAAAACACACATACAGACAAAGAGAGCTTTCAACTACAGAAAAACCAAACTCAATTCCATCACAAGGTTTAAGTCTAGAAACAAGCACCCAATTTCAGCCTGTTCAAGCACATGATACTTTCTGTGTGCTTAGACTATAGCATCACACAGCTTTTTTAAAAGCCTGGAACCACACTAACCAGATCTTCTGTGATAAAAATGAAAAAAATTTTCGTTTCTGCTGTAGCACAGCCTCACTTTCACTCTCAGGTTCAATCAGAAACAAGTGGTTTCGGTGGATTTCCGATAGGGATAAAAAACAATCTGTGCTCTTTTTATGCCACATGTTATGTGTTAAACAACACAGAATATAAAATGTGCATAAACAGATTCCTTAAGACTTGCCTTTTAATCAAGGTTTCTTTATTCTCACAAGATAGCAAAAAAAGTTGTGTGTTAATAAGTAGAGCCAAAATATTGTGTGATGTTTCACACATCCATCATGGAAGAGAAATGACCAAAAACAAGACGCTAGCTGTGCTATTAGCATGATTTACAATCGAAAAGTGGAGTCCAGCTTTTTATATATTCTGTTATTAATTTAAATAAGGAACCAACTATGTGAATGTTTGGTTCAGTTCAAAGTTATTTTAAGTTCAGGTCCTAAAAACTTAATAATTCTTCATACTTCAACCACAAATATATACATCTGTAGGGCTGGGATGTTTTATTAGAGTTTGAAAATTAAGCATCCAACACTTAATTTTAATAATTTTTTAATTTCTAAAAAAAATTTTTTTTTTTAATCATCGTAATTAAATTTTAAGCTATTCAATGCCTTGAAATACACAGACTCCACCAAAATCCACTATGAGATGGCTAAAAATGAAGATTTACTGCAGTACTTAAAAGAAAATGAATGCTACAGATATAAAGATCCATTACTTCACATTGTATAATGAAACCTAATTAATGACATGACACTTTACCAAGGAGGTTCTTTATAGTATATAAGATATAATTGGGATAATATTGTCTTCTCCTTGTCCCTTGTTAATGAAGGGAAGCTTATCACATCTTACTTTAATGGTTATAGATGCGCACACGCACATAGTTTGTAATTTACCTTGACATAAACCATAGGCAGCGTCTGTTTGGCTCGGCTGTAGTGTCTGGCCACTCTGTAGACAGTCTCAGGAACATAGTCCAGAACCAGATTCAAATACACTTCATCTTTCTATAAGAGAGGAGCAAAAAAGGAGGGGAAAAAAAGCCAAGGTCAGACACGGGGGTATGCATATAAATCAGGAAAATTGTATAAAAGGCAGAAGAGTTTGCAATATCAGGGAATACATTCTAAATCAATGTCATTGAATAAAATCACACCCATGCACATTTCAGCTGCTTGTCTCTCTTCAGCTGAGATTCCTCTTCTCCTCGTTAAAGAGGCCATTTTCAAGCTGATGTAACTGATGTTTTTTTTCTAAATTCTAACTGGGAATCTATTGTATCTCCCCCGAGGGCAGGAAGCACACAAACGTGCGTCATAACGGCCTGTGCTTCAACAGTGGCTGCAGACAATGATATCATTTCCTCGTTTCCTGGTTGAACGAAAGCAGAGATGGAGGGTGGACTTCTACTCTGGAGCACACTCAGTCTGAAAGGATGCTGTGTGTGTGTGTGTGTGTGTGTGTGTGTGTGTGTGTGTGTGTGTGTGTGTGTGTGTGTGTGTGTGTGTGTGT
>JAOXYM010000013.1:12859821-12871518 GCA_028567055.1 Leptatherina wallacei
GAAGACCCCGCCCACACTGAGGACGGCCGCCACTGTAATGTGAACAGACGAAACCGGGGTGGTGTGGTGTCGGCTGAGCCGGGCTGGGCTGAGTAGGTGCTAGTGTGAAAGGGGCATTAGTTATTGCTTTAGTGTTTTAAGCAAACCAGATACAGTTAAAACTGCTTACGTTTCACATCATTGCTCCTCGGGGTTACGGTTTTTGAACATAGAAATGTGCTACGTGAACATCAGTCCCACTGTTGCAGTTTGATTCACTCAAAAGTGTCATTCAGTTCTTGGGAGGTGAAGCTTCTGAGAAGCAACAGCAAATACTAAGTAGGCTCTGGGTCAACTTGATGTTCAATCATAAAGTCAGCTTAAACAGAGGAGCACAGTGGGTTATTTTTTGTTTCCACTGACTGTTTCCTTACACCACTCTGCAGCAGAGTCAAGGGCTAAAGTCGTGATTAATCCTAAATTTATACAGAACGTAAAATCTTCTAAATCCTTACTTAATTTATCAGCGGAAGCTCACTTTGTAATCACACACATCTTTCACAGAAACACGTAAAAAACTAATAAATCCTAGATTTCTTTCTCTGTATATGCGAGAGTTTCTGAGATAGTTAGCAGCAAACAGATTTATTAAGATCTCAGTGTAGCAAAATCTGGTTGATGAAAGGATCACAGCTGCTTAATATTCTGTGATAGGTCAATATTGGCTGATGATGCTGGCCAGCCATCAGCCAGACTCTACAGCTTACCCTAATTATCCAAGAATGTGTTGAATTTTCAAATGAGAAAAATCTAAATTTTCGCTGACCTAGCGTGGACGTTTACTAGTCTTATCAATTTTGATTCCCACTGGCTGGCTGGGGTTATTTTCCAGCAGGGTCATTGATTTTGAGAGATGTAGTGCCTGCAAGGACACATTCAAAGCTGAGATAGATAGAGAGCTGGACAGATGAACAAGCAGACAAACGATCTACAAAAAATAAAAAAACTGGAGTTCTCCCCAGACGTAAAAAAAAGATCACTTTGAGGAGTTTGATTTTCGTGTCCATGTGTGTTTAAGCTCACTTCATTTTGCTGCTGTGTGAGCAGTCAGGATGTACACTACCGAGGATGTGCCGAATATCCAGGAATGTGGAGACGACTGAGGAAAATATGTGAGGGGTCTGAGAAACTAGCAGACATTCTTTCCCCAAGACAGTGTACAAAGAGTAAACTGAAGAATGAATTTGGAAAAACAGAAACAGACTGTATGTGTAAGAGAAAGAGAAATCTGCCTACGTATTCCAGCAGGGCAAATTTTAGGACGCCTCTGCACTTCCTCAAACCGTGAGAAAAGTCTGTGCACTCTCACACACAAGCGTATAGAGCTGAAAAATGACATCCCACACTGCTGCTAAGGGATGACCAAGAAGTCCCAACAGCGTTTATATTGGCCTCGAGTCATTTTCAAGATTTCTGAATCTTCACACAGAATGCTAATATGGAAATCTTTGCAATCGCAACCAACAAATCAAGGATTAGCTACACTTCACGTGTCAAATTAAGCCTCTCTTCTTTCCCAGCTACAGCCATCTTTTTGTTCAAATAAATTCTCTCCAATGTGAACAGTTAGAAAGCTAAATGCTAAAAAACCCAGCCCTGTAAGAGGGCAATGATTAAAAGTAAAGCAAAGAAAAATTCACTAGAAAAATTATTTTTTTTAAAACACCATGTAGCCTGTGCTTTCAGTATTACCACAGTTACATTACCATACAGCTTGACACACACACACACACAAAAAAAAAAAAAAATAGGGTAACAATCAGGGGGATAGGTTCATGTACATATGCTGCAAACTCAGCTGCAAAGTGGCACAAGCGAGACAGTTGTTGCAACTTTTAGCCAGAGGCATCAATAGTCAATTCAGGTCACCAGTCTCGCTCAGTCCAGAACTGGAACTGGCTGACATGTGCATGCATTGGGGACAAACAGCCACTTACAGCTGAGCAGTTGCAGGACACAAGTGGAGCAGGGTATCACTGATAACCTTAAAAAATTTAATTTTTTTATTTTCAAATGTAATCTATTAAATATTTGTATAAATCAATATGATTCTGGATTGTCAGATATGGTCAGAGTTTCTTTTTTTTCTGAAATTCTGACCAAAACATAATGGACAAACATGCTCCACGGTAGGGCTGGGCCATATGACCTCAAATCAATATCACGATGAACTGAACACGTTACCTTAATTACAATTAATTAGCAACTATTTTAGTTTTGTATTATTACTACTCCGTGACTCTGGGGTAAACAGTTTGAGTGAAATCAGTTTGGAGTAGAAATATTTGTTATTTCTACGGATGGATGAAGTATTTTTAAACCATTCATGCCATTTCTGTAGGAGAGGATGCCAGAGTGAGCCTCCCACTGTCCGTGTGCTCAATGCAATGAAATATCACTCACACTGTTGATTATGATAGACATATCATTTAAAAATGTTAATGCTGCTTTGAGTCAATAGCAGACTTTTAACACTGGACTGTTGTGTGTTGCTGGTTTAATAAAACTTGGAGGGCTAAGTTGGTGCCCCCTATGATATATTACCAGCAGTAGTTACAAATCTAAATCAACCCTTTAATGCATAGTGTCCACTACAATAGACACCCATTTCACAGCTGTTTTCTAGTTAATTTATGGGTAGGGACGGTATATTTGTACAATTGTCGCTTAAGTGGACATCAGTGGATCATCCGATACACTGCTACTCACTGTAGAATAAATAAACATATTCATACATACATTGTAATTAAATTTTCATCAGCAATAAACAAAAAAAAATAACATAATATTTTGATAATACAAGTATGAAAACATATTTTATAAATATTTTTGAAGAAAATATCAAAATATATTGAATAAATTAAAAGTAAAATATGCTGAAGAAATAAAAAGCATAATTTTATTTACGTCTGTAGAAGTAAAACATTGTTTGAAAAAAAAAACATGGGGCACTGTTTCTTAATAATTTGCATGAAAAGGTTTATTCACATCAGGAAAGCAGAAGCATCTCTTTGCTGTTTTTCAATGTGATCTGTGTGAATAGAGCTTAAAGTAACAAAAGGCTTCAAAAAAACCAAATGTACACACTTGAGTGGTTTCACTGGCTTGCCTCCTCTATTTGACATTATTTTCCAACAACATTCACACCTTAAAGCTGCTCAGTATAACCAAAGCCCAGTCACATAATCACTGAGCCATTTGGGCTTTAGGGCCTTGCTCAAGGGTACCGCAGTGGTGTTGATGAGCAAAGCAAGTGCTGCTTCTTTACTTTTCCCACCCACATATTCTCCTTCCAGCTCGGCTTATCGTACTTCTCAAAGCTTTAGGTAGCCGCCCGGCTTCAAATTTGTTGCGTGCCAGGACTGCGGTGCGAGCAGAAGCGTGGACAAATGGCGTTGATGTGTGCAGGTACAGGCAATCAGGCAAAGTGTTTCCACTTCTGTAGCACAGCTGATGAGATAATTCACTGCAATACCGGAACAACCAGTAACAGGAATGTCGGCACTGACACAAAGCAAACTTGGCCAAACAGAACTGAGGCGGAGACAGTTTATTGGACAAAATATGATGCGAGAGCAAAGATTTTAGATATCAGAGAGGTGTGCAGCCTGCAGAGCTACAGCTGCTCCATGATGCCACCGAACTGACTTTACCCAGCAGACTGAACAGAAACAGATTGTCAACACATTTCTCTTTAACATCTTGAGTGGTTCAGATGGTTCTTGTCTTGCCTGTGAGCCCTGCTGTTTCATTTGGCATCAAAGAGTATAATTGGTTCATTTTGTTTCCATTATTACTAGTAAAATGTGAGGGAGGGGCAGAAGAGACAAGGAGGAAAGAGTGAGAAGGCTGCAGCTTTGAAATGCAAAACAAGGTGCTCATTGTTCTTGGCCAGCTGCCTTACCCCCAAAAAACAAAACCTAAGAGTGCGGTGATGTGGGTGTGTAAATGTATATGTTTATACATTTTTCCATCTGCCTGTGTTTGAGAGGGTAAAAGCACTCTCTTCAGGATCATACACAAAAGATACACCTGCTTAGGATCATCAGCAAAGTTATTCACACACAAGTGTAAGCATGCACCCTGTGTGTGTGTGTTTGTGTATGTGTGTGTGTACACACACACGTGTGACATGGCAGGGATCAGGCTAATGACAGATGATAGTGAGGGGGAAAAAAAACAAAACAAAAAAACAAGTCCAGGTAGATTCCAGCAAGGTGACATGGTGTTCTGTGAAATCAGTCCAAAGTGCAGCCATGACACAGCTGATTTGTGAATATAATCTACCTCTGAATGGCAAATGGCGAGTTAAGAAAAGAAATAAATAAAGCACTTCTTGAGTCACTTGTTACAGAGAAATCCACCATTTTTACAAAAACAATTAAACTCACTACTTCTGAATTAATCAAAATAATAACTGCATTTTTGTGGACTGATTAATTCTTCTAAAAATATATGAAGGGGATCAAGTCTAGAGTTTCTCCACAGCTGCTGTTTGCACCTGTGCTTCGCTGGAACAGAGAGTGTAGTAGCATCTTCTTTTCTTTACAGTACATCAACAATGGCAGATGAGTATCCTTACCAATCCATAACGATGGCTCTTTTTGTGCAGATATAAATATCGAAAGTATTTGGACGCATCTGAATTGTTAATGAGTAAGTGGAGAGCAACATGCATGCCAACAGAAAAGTACTATTCTTTTGCCATAAATGCACTGAAGGATTACCCATCGTGTTCAAACATGGTCTTACTTGGTTATTTTCCAGATTTTGTAGGTTCCACTCAAACTACAAGAATTCAAGCCCAATTAGGACATTACTGACAAGTGGCCAAGATCTCAGGCAAAGGTTGATCAGCCATCATCAAAAGCTGTCAGCTTATGTTTCAGACATGAAAGCAGAGATGTCTGCAAAGACATCCCAGGCTCAAACTGAGCATCAAGCATGGTAGATATTTTGGAGCAGTGATTTGGGGGGTGGGGACTGTTAGTGTACTGTCAAGTAAGAAGGTGGAGCCCAAGACACTGGGTCAGATGATGCTAAAGGGGAAAAAACCCAGAAAAGAAAAAAGCAAAGACATGCATACAGCAAACATGACAGAGAGCACAGTGAAGATGATGCACACCGCTCAGGATACTGAACAAGATTTGTCTGAACTTTAGCGAGAACTCTGGTGCATCTTTGAAAAATTCAGCGATATTGTGCAGAATGAACTAGGAAAGTTTCTGGAAACTGACACTTTCTACTCTATAATCAGGAGAGCAAAACTGATTGAATAACCAAGAGCTATTTTTTATCAATAATGAATTGAGCATAATGAGAAAGTCTTGTTTATGTGAAAGCTGAAACCAGCTGGTAGTAATCGGATGGAAGAATATGGGTTTATATCGGATGACAGAACAAAACAAAAAAAAAACTCCCACTGACAAAGGAAGCGCGTCATGTAGTGTTTGAACAACGCAACAATCTGCAATGCTGACATCCTTCTACTCCGAACCTGGCTTTGAAGCGTAGCTGGCTGCAAAAAATATCTGCAAGAAGTTAACTGCAAATGTTATGGACATTGATGCTCTCACAGAAAAACCCTCCAGAACATGTGAAGAAAATTTCAGGGCTGCACCATATGTGTATAAACATTTAAAGAAATTTCTTTGAGACACCATCCATAAGCCACCTCTGCTTATGACACCATGCAGTATAGTTTATTTGCGTTAAACCATTTCACAGAAATATGACAAGTCTTTCTGTTGTTTTTTTGTTTGTTTTTTCTCTCCGTGACATTTTAAAAGTTCAATTTAGAGTCTCCTTACTTTTAAACAGCAGCATTTCACAGAAGGGAAGACAAATGGACCAAAATACCTTCCCTTTAGTTCTTTGGAATTAAACCAAAATGGATGACTGGGAATATACAGACTTTAAAAAAAGAAAAGAAAAAAGTATTTAATTAATGATAAATGATCATTGATTATAAAGACATTATAACCAGAATAACAGTCCAGCAATGAATTATTATTATTATTATTTTTTTTTAAAGGTACAAGACCAGGCTATTATGAACTGTATTTTCCATTTAAACTTAGCTAAGAGTAGATCACATATTTTCCAACCTAAGGAATTGTTAGCACGGAGGATATTATTTCAAAATTGCATCCCCTGCCAATACATTCTGGGTGACATACATACCATAATCTAAGAGCAGAAAAGGACATTTCAGTAACAGCAATAAACAATAGTCTTAACTGTTTACCAAGTAACCAAACCAAAGTCATTACCTAAAAGGTCACTCACATATCCCTTAAATATTGTTTTTACAAGCTATTTTTCTCCTGTCTCTTCAAGGCCTGTTTTCATTATCTCAGGACTTCCATTATTAAATATGAGTTGAATGAATTTCTGTGCAATTCTATGTGGAATAGCCATGCAAATCAACAGAAAGAAAAAATATATCATGCCCAGTTAAGTGAGCCACAATGACAGGAAAACTTCTACAACTATGTATGCATGCCAGGCATCAGGTGTGAAACTCGTGTGCATCTCCATATTTGCATGTGTGGCATAGTCCACTAAGCGGTTTCCAGTGCAAAAGCCACGAGGAGAGCTTCACCCTCAGGCCTCACCCTGCTAACATATATCCTGATCTCATCACTGCCCTGAAGCACTGTCCACATTCCTTAACACACTCATTTTCCATCACACAAGTTAGTGACAGGCAACATGGGTGTGTAGCTACTGTAAATGGTACAGTACAGTCCATTCTGATCATTTGGATATCTGTTAAAGATTGATTTCAGTCAAATAAACTAAAATACGTGTTATCCACCTTTAATGGCTGATTTTTAGCCATGGCATTTTACATCAGCCAGTTTCACGTAAAGATGATGAACAGGAATCTTTAGTAGATATACTCATTGATAAAATGATAGAATATCTCAGTTTTCACAGAGGAATTTGGACATGAAATAGGCCGAGGGTGGGCGAGTTTGTCATGCTTTGAAATTGCAGGACAGATGCCATGAAGCACAAATCAAATCTATGTATATGAAGCAACACTATCCAGACCACTCTGCTCGCCTGACAAGCCAAGTCAGTCGCGTGGCTGCACCTCTGCCGGCTTCACGAGGATAGTCTATGTCACACTCCTTTAGTCGCTGCACCGTCTAATTTCGACACTGCCCATAAAAATGTGGCCAGCAATCCAGACCTTTCCAGGGCGGCGTTGACTGGTCCGAGTCAACTATGGGCGCACCTTCCGCTTTGACTCTTGCGTAATAGACCGGCCCTATCGCTATGACTCCATTATGCATTTGATTGGTGCTGTGTGATAATGCCGCTACGAGATCTAATCTACATTCAAATGCATAATAATTAGGCCGGAGCTGCAGCAACAGAAGTGAGCTTGGATTTTGATCTGGGCCGGTGCCAACACTACCCGCCTCGGCCCGGCCCTGCACCGGCGCGGCCTGCTAGGCAGACCGCCCCGGGGCGGCGCGTCAGAGTGCAGCGGTGTGGATTCACACCGGGGAAAGCGGCACTGTGTGCCACTCAGCACCATCCAATCTCTGCCCGTGATAAAGAAATTTGACAGGGCTAGGCTAATCGGAGCTAACAGTATGCTAGCTTGACAGATTCTCGATTTAGCTAATGAGGACACATTTAGCGAGCAAAGGTAGCTCTCACTGTGCGTGCAGGGGAGGGGGAAAGCTACTATAGAATTACAGAGGTGTACTTACTGCTGACTTTCATGCTGCCGAAAGCAGAGGGCTGCGGCACTGGTTTGCAGCTCTCTGCGAAGGATGTGGTCCTGGGCCGACCCGACATGATCCAATCCCTTAGATTCTCTCGACACGGAGACTGCGACTTGCTAAACTGCAGGGCTGATCGATTTGCCGAACCTTCTCATCCAAAAAGGATGGCAGTAAATTAATATCACTATGATTCACAGAAAGGCAGGCAGAAAAGAGCCCTTTCTCCCCACGATCCTTCACACTACTGAATATCACCTAATAAACTACCCTTTCTTTGCCACCGACGGTCAATTAGAGCATCATTTCCTCCTTATATTCCAGGTTTTCTTTCAACGGGCCTGAGAAGACACGTCTCCGACTAAAATAGTCATGAATCTGGCCTCTCCCAGTGCTCCCTCTTTTAAAAACCAATTGAGATTTCTTTCTGGATGAAATCCACAAAGATGAAGACGAGTGAGTCCAAATGTTGATCCAGCACGGATCAAAGGTAAATGTGGCCTTTTCTTGCTTATTCGGGAGACATGCAGTTCCTCTTCATATCCCGATGTGAAGGCTCAATGATCCGACTGCCATGGCGGCTCCCTCGCTATACCCTAGCCTACAGACCGTCCAACGGAAAAATCTGCTACTTGCCAGTCTTCTTTAACGATTTCGCTAGCTTAACGCTGACACAAAGTCCGCCCTCACCGTCGTCAAATTTCGGCGTCAGTACCGAGGCCCTGAGGTAATGAGCTCCTCAGAAAATAATGGTCTTAAGGTACAGAGTGCGACGATACTGAACGTCTTTTTTTTTTATTCCTTCCCCAAAGGTTTTGGGCTCGCAGTCTTTGTCGGTGCGCATGTTTTGTACGTCTCTTCCGTATAGGGGTACATGAATAGTGGAACGAGTTCACGCTACTGACGTAACCCGTAACGGAGAATAGGAAAACACTGAACGATCATACGGTGAATCTGGGGTGGCCGAATGATCCAATCAGAGAGTGTATCCCTTAGAAATGGGCGTTAACCGTGTTCCTTTGGTCCAATGAGTACTTACCTATTGAGCACCACATGGCACAATTTTCTAGGTACCGCCCTCGCGACTTCAAAGCCTTTTTCCCGTGCCGCGAAGAGGACAACGGGCGGAGCTACTCTCGGGATTGATGATTTTGTCAACCAATGGAGCTCCAAAATCAGACTGTCAGTTTAAAATACCCCAGCTGTCACAGAGCACCGGTGGTCATGCAGCACTGTTGCCATGTTAGTCACAAAGGCTGATCCTCTACCTCCCATCGATACCTTTTTTTATTGTTGTTTGTTTTCAATTATGCTTTTTTGTTTGTTTGTTTGTTTGTTTTCTTTGGGGGTTTTTTTTGTCAGGTGGCCTTCTGGCACATGTAGTTAATTAGAATTATATTGCTTGGTAATTCCAATTATGTGTGCATGGCTGCCTATATAACTTTTTTATTTTTATTCTAATTCATTATAAAATGAACTTTTCACCTATAGACATTTATATCATATCAGGATATAATGATTTAAAGGAAGCAACATTGTGAAAAAATATGTTGTCTGATGTTTGTATTTTTAATATTTGCTGTTAATGTGTGAATTTTAAGCCATTCATAAATGCTTCATAATTAATGCTGTTGTGGATCAATCAACAGGAATTTTCCAACATCTGGCAACCATACAGTTATTAATTGTACGCTGTAACTGATCTATAGCACATGAAATAAAATGTGCATTGATAGTAGTGTCATATCTTGTTCAGGTCTGTGTCCAGTGACTGTCATTGCACACACATACCAATGTCAACATCACCTGCATGTCATTTCATAATTTGCATGATCCTATTCGGACTTACAATTTTTTTTATGTTATTGTGTAGTTGGTTGGCAACTATTTTTATTCCCCAGTGTGGCAGCATCACTTATCTTAGATAAAATGCATTAAGCACAAATAAAATCTATGTCTATCTAGCAGGAAAGTCTTTCCTTCTTCACAGTGATCAGTCGGCTGGCAGTCTGTCCTTTGTGTGATCTATTTATAATTTGTTGTGTTTTGTATCAAAGAGAATTTCTCTGAGGCTGCCCTTCAATGGTTCTCATGCAGAATGGAGAGCTGCAGCATATCAAAAACAGGCAGCTGAGCAGAAGTAATGCAAGACACTTTTTTTTTCTTCAAAGCAACACCTCCTCCGGCAAACACATATTTTCCCATTAGTGAAGGGATAGAATACAGAGAGACAGAGACAAGGACAAGTCCAAAAACAGGAAGAGATTTTCCTTTCTTTTTTTTTTGGTCTGTGTTGCAGGAATAATATTTAAAAAAATTGCAACCATTTTTATGATCTATTTTGGTCATGATTCAAGTCAGTTGACATGTAGCCTGGCAAATATTCTGACTCTGGGAAAATATTGATTTTAACATGAAAGGGTAAATGAATGTCATTTTTAGCCTTTTAGCACTGAGTCTAGGCCTTGGATTGTATATAAAAGATGGATGGAGCATTTGATTGAGAAAGGTGAAGCAAGTGTGCTGGTTCCATTCACCTGTGCTCCTTTATATGGCCAGCAGTGCAGCTTGTTAATTGAAAATAATTAAATACATAAATGAATTAAAATATGAGGGAATAGCTTCATTCACTTGATCAGATTCAAAGCTTGCTTGTCAATTGTGATTAAAAAATAATTAAGATGGTCAAAATGTTATTATAAAGGTTTGAAAACAGTAGTCCAGTGAGTTTCACAGTGTCACAACAGCTATCCACATTTTTTTAACAGTCCGAATAGAAAAAAGGCTGGATCAACCATTGCGTAAACTGTGACACTATGCCAAGTCCGCTATGACAATCCCCGGTCTGTATGACTCACATATACAGTAAATCTGTCAAACTTGACTTCTTTATTACAAATTGATTTGATTATATAACTCAGCAAAGCAAAGTTCAAAACTAAAATCATAAGAGCTCTGGTAGTTCTTCCATTCGGGCTCTGTCAAAAGGAGGAGTTTTATGTCTGTTAACACTTACAGACTAGATAACTCTTACTTGTTGGTTAGAATATGAACTTTGGGGAAGAGAACTGTGTTCAAGCATTGATTTACTCAATTGCTTGTTGCTTTGTATCTAAGTAATTTTAGTGGGGAAAAAATGGGAGCAGAAATTAACAGAGATTCACTGTAAGAACCCCATAGCCCCTTATCAATTTAACACCAATATATGCTTTGTGTCTGTGTAAACAAATGCGTTTTGTTCATACCATAATTTAGGAACAAATTGGTTTGTATTATCGGCTCATTTCTGAGATTCCTCTTGTTATAAGAAATTATAAAAGGATGGATGAAAGAAAATCCCCTTGCACAGCTTCTCCTAAATAGAAGTTAAGACATATGAACAGGCATTATATTCAGTAATTAGTCCATGTCTGGACCGTGAGGTCTGCAAAGGACAAAGGTAGTATAAAAAAGACCGATTAGCCCTTAGGGTTAAAAACAAAAGCCAAAGCTCAAGTGATTTAAACATGTATTTTGTCTAGCAGGAAAATTCTGACATCTAGTTGTGTGAAAAGGTTGAGATGCGACTAGCCAAGTGACAAAAAGAGAACATTCAAAGAAGCAACATGACATGCACATGTAATTGGGCTCAATGAAAACATACCTGACCCTTTATCTGGGCCAATACCAAGGCGTCATTTCAAACTGTGTTTCATATTGAGCTGGCTCATCAGATGCAGAATAAATGAAGTTTTGTTTGATTGTTTGTCTGTATTCTAAGGATAAGACTTTACATTTAAATCTGATTGTCAGCAGCCCCCCCCTCCCATACACAAACATAGATTTTATGATAAAAAGTAATAGATTCCCTGAGGGTTTCTTTCTTTCTTTATTCACTTTTGTTGTTTATTTTGTTTTTAATTCTTCTTAATGCTTT
>JAOXYM010000013.1:12879262-12898543 GCA_028567055.1 Leptatherina wallacei
TTAAGAGATATTAATGTATGAGGAGAGCCATACTGACAGCAATAGGAGATTCAGTGGATGTCTTAAAAACAGACATCATACACTGTCGATGACGTTGTTTTAAAAGATATTTGGGACAAGGATTACAAAGAATCTTTGAAAACCCCTTTTTAATAAAAGTCAAACAGTGAAAAGAATACTGAAAGTCAACATCTGTGGATAGTGTTCAAGAATAAAAGCATTGCTAGCACTACAGCACAAAACTGCACGATTAATTTGACCAGAAAATGTGAAAAGTTGCCCAATCATCTATAAATCAAAGTTGGAGGTTTTTTTTCAGTTATGGGAAACTAAACCAAATACTAATTGGTTTGGATCAGACCAAGACTTGACGCAATCTATCATGCTATATACTTTATAGTCTTGGCATACCACAGTGACCATGGTGTTGATGGTGAAACATGAGGTGGGAGTGTGCCAATACAGGCCTGTATGAGCACAGATGTTGTAAAAGATATGACATCTATAAATGGCAGTGCCCTGAAGGTTTTGCATGGAAACAATCAATTGATCTATCAATCTATCTATTCAACATTTTTTTTTGTATCATTATTGTTATTATTTAAAAAGAAAGAAAAAAATTTAAAAATACGCTAGTACAACAATAATTTCCCTCTAAGGAGGATAAATAAAGTATATTTAATTTCATTTAATTTCATTTCATATTTTAAAAAAAAAGAAACAAGACATTGCTATGATTCATGCTTCCTGACATGAGCACCATTATAATACTTTAAATTTCATGATTGTGCAACAAAAACACTCAAAGAACAGTTGAAAAGAATAATCATGTGAATAATAATGTGAAAAGTGGCAGACCAGCACTTCCCAGATGACTAAAGACTTGTGTTATCTTTGCCTCAGAGAAACTTGAGGAGTATTTTTTGGGGGGTCCACCCATATATTCTGCTTTTAAATATGCTGAAAATCAATCATCTTTAAAACTAATGTAATGTGAGATTAAATCATTTTAAATAATTTAACGTTGGAATAATGTTGTAGTCTCACACCATAACGTGTAACAAATATGTTTGATCATAGTTCAAAATGAAGCTGTTTATCAATAAAAAATAAAAAACTGCCACAAAATTTCACTTTTTGATTTTATTGTCTGTCATGTTTGGTTAGGAGTTGGCATAAAAAACTATGGTTATTCTAAAATACGAATGCAAAACAGCAAACAATGAAAAACATCCCCATCTCATAATTTATATTCCGGACCGGCCATATAATGTACTGTATAAACACTACAGTGACTAGATTAGAAACACAAAACATACAATATGGTTTTAGAAAAAATTGGGAAATGTCTTTGGCACTAATGGATTTCATTGAACAGAATACAGATGCAATTGATAGGAGAGAATATACAGTTGGCGTATTTCTGGATTTACAGAAATACACCAATATGTGATTTATATTTGATTTCACTGGAAATCACATATAAATTATGTCAAAACTAAGATGTCTAAATCGAGGTACAAAAATCCTTTTTCATTTTATATAATTCATTGATTGTTCCATATTTGACTTATTGTGTGAGTTTTTGCGGAAACATTTATCATACAAACACAAATTTAGTTTTTTTTACTGCAAAAGAAGGTCATACGTATGATTAGTGAAAATTTTTATTGAGAACCAACAAACCCACTATTTATTCAATTCCAAACACTAAAATTTAGAGATCTAGTAGACTATAACACAATTCAAATAATTTATAAAATTAAGAACTTATTAATAATAAAAAGTGTTTTGAACTAAATAAAATGTTTAGCAAACCCAAGGTCCGGACAAAATTCACTATATATCTGTCACTGGTGTCAAACTGTGGAATAATTGTTCTGATGATTTAAAATTAGGTGCTACTTGAAATCATTTAAAAGAAATTACAGAAATTACATAATAATGAATTATGAAAATTGAAATTCTAAATATCTGGTTGTGGGTAATAGTTAATTTCATAAATTGTTCCTATTATAAATGTGTGGTGATGTTAATCTTTTTCTTTTTTCTTTTTCCTGTTCGAACACTTTTTTTCCCCTCACTTCACGGGTAGGCGTTTTATAAGCTACTAGCTTCTGCATGCAGCCTTTCGGTTTCCTTTTTTTTTCTGTTTCTTTTATGTTTTATGTGTATTTACTATACCAAATAAATAAATAAATAAATAAAGTATGATGCAAGGTTTCAATCTTTGGATGCTGACAACAGATAAGAGAAACAGGTAACCAGAGGAGCATGCATGCCTACCACTCTTTTGTCAGGTACACGCTGAGTGAACACTCGGTACAGTCTCCACGTCTTTCCCAGAATTGGGCCAAACACCAAGGTGCTGCCAACACAAAGTGTCCACATCCGAGCCTAAAGGAGACCACGCCATAAGATTACTTTACAATATAACAACTCAGACAGATCTTCAAGGGTAACATGGATTCTTACTTGCAGCACAGCTGTAGATCTTCCTCCTAGTGAGTATGCTTGATCATCGATGGCAAACAGGAAACCGCTGATGTAAGTGAGGACACTTCCGAAGAGAGTCAAGACATTCAGGTTGGGACTGGACATCTTCACTATCCTGATAATATGACACAACCATATTAAATTGTCTTCTATTACCTTTTTTTGGTTTTTGCAAAGTTTCCCATTTATGCTCTACCTGTTGTTTTTGAAGCGCAGGGTGAAGAAGAGGAAGCAGAACGCCAACAGAATGCCGCAGGAGAGCAGTGTCCACACAACAGCACTTAGTACAGGGGAGAGGGAATGGCTTGGGAGCTCCACAGCCAGCTGGACACACACATATGAACATTCAACTCCTTAAAGTCTCATAGATGTAGTTTATATGTGTGCATTACGTGATTAGAGTCTCACTGATAATAGATGCAAAAACAATAAAAAGAAGCATGAACTCATCTCAGCTGGCAAACGTTTATTTGAGCAGAAAGAAAAACAAACATCACACAACAGGTTTTTTCCTGAAACAGCTTAAACTAATCAATAAATAAAATATCTGAAAGCATTTAAGGAACAGAAAAAGGTAAAAAAAAAAAAAAAAAAAATCTTCTGAAATTTCAGATTTTTGCAGGCATGATGACAAGAGGGGCCGAGTTGACCCCGCCATGATTTCGCCGGGGGTTGAAGTAGGGGAATAGCCTTTCACTGAACGTGCATCCAGTGAAGGTGTAGATATGAGAGTGAGAGTCTGCGTTGTAAAAGGAAACCTGTCCGCACTCCATATCCACATACACCCCGACTGCCTGGGGCTTCTCCACCAGTGGCACACAGACGGGGGGGCTGCTGAGTGCCCAGTATTTCCCACCCTCTCTCATCCCCAGGGTCCAGTAGCCTCTTTCTGGGTTCAGCAAATTTCCTCCTTTTCTGTTGACTGATTCAAGTCCAACTCCAATATCCCACTCTGTCTTCCCTTTCACCTGGACCTCATAGTAGAATCTGCCACAGGAGAAACCCTCCTTTCCCAGGACACTAACACAAGGGTAAAATCTCCCTGGGTTGTCAGGAAGACCCCCAGCCTGATCACCATGATAGACCTGTTTCTTGTTTTCAGACAGCACCAGTTTGGGATGCGCCGTGTCAGGATCCAAGTTCACATCCACAGCCCACGTCTGAGCCCGCTTAAATTCAGTCTCACAAAGCCTCTTCACCTCAGCCTTTACTGTCTCCTCCAGCTGACGCGTGGCTTTCCTGACCGCCCGCCTCACTGTGCCAACATATTCAGCACTTTCTACGTAAGTCTCAGACCAGTTCTTCATGACCGGTATGGTGGAGACAGCAGAAAAGCTCTGCAAAAGGTAGAGATCATCTTCAGTGTGTGAGACCAGCTCCAGCTCCGTTCTCCGATGCTCGAGCTGATCGGCTTCCTGCTCCAGCTCCATCATAATCTCACCGGCCCCTCTTTCGACTTGCCTCTGCTTCGATTTTATCACCTCAGCCACTTCAGCTTGGGCTCTCTGGACAACTTGGAGGAGTTTGTTGAAGACTTGCAAACTTTCCTCGTTCTCTCTGGCTGTGTTTCTTTCGCTGAGTTGAACGGCTTGATTTATCTCGCAGATTTTCTGCAGCCGGTCATGGATCATTTCCTGCAAATCTGCATTTATGCTTCCAATCTGAGCTCTCCTGTCTCTGCTTTCATCCTCTATGCGAACAGTGTGATGAGCCTTGTGGTCCGTCGTAACACAGACACGGCACACATACATCTGATCAGTATTACAGAACCGGTCAAAGAGGCTCTCGTGCTTCTTACATACTCTGTCTTGCATGTTCATCGTGGGGTTAATTAGGCTGTGCTTCTTGAGGACACCTACAACATTATGGGGCTCCAGATGAGTCTCGCAGAACGAAGCCAAACAGTCCAGGCAGGATTTTATAGCCTTCACTTTCTTTCCAATGCAAATATCACAAGAGACGTCTCCTTTACAGCCTGCTGACTGTTCTACATCGCTGCTTTCACCTTTATATTTCTTTTCCCCAAACTCCTTGAACTGGGAGGCCACCTCTGATATGAAGGTGTTAACTTTGAGGTCAGGCTTCTTGTAAAACTTGTGCTTGCACATGGGACACTGCGGCAGATGAGTGGTCTGCCAGTAACTCTGTATGCAGTCCCTGCAGAAGTTGTGCCCACAAGGAGTAGAGACAGGCTGGTTGAACACATCCAGACAGATGGGGCAAAGAAGCTGCTCCTTGGACAGGACGCTTGCAGCAGAAGCCATATCTGGGAAAACATCCAGAAAGAAAGAAAAAAAAAAAACAGGCGGGATTTTATGAAATAAGTTGGCTCAGCTCCTTGTATTTTTGTCTTTCCACTATACTATCAGGCTTAGAAACACTTGTGCCCTGTTAGCTGTCTACATCCGCAAATAGCAACAACTGCATGGTGTTATATTTCATCAAGGGGTATTTCCTTTTAGCTACAGAGTTTTCATGTCAGCTAAGCACAGCACAGACTAATAAAAAGGGTTTGTAAGGAATTTGAGTTAAAGTAAATGGTGCATTATAACACATTCTTGTCACAATAAGACAAAAGTAGAGTGGAGCTCAGTTTCCTTTCCTTCGGGTGAAGATGTTAAGCACACTTTGAGACCAAATGATGCATGTCATTGTCATCATAAAGCATGAAAGAAATCAAAGAGATAACTCACCTAGCTTTTTGTGTGTCTGTGTGTTGCAGCAAAGAAATAAAGGCCTGTTTTGTGTTTCTCTCCACAGCGTCTCCACTACTTTAGTTTTTATTTGGGAAGTCACTTTATCCTTCCTCTTGCTCGCCTTATGCTGTTGATCTCATCTCTCTCTTCTCCTAAAGGCATCAGCAACAGAGGCAAAGCTAAACATAGCTTCAGGAGTCCATCCCCATTACCTTACCCGATCTCCACTGTTCAGCTGTTACCTTGAGTGGAATAGTACCACATATCTACTGAGCAAGTATGAGTGCAATTTTTAAGTGGAAGCACAATGTGCTGTACAAAGCGCAGACAGTTGGCAGCTACACAAAAGACAGTCAAAGATAATGTATTTGATTAAAAGGCTGTAAAACAGTAAAACATAGGAAACATATCAAATGATGAAATGCGACTAGTTGATTAAAAATATGAGCTCATATTGAATTTAAAAGCAACAACATTTATGAAACGAAAGATTGCTCTTTTCAACTCTTCAGCTGAAAAGAGTTGAAGGAACATGTTGTAACATATGATTTTAATTGGTATGTAATTGTAATGGTAATTAGTAATATGTGTTTGTGTATAAAAAGAGCACCTTAGAGAGATAGAGTCTCTCAGAAGTAAAGATGCAAGGGTTCAGCAATCAAAAACAACTTTCAGAAAACCATTCCATTACATATAATTGAGAAAATGTAGAATATTCTTTCATCTGCAGGACATATCATCATCTGAAGATTCAGAGAATCTGAGGACATCTCTGAGCGCAAGGAATACAGCTGAATATCTGCACTAAAAACATGTTAGGTTTTTTCTTGGAAATCTCTGCATGGGCTCAGGAACATTTCCAGAAATGGCTGAACGCAGTTCACTGTGCCATCCATGCAGTTTAAAGCTCTATTGTGCAAAGATGAATTCATATGTGAGCATGATTTGCAAATCCTTGCATTCTGTGGGTTTGTGTTTTATATTAGGTGGATGAGAGGGTGTGAGTACGTCCTTTACTTGGGAAGAGATCGTAGTCAGGAGTGATGATCTAGTATATTCCCTGCTCTGAAACCTAGGGTCTTGGTAATTATTATTTGGATGTTTATGTAACATGTTCCACCCCAACCCATTCTCACTCTTAAGGTTACTAGGGGCAGGATAAAGAAATGAGACTCACTAGTGACGCCACGGGCGCGGCGGGTAACTGCAGCCACCAGCCAATCTGGCACGGGAGCGTGCACAAACTCTTCACAGACTGTCCATATTCACAGCACTGCATTGTATATTCGGCTGGCTGCCCGGCTTCTATCATATTTTTGTTTGGACTCACGAGATGCCGTTGATAAATAATTTTTCTTCTTAGTGCCACTTTTTAGTGGGCCTTTAGTGGTGCTGGGTCGTTTGCTAACTGCGGAAGAATCCATCACTACCCCAAACAGTAGTTGAATAAACCACGACTATCTTCTTCCTGTATCAAAGCTGTCGAGGACGCAGCCTCAATTAACGTCACATCCGTAGGACTGCGCCGGAAATTCAGGCCTCAAATTGCAGCGCATTATGCAGCACACAGCCTCTTCAAGGCAATGGAGAGATACATGGGTGGGCTCGTTCTCTTTGGTTTTTAACGCTTCATCACCCATTAGTATTAAAGTACTGGACATGCATGTATATTCTCTTACAAATCCTGCCCCTAGTTCCTTTAACTCATCACTTGGTTAGCTGATGTCCATTTTTAGCGTCCAGGGTTCTTTTTTTGGGTTATCTGTCAATATGCAGGGGAATACTTAGAGACATGTTGCCATGGTGACTTAGAAAATAAACAAGCATTTTAGAGAGCTCAGAACCAAAATATGTCAAAACGGTGACCGAAAACAAAAGTGTGAGAATATCTAAAATGAAGTTAGAGGACTTAAACTAAGACAACTACCACCAAATACTTATATTGTCAGTTATTTCAAGTTGGAACCCATCAGAGTGCAAATGGATACAAAATCATACAGCTCAGAGGTTTTAGATATTCTACTAATCTTGGTGCCTGAAATCAAAAGATAGTCAGAGGACTTGAGGACTCATATGCACCAACTGATGGAAGGTTGTTTGTTTTTTTACAGCACAAGGAGGATCTGCATTAATCTGCAGTTGATTGGTCTAAATTTTTTGGGAATATTTGAAGGGACCAAAATATTCCATTGATACTCATATTGGACAAAAACATTATGTCAGCACTGTGTTGAAGTGTAAAATGTGTGTATGCATATACTGTATAAAATAAATTAATGCAAAACCACATGTGGCATCTGGATACCCCGAATATAGTAGGCTATTATTGATAAATGAATCATGTTGAGTATGTGTATGAATGTATTCCAGAGAAAGCGGTTACCATGTTGAGACTGCATAGTCTCTGCAGAATGCCAAGTCCGTCCTGCCTGCTGAATCCAGACTGGATGAAGCAAAGTGGGGAATCACACTGGGAGCTACAGTTCAGCTCAGGCTCCATGACTGGCCCCATTCTGTCCACCATCACATACACATCCTGCAGACCAATCAAAAGACATGGATTGCATTTTGAAAATAAACATGTTGATCTTATTAAATTGATGTGAAGCCATCTAACCTATTTGTTGGACCTTTCTTAACAGCTCCATATATATATTTTTTTATCTCTATTTCAAAGTATTTCCATGTTACAAGTTGTGTTGCTAATGTGGTTTTAATGGTACAGCCTATCACCATTAATCACATGGTAAAAACAAGATGAGTCCATCAGAAGGACATAAAGAACATTAGGAGTAGGCTACTACAAAAAATCAGCAGCCTGGCTCATGCAGGCCTGAAATGTCATGAAAAATACCCGTCTGCTTGGGGAAGAAACTCTACAGGAGGTAGACATATCACTACCCAAGTCTAAAGAGATAATACAGGGGTTTGACACAATGTGAAAACTATCAAAAAAAACATCCTAAAAAACAGACATTTGGACTGAGATCAACCTGATTTAAGGAGAAGAATTATGTTTAGAAGATTTGGAAAAGTGAATGATCTTAAACATTATGTGTGTTAAACACATGCGTACACTTTGGAGACGTTGTTACACATGATTTTCATCAGCACTTGGTCAACAGTGTTTTTTGATGATGTGATAGAAGGCACATGGAAGAAGGTTATAAAAGTAAACTGCTCAGATTTAACCCATGCTCATTTGGCTGTGACTTAAAGAATTTTTTTTTAAATATATATATATATTGAAAAAAGGATTAAATTAAAGAACCGTCAGTGTCTTAATATTTATGTATTTATGTATTTATGTATCTCAGTGGTGAAATTGTGTACAAAACTCAACAACAGAAGGCACTGGAGAGCTCTACTGAAGTCCTACTTTTATTTCCAGGCTTAAAAAACATACTTGTAAGGCCTCGGTCCACCACAGTGTGGTGCTCTGACTGACAACAGGAGGAGCGATGGGGACATTGAGGGGATCTGACACTCCACTGATTACAAGGTATCAGGGGAAGAACTTTTGCTCAGTACAACAAATATATCTGGCACCAAGGTTAGTAAATAGACTGGAATAAAATCAAGATAAAACCAAATATGCCTGATTATCATTTTTAACCATAGAACAGCACATAGAGAAGCCAGGACCTTTGTGTGACAGCATACCTACACGTGTGTTTCTACTTATGCTCAGTTTTTTACTGCGTCATCACAGAGGTAAATGAGCAAACATTGAATCACAGTCTGCTGCGACACACACATCTTTGTGCAGAGAAAAAAAATGAGTATTGCAGTTGCAATACACAGCAGCTTTCATTTACAGTTTCACTGACAGCCATGTAATCTGTAATCGGCTCGCATATTTAGGGCGTCTTAGTTCGAAGATATAAACTTTACCAGCAAACAACACTTTCTCACTCTTGCCACAGGCATTTTTATGAGGCTACACCAAGCTGCACTGACATGCTGGATATTCAGTTATGAGGCACACCTGATACTCTGAGCTGGAACCAGACTAGAGTCTGATCATTGTAATTGCTGCAGTGACTCAGCTACATGCTGCCGAGACAATTTAATGTATTGACACAAATTAGCAGACAGGTGAGTGTTTATTAGACATATGTCGTCTTTGACTGTAGAATGACTAAGAAAATCTAGTCTTGAAATAGCTGAGTTACGGGACCAAGAGAAAAAGTGTGAAGAATCCATCCAATGAGAAATAAAATGTGATTAAGATTTTTTCTTTATATATGACCCTAAATGTAAAGACAAAGTGACCTACTTCAGCTAAATAAATGATGTTAACAGAACAAAGAACCCCTGTAGGCAACATATCTGGGAAATGTCTGGAGTTCCTGTTCATGTCCTGTCGTCACTTTCCAAGTTTAGATCACAGTTCAGTTTCTTCCTGCAGGAAAAGTCAGCAGAGAAAGGCATTTCCTCCAGCTTTTCAAGCTTTTGCCTTCATAAGTTTTAATATGGAAGAGTCGGCCACCATGCAGGGGTCATCAAAGGTCTTCCATCATCCAGCTGTGTGTGTGGGGAGGGGGGTCAGTGTGCTAGCAGAACAGTAAGCAACCTCAAGCTGCTTTGGATTTTATGGACATGTTTTGACAATTCAGGATAGTCATGAGGAGTGTCTTTTGAAGTCCTAAAAGCTAACCACAACTATTACCTGACTTACCTGTGGATGTGGGATGGGCCTAACCTTGTGGCTTATCACTTGTTCATTTGCTCTGCTACAGCCAAACTTTCCCTTAAATGTACCTATTAGATATATTTCCACCCATTTTCGACTGGCTGGGTCGAGAAAGACAGAAAAGACTCGTGGTTTTTGGGAGTTAATAAGAATTGAGTAAAGCCATTCATTATGCTGTCAATCATTAGGTTTTGAAGATTAGAGCGGCAACTGCCAGATCCAAGCTAGGGCCCGGTTTAGGGGCCAATATTGAAACATTTTTTCTGAGGCAATAATCCGTTTATAAGTTTATTCATTAATCTGAGTTAGAATGCAATTACTGGCAGAGAAAATGCGGATTTGGGTCTGGCGCATGGCATTTCAGGGCACACGGTGCAACAAAATTGTAGATGTTCACTTAGGAACCCATCTTTAGAAATATTTTATTATGCTTAATATCTTTTAACCAATATTAAAAAGCATTTAACTGTAGAGAATGCAGATATTATGATTGATTTAAATCAGCTGCGCAGTAATCTGTTTTGCTTCTGTTTGGTAAAAGAGATAGCCTACACATTTACGCACAGTGGCATCACTAAGATTTATGCAGGACAACAGTAAATTCTTCAATTAAAGCAGAATCAAAATTAAGAAGAAAAGACGGGTCGGAGAAAAGAGGTCATAAAAGAAAAGTTTCCAGGTGCAAACCTCGGTCTTCACAGCGCAAAGAGGATCCCATCGCCGCGTCTTGCATCAAACTCCATCGCTCACGACTCAAAAAAGTTGTGATGAAAACTGTCAAAATGTTCCGACATAAGTTATCCAGCATTGCTACGTGGTTCCCATGGCAGCCCCCTTGAAAAGAATCCTACGAGTTCATCTTGCCGTCAAAACTGTCAGTCCGAGAGGATCCTGTCACTCAGGGAAAGTTCACCAGTTCGCTGTAGTTTCCATTTGAGCATGAAGGGAGGGAGGAGGCGTGTGTCAGGATAGGAGGTGATTGTGCTCCCCCTCTCTCTCTCGTTAGCTTCCCAGCTCCAGAGTGTGATGTGACCATGTGGTTCAGGATGCTTGTGATAGTGTGTAGGCGCAGCTTGTTAGAGAGGCCCCTGGGGGCTCTTGGTGACACATGGGAGAGCAGGGTGGTACAGTATCTATCCGCAGTGCAAATAAATAGGCTGAAAACAGCGCTTGTTTTAATGGAAAGAGAAACACAAGCTATCTCTGATATGTTTGTGCTTGTTTTAAAAGTACATGTATGAGGAGTGGCAAAACTCTGGCAAAACAATAGTTCTGCAGAATTCAAAAAGAGTTTAACTTTGGGATTTTTGTGCCAGGGGAAATATTCCGGCATTTGTTCCGCCAGCTATAAGAGGTATAAAGGTGTTATTAAGACGTCACAGAGATTTACAATGTGAGCCTCCACACAGTGTCATTCCTGATGAGGGAGTGCCTCTTTTCTGGGAAACACGAGGCATGTGGAGATAGCCTATAACTGACAGAAGAGATATTATGCAGATTTTCATTCAAGCACTCATCAGCCCCCTCACTCACATTCTCACGAATTTAGAGGCTTGTTGTTTTTCAGTTCAGACTGCTCTATATTAAGTTTTCTTCCTGTCTTTTAAATTGTGGATAAAGCACATAAGCATTGAAATGAACTTGAATATAAAACTACTGGATTTCTTTCCTTGGTTCTTCTTCTTCTTTACCTCCAGGATTTCCATGACCTGGATGATTCAATCCTCAAAGTTATATTTAATTTAAAATGAACTTCCACACAATATTATGCTACCACTGAAACGCAATGACAACCCCCAATTTTTTAAATTAGGAATGCTCATAAAACGACTGCGCAAAGTTTCAATAATATTTTCAGATTAACTCCACTGTCTCCAGAGAGGGGGATTACATGTAAAACACAATTTACAGATTCAAACAAAGACTACTTGACTGTATAATGCATATGAGTTTCCGAATAATCACCCAACTTCTGGGACTATTTCCTCTCTGCACTGATAAGTGACGACACCATTGTTCAGACCTGACACACACTGTAAAGCTCTGCGCTGACATTTTTAGTGTGAGTGTGTTACAAAGTTGATTCATTTTACAAGAAAATTCTCAGACTGTGGCATTGAAGATGATAAAGAACAGAGACAAAAGATCATTTTAAGATTATATGTAATATTTCTCAGACTCAAGTTTAAGAGTAAGGACATCGAGCACTACAAATACCCACCTTCCAGTTGTTATTAGAACCTTTAACATCTGAATTATCTGAGATTAATTATTGACTAATTCATTTAAAATTAAGAATGGCAAAAAAGCAACAACACACAGATGTCACCATATCAAGGATGAAAAAGTAATAAATTCCAGCAGAACGTAGGACAATCAGGTAAACTCATTATTTTTACTTATCAATTTAAATTACCCTACATTTGTTCCCCATTGAAAGACTGAAACACTGTTGCAAGCTCTGTTACACCCAAAGCGTGGCAATCACTCTCAGGTTTCCTTCATGATCAACTTCAATTAGACTGCAGCAGCAGCAGGTGGACCACACACATACTCAGATTACTGGGAGCTTAAATATTTCATCTAAGGACACAGGCTGATACTCAAGAAAGCAGGAGTCAGAGCAGAGAGGCTGGCTTGGTTGGATGGACTGGATGAAACAGGACACATGTTGCTCTTCTGGGGTTACCAGGGATCAATTCAAACATTAAGACTTTATATTTACCAAATAAAGGGTCAGTTACAGTCTACCTCTCATCTGGGCTTCCTTGTTGGGCACATGAAGCTGGAGGGCTACCAAACAAAATGAATAACAAGCAAAGTTTTTACGCTCTTGACACGCCATTTCCTGTTGAACCACTGATGACAAATCACCCCACTGTTTCCTGACATGGAAGCATCTGCAGCTGTGGTACAACATCCCACCTCAGTGCCAGTGACTCCCACTTTTCTGTGTCGTTTGAGACTGTGTGGGTGGAAACGTATTGTTCTGCATGCGAAGCATCACTAACCCTGTGCAGCCCTTTGTTGGACACTCCTCTGACATGCCCAGGTTTGAACACTAACATGCCCAAAGACAAATCCCTCACTGAAATGCTGCTGCTCCTTCTGCAGTGTTGCTATGGATTTGGATTAGCAACAATGGCCTAAAGCTCCCAACTAGGTTCTAGTCATGGTATGTTGAAGGCAAACCATCACCCTGCTCACTCTGCTTTCAAAAATGATATTCCATTTTAAAATGACACATTGTGAAATCATAAGATCCTACAATTTCACCAATAACTTAATCTCGAGTTAAATAATAATTTGTCAATGATTTTTCCCTACTTTTAATTTCCACTTGTGCTATTTGCAGTGTGTTTTTGCATCTCTTGAGGCTCTTTGTACTGTAGTCATACCTTTGCAAGTATTTTGAGTATTTGCAGCACACGTAGTGCCAAATGAATGAAGGTTTTCTCTTAATTTGCTTGTGTTTTTCTAAGATGTCACCCATTGAACTCTCCCATGGCCGCTGTCACTAGCAGGACATATAACATCCCCGTCTCACAAGAAAACATCCCATAGTTACATACGTGCACACTTGCAAAATGCAGTAGTGCCACAAGGGTAGTGTCCAGTCTATGTGACATTACTGTTAAGATATTCATGAATGTTTAAACCTCTAACTCTAACCTTGTACATATATGTAATTCTAACCATGTAGAGCACTGTGCAAAAGTCCCATGTCACCACTCTTGGTTCTTTTCATAGGAATATGTTTTTGCTTGTTAAGCTACACTGACCCATGCAATATTCTCAAATAGCTTATCCTTCAAGAGCCTCGACAACTATTTCTAAAAACTACTTACAGAAATTACAATAAGGATTATCTAAGAGGATCCAGGGCCTGAATCCTCTCATATAACCTGAATTTCCGGTTGTGTTGAAGAATAAAGGTGATCGTGATAAATACTGACTTGAAACCTTGTTACAATAGTGAAAACTCTGCCTTTTGCCTTATAAATGTTTGTATCTTTGAATAAATCAGAATATCTATTTTCTGGTTTCCTGGCAATACAGTGTACAGAGGAATAAGGAGTGGCTCAACACTTTTGCACAGTACTATATTATGTACAGTGTTAAAGCAAGAAAGTGAAAGGACCGTTGAAAGCATTTTGTTTCATGGGACTCAATCTCGTGGTCTTTTGAATTACAGAGGCTTAACACCGTCCTCCTCCATATAAGTAACTAAATACACAGTGTGCAATATGTGCATGCTGTGATGTAGCAAGACTTTGCAGGTGGACCATGCTATCATGCAGAGACATGTGGGTGGATATTGAACCTATACAGCATCACAAAAGCTGTCTCTGTATAGAAAAAGAGAAATGAGGCGTAAAATATAGTTATTGTATAAAATGTCAGCCTTTATGGTTAAACTGCTGTGTTTTGCTCTGTTGACGACAGCCATTACAGGTTCTGTCATGAGATCAGATTATACACGGTGCATCTTTGCCTTTCCTTGAGCAACAGTAGTCTTTCTGTGCATGTAAAAAGTTGTAAAGTTATCAAGTCTGCAATGAAACAAATGTTATTTTTGTTTCTCTCCCACTGACAAAACTGCTCTAGCTGCCTGATAAATGTCATAGGCATATCTTTACTCACTTAAACTCGCTCTCTTTAAGGTCTCCCTTGGAATGAGTTGAAAAAGAGAATTTCAGTTTGGATGTGCATGTGATTTCTGTACATAGTTTATTCACTGAACATGCTTGAATTATTCAGATATCAAGTTCTCAATTTCTCCCAACTACAAGGACACTTGCCTATTTATAGGAAAAGAAAGTTATCAACAAAAGAAATCAGCTGCTAACCACTTTTTCTTCCTGGTAGTCTCCTTACATCTCCTCCCAGCTTTGGACTCTATCTAGATTTTCTCTTGGAGGATCATCAGTATAACTTTAAAGACTGAGGCTTGGTTATTGCCAGGGCGTCTGCAGTGTGTGGCCGTCAAAGGAAGTTTTGGTAAAATTGAAACTGGTCATGAGTGAGGTCGCATGCATGTTAAAGCACACTGACTAGTGAGCTGATATGGGTTGGTATGCTTCTGACTAGAGGCAGTAAGAGGATTACTGTATTAAACCTTTTCTCTCAAAACACTTTGATCTACTGATCATCTGCAGAGCTGTGTGCATTGTTGGTTGGAAAAGGGTCAATTTAGCTTTATTAATTAATTGAAAAAACAATGATGTAATTTCAGCTAGTGATTTCAAAATGTGATTATAATAATGATTTCTTACCAGAGCAGCATCAGGAACATAGAAGCAAACACCTTTTAATTTGCAAATAAATATGTGCGCAAACTATTAAGATATTCAAAAACAACGTTCCTCAAAGAAAGATTGAAATGGATTTGCATGATTACAACACAAATGTGGAAAAGTTCAGGTATGGACATTGAAAATAACTCCTTGCTCTTGAAAAGTTACTGTAATGTTTGTATGAAATAGTGTATTTTTCAGTTCCAGATATTTGTGATTCAGTGTTTTGTGACTTTTAGATCTATAGTAATTTGTAAGTTGTAATACACATGTAAATTATTAGATATGTAAATGTATAAATATGGGAAATAAATCAAATATGTAAATGAATAAAATAACAAATATATGAACTACAGAAAACAATATATACATATATTATATATAAAGTTTATAAAAATGATTTAAAAATGTAGAAATATGTTCAGTATAATAAATGAAAAATGATAACATTTATTACTTTTAAAGATGAACTTCATGAATCTATATATATTTCTATATAAATACAAATAATATCAATCTATATTGATAGTTGTATGCATAAAATATGAATATGTTTCTGTATATGTATTGTATTGACTAGATAAAATAGATAAACATTATCTACATAAAATATGTAAATAAATAGAATATGTAAATGTGTAAGTACGTTGAGATTTGAGAGCAAAATATACTTCCTTTAAGGCGACTGCTGTTTCAGGGACTTTCATGCATTACGATGTAAATCACTCTGCACATTACAAAGGCATGGCTGAGGAAGAAGATGTTACAGATACTGAATAGGCCAGATGGCATCAATTCTTAGGTACAAAAGAGATAACTACATGCAGCAGAAATGTGATCACACAGTCTCTGTATTTACCTCACCACATTGTAGATAACTAGAACACAGACTGCATCTTCTTTCTCTGACACCAATCCCACGTCAGATATGATCCCCAGGTTCCACGATGGGTGGTTGTGAATTATTTTCTTTTCTGATTCTGTGACTCCTGGATACAGATGACAATCATCTCCTTGTCTGTAAGTCAATACTGCTCATCTGGGCATGCGTCTCAGGTTGCATTTGTGACAGCATCTTTTTAACACAGTAAGTGTGTTAATGTGTGTGTGCAAGCATGTGCTCACAAACTATTTTCAAATCGTGGGCTGTTTCCTAGGTGCCTGCTGTTGGCAGAAGGATCCTGCGAGTGTTCAGAGTGAAAATAATTGAGGGGCAACACAGTGTTAGAACACAGGAACCCAGCTGTGACTTGGTTAAAGACCATTCAAAACAAAACAAAATATGTGTAACTCAAAGCATCATTTGTACCAGCTGGGCTGAAAAGAAACAGTGAAGTGAAAAAACATCTAACGACAAGCTGAGTTATCAAAAGAGCTGACAGAAAAGGAAACAAACTACTTAGTTGCTCTTGGCAGGTGATGTTAGCGGATTAGCAGATTGTGTGAGGCAGAATGCACTTGCTCTTAAATCTTTTAGTTCAGGGTTACAGAAATGGTCCTTTCTGTATTCAGATTCAAGAATGAGGTCACTTTCATATGCAAATGAAACCTGAACATATTCAAGCCAAAAATGAATGGATTTGTATAAACCCAACAGACAAAAACACACTTGAAACCCTTTAAAAGTTGTGCGATTTCTGCACACACGCGAGCGCGCACACACACACACACACACACACACACACACAACAAGGATAAAAATGCAAAAGTTTGGGCAGAATTATTCAAATTTCTTAAGCAGCCAATTGAAAAATATTATTACCTAATTTTCAAAGGCATCATGTAATGAAGCACCATATTTAATATTCAACATTTTCATCTGTTACCATTTCTAAAATATCCTTATTTAAAAAGGAAAGTGATCCAGAACAGGAGTGTGGATACCCTGTACAGTCAGTACTTTATAATATCCCCTCAAGGTAAAGATCCCAGCTTGTAAATGCTATTTGCAGCAGATATTAGTTTTCAGTTATTTGTTAGATATTGATCTATTTTGTCTGAAAAAGCTTGTTCTCTCAGATTCTTAGGCCATCACTGCTCTTTTAAGGTCCTTTTTCTGATTGTTGATCATGTTCTGGTTAGGAGACTGTGAGCTCCAAATCCTTCTGCTTGGGCCTCTCTGGATAGTTCATTCTGGATTCAGAGTTTTGTGATCATTATCCAGTTGTGGAATTCCTCTTCAGCTTTTTTACTGATGGTGTTATGTTTGATTCAAAATTTGCTGCTACTTACTTGAATGACTTCTTTCCTCTACCAGTGAAATATTCCCAGTGACAACTGCAGTGAAAGCCCTAAGAACTTTTTTCTCTTGTATTCTGGATGATTTGTTTTTCCAAATATTTTCTCAGAGTAGTTAAAAAGTTTTTTCTTTCACTTGATCAGCCCAAAGCACTTGTTCCAAAATGGACAAGGTTTACTGAACTGTTCATTGCAAACTTCAAAGTCAATACGGTTACACAAGCAGTTGAAATGAGCTTCAGTTTTAGCTTGATCTGTCCATTTAAAAAGGAAAATGTCCTTGTCCCAGTATTTTTCATAATGTGAAGCTGTGGGCTGTGAGAGAAAAGTTAAAGGCATTCTGCATCTTTAAACTTTTTCTGTGGGAGATCATTGTCTTTAGGCTACTTGGTTATTTGTGAAATGATGCTGCAGTTAGAGCTTTACAATGGTGTAGTTTGCAAGTTCTCACCGTGCACACATACAGTAGGCTCCCTCCCACAGTCCAGATATGCATATTAGGTTAATTGGTAGACCAGTGACCAATTTGCAGTGTACCCTACATCTTACCTGTTTTACCATCCAGGATTAAGTGGGTATGGAAAATGTACGCAGCAGTTTTTAAAATGCATATTTCATTACAGCAGAGCTACAGTCTGGAAAGCCTTTCAGTAATTATGAATTAACATGTTGTCTTAATCAGCTGTTTTTCAGTCATAACTTCTGATGTGTTCAGCTATCATAAGAAAAAAAAGGGAATGAGAGCTTTTGTAATTATCATGAATCTAACTGTATTGATATTAACTTGTGCTTTACTGTTATTACACAAACAAAACAATATCGAACTACGGAGGATGTAGGGCACTCTGGTCCATTTGGGTCTGGTTGAGTGTTCACATAATCACTGTGTTTGCTTTGAGAGCTTCTATTTCCATACAATTTCTCTAGCATTAAAGTGTTTGTGCATTTTGGAGTCCAATTTTAAGTCCAATTGTAATTTTGCTGTGAAAATGCAGAAAAGGGTTTCTTCTGAAGATGCTATAATGCTGATGCTGCTGATGGTTACAATGTCATATTTGTGCAAGATTACAGTGAAACAGTAGAGCAAAGTATGATCTCAAGTATTATTTTAGAGGCGGTTTTCGGAATTTTCTTAGACCTGAACTTGACTTGCAAAGTTCCAGTAACTTCCCTTATTTCCATTACAAGCTGGGAAAAATGCTGATCTGAAATAACTTTGGTACATTCTTACAGCCTTTTGTTTTTGAGAATCAATTATTTAAATTTTCAAGGTGCTACAGTAAGCAGCTGCTTAGAGGAGCATAAGGCTGCTAATTAATGAGACAAAGCTTGTCGACTAACAGTGTTTTAAAGAGCTTTGAAATTTGCATTCCCTTTTCCTTCCTTACAGTGATCGTGAAGCTGTAGGCTAAACAAGTTCATTAAGGTCTGAGATATTAGTAAAAGGTTCTCTAAAAAGCTCAAATTGCATAAGACATTTGTGCTACATCTTTGTGCCTTTTGATGACAAGTTAATTTTGTAATAATTTAAATATTGACAGTGAGAAATGATAAACAATAGTTCCCAAACTTTTCCATGCCACTGAAGCTTGCTTTTTTAGCAACTGGAACATAACACAATTACAGTAAAAAAAAAATTATAATAATATTTTTTTTTTTTAAACTTAAAAAAAAAACTCATATGACAATGTTTATGTTTTCCCGTTCATTTTGAGGTTTTATTGCCATTATTACACACTGTACACTCTACATTACATTATCTGAAAAGGGTAAAAGTACACTTAATATATCAATATACTTTTAGTGTAATGCATTCTGCAGGTCACTTAAAATGTAGCTTACTTCACAATTGAAAAAA
>JAOXYM010000013.1:12906217-12921533 GCA_028567055.1 Leptatherina wallacei
GTGCAAAACCGATACTTTCATAGTAACAAACTTCTGAGATCTACTGGAGTACAGGTACTTCAATCACATCAATGTAAACCTGTTGTGAAATACTGTCATCATCACTTTTTTTTTTTTTAAACTTAAGGATGCATCAGGAAGTTTGGTTGTTTTTAAGAAACGCCACATTTGGTTGTAACACTTTTTGCTTCAGCACTCACTCACTGTAACACACACGAACTCATTGAATTTGAAAGCTACAGTACTCAAACTTTTACATATAATACCCACATTTTGTTAAATACAAATGGCATCAATTCAAAACCACACCATAGAATATCCTTCAAAAAGATGTGTATTACAATAAACAATAAAAGAAAAACCCAGAACAATGAACACTCTAATGGACCTGTGTAAAAAAACAAAACACAATGGGAACTTTTTGTGTATACTTTCTTTGGCTTCGAGTTGCCAAATGACGAATACGGACGACTGTTTTTGTCATTTGAAGTCTCATTATCTTTACCTGCTTTCAACATTTTTAAGACTTTCAGCATGGAACACCTCTATTTTCCCCACTGCCCAGGCATGCTTTGAAATGAATAAAACCCACAAATTATTCTTAGTTTTATGAGGGGATGGTTACAACACTTTTAAAATATGTTACAAAGTACCCCAACTCTGTCGTTATTTTTAAGCTAACTGTATCATATTGGTTTGAAAATTAGCAACAGGAAAATGCATCGCATTTTGCCTAAAGGCAATTTATTCTACTGTAGGTTATATGATTCTATCTTTAATTGTATAAGTACCAAACAAAGTTTAATCTTGGTTTTAAAAAGAAATGACCATAGTAACTCAAAATAATTTTTTTCTCAATAAAAACTTCATAATCATGTTTCCAGCCCAGAAAACACTGTATGAATTTAAGAAGGAAGTGGCTTAACACTAAAATGATCACATGATTCCCAACTCAACCCTAGTGGAAATGGTGGCGTTACAACTCTCCTCATGTAACTACCATACCTTGTCACTCCTAATTTTACTGTGTTTTAATGTCAATGGGTCACCATAGCAACAACACATTTGCCGTTCCATAGTTCTAGTCTAATATTAATTAACCGAATTTCCGGTTGCACAAAAAAGGATAAACGGGGTAAATACTGGTTTCAAATGCCTGTTTAAGTTGAATTATATAATCTAAGGTGTCGTTACATGAACTCAGAGAGGATGGACCTTTGATTTCTTCATCTCCACTCCATTATTGTGATATCAACTCATTGTGCAATATTCTCAAGTTGAATAACCGAATAAGAGTTGAACATAAACCAGTTTGCATTATAGAGTTACGTGTTACTGACTGTACGCTAAACACTGCTCTCTTCGACTTACCTGGTTAAATTTTCAATCTCTGTGGGAATACTTTTCAGTCTGTTTCCACCGAGTGAAAGCGACTGCAGACGCATCAGTTTGGTACATTGAAGTGGGATCTCTTCAAACCGGTTCCCACTAAAGTTTAACACCTCCAGCCGCATAGAGCCAAACTCCTTGGGCAGAGAAAACTCGTCCAGACGGTTGTTCTTGGCTAAAAGTGTTTTAAGCTTGGTGAGTCGAGTAATACCCTCACAAATGGTTGAAAGTCCATTGTTGCTGATGTCCAGAAATTCCAGGTTTTGGAAAAGACTGAGCGACGATGGCAACGAGTCTAATCGGTTGTAATTCAAGTAGAGCTGTATGGTGTCCCTTTTCCTCTCGTCGCTAATGTTATCAACGATGAAGGTATTTAAACTCAAACGCGAAAAATCGAGCACACGGTCTCTTGCTGCAGCTGCCACTTCATGATTCTCCATTTTGTCTCTTTTGGCGAGGATTTTAACTCTGTTCGATAACCTTGCGGAAGTTTTGCTACCCACGTCAACCTCCTTAGCTCCAGGATTTGTCTATTTCCAGAATAGAAAACGGACTGATTACCACACACTGGCCAGTAACATTCAACAGCATCTCTGAACTACTAACTGCTGTCAGTAACAACACGTCTCTGCAGCCACATATAACTAACCTAACCGCTGCTGAGTGCAGCTTTTCTACAATCCAGCAGTTCTCTTCATTCCGTGTTTTGATTGGCTAATTTTCCGAGTCCCTCCTGTGATTGGTTAGTTCCCCTGCCCGTAATATTACAAAACCAACATTGTGGCACTCGACTGTAACAAGTTTACTGCATAGTTTTTTATAGCATTTTATAGCTATGCAAAACTACGTTATGATCTCGTACAGCTATAATTAAGCTTTAAGTCTCGCAACAACGGGGCAAAGCTTGCTGAAGATCCACCATGGTTCTTCAGGTATTATGCAACGACCCTCTTCCGTCATATTATGTAATGGTCTGCTGTGCACAGAATAAGGAAAATGTACAGGACACATAAAACCTCCTTAACAAAAGCAAACCTTGAGCAGATAAAAATGGTAATGTTAAATACAGACATGCATTTTGCCCAGTACATCTACAAAGTATTATTGTAGCTAAAACTGTCTAAGTCTAAGTTTGGCAGTTTTAAAGGAAAAGTAGTTAAAGTGGTTCACAAAATAATTTAACTTAAGAGTCTAAAACGGGAATAAAAGTGAGGACTAAAAACTGTTTTTTTTTCAATAAAACGGGTTATTCAACCTTTATTTGAAAATGTAGGTTATTGTTTAAAACCTAAAAGAAATAATTATTAGAAATGGATAGCAAATTAAAAAAAATAGCAAAAAGACAACGTACCAAATGCTGACACATTTCAGCATCTCACAGTTAATACGATAAATAGAGAAATTGCTAAATAGATCAGTAATGTGGTCTGATATAAAAAAATTATCCCAGGGAAGCTGAGTTAATCCTTTCCTGAAAGACAGTGAGGGGAAATTGTTCAACAGGTTGTTGTTTTTTTTCATTTGATAAATAAATGTTATTACACTTATGGACGAAAGTCAGAAAATATCTAATGATTTACAGAGGGGCAATCAGATAGTATGAAGCTATTTTTGGCTTCCTCTCTTCTTAACAATAGTTATTAACAGAAAATAAACAAATCACAAAACAGACTTTACAGCATACTGCAAGTTCTCCGTCAGAACTTAATCTCAATCAACATAAAAATAATCTGTAAATCAGGACGCGTTTCTCAGAAATGTGAAGTTTCCTTTTCTGTGCTCCTAAGAAGGCCATGTGATGGAGGTGAAAATGGCACAAACACTGATATAATTCCTTTTCACTCATGGACTTCTCTTGCTTGCTGGAGACACAGTGAGTAATTCATTAACTCAAGTATTCATTAATAACTTTCCTCTTCAATCATGGGGAAATTTCTTTTTCTATTTCCCCGTTTCGACACCTAGAGAAAAAAGTAATACAAGTTCTGCAACTTTCTTTTGTGGCAGCGTTCAAATTTTGTTGGCATCATTTTCTGTAAAGATTAGTCACTGTTCTGTAGGAGGCCCTGCATAATTTGGACGGGAGGGTTTGTCACAGAAAACAATACAAATTATCATCTAACACAAAGGTTCAGAATCCAGTTATGTCCCTGTATGTATGGGTCAACATCGAATAAGAACAGTGAGTGGCTATTATCTTCATATCCTTATAGGCAACATTGTATTAAGAACAGACTAAACTCTGGAGTTGAAGTCACTGAATGAGTATATGAACATGTCAGAGCATCCAGACATAAATAATTCCTTCCACAAATTAGATTTAAAACTCTACAAAGGAAAGAATAGTTCAAATAATGTTGTTACCTTCTTATAAGCCTAATTTTGAATGTATTTATCAAGTGTAAAACTGAGTCCAAATTCTTAATTACAAAAAATAATTAATGTGTGAATTAATCAACATTATTACACAAAAATCTGTCAGTAACTTAACTTGTCCCTTGAAACTAGGCCAGATAACTACCAGCAGTCACTGATTTGCCTGCACTTAGAAAAACAGAACAGCTTCATATAATTGTTTCTGATTTAAGCAGCTATTTTTTTCTCCAGGGGATTTTTTTCCTTTATTTCGCTCAGTATTTGAATCTGAAATTTGGTAGATAAGAGTACAAATACACAGAAAATGCCCAGGCTTTTTAGTGTAGGGAATTTATTGGCATACATACATTTTCCTTACAGTCTTTGCACTTTCAGTGGAATAGAAAGATCTAGCTCCAAACTAGTAATGTACCATTCACACAGACCTTTAATAGGGACAGTAACAAAGCACTAATTTACTGCTATATTTCACCAAAACGCACTCATTCTTGCAATGAGTTCTTGGCAAAACCGCCGATGTGCAGGCAAAGGTTGAGACCGATACTGCTTGCAGGGTCTAAGGCACTGATTTTTACTGTCAAACATCCCAATTTAGAAACCAAAAATGGAAACAAATGAACACAATAAACAAACCAAACAACTCTCAACATCACGTTAATAACACACACACACACACTCACACATTTAATTTGCACCCCAATATCGATGCGTCTATGCTACTTCAGCTGACAATGAGGCTAATCCTTCTGTTAGTGATTTCGAAAGCACAGGTATAGTGTTGTTGCTGGGTCCAGAGTAATGTTTTACCTGGAGAGGTTTTTTTTTTCTTACTTTACATCATTCAAACACTTCATCAAGACTTTGGTTTTAGCTTTCTCCATGCTAAGCTCAGATCGGATCTCACCTAGGTGCAAAGAACTGGACTGCTCTCTATCTGTCTCAGAGAAGCAAGACAGAAGAAATGTTCAACCGAAAGCACCAGAGGGGACTCTTCCAAGCATAACATGGGAACAGGTTGAGCTAACTCAAGCCAATAACACACTGTACATAGAAACAAACCTTTTTTTTTTCAGTAAAAATATCACTAAAGCAGTAAGATACAAATGCATTTCAGTATTGTGATAAACTAAAACCTAGGAAAGACAAAGACAAGAAAAGAGAAGTGCAACAGTCGAGTAGTGGCCTGCTGTGACAGTTCTACATGGCAAAGAAAAATGAAAAGCACAGGACGCTCTGTCTTCTTTTTTCAACTTGTTTACCACGCCTGCTGACACGAGGGGAAAATGAAACATGTTGCACCAGGTACCCTCATTTCAACAAGTGGATTCTCCAAGCTCCCAACTCTGCTACCTTCTTAAAATACTGACTTCCATACCAAAACAGTGACAACACGACAGTTTCTTTCAAAACAAAAAAAAATATAAGGATTGTAGTAAAAGTAGCCCCAGTACTAGTGTAGGGGTGCAGTAATACAATCAAATTGACAGTACTGAACACAGGGAATCAGATTACATTCTGTGATTGCCCCTTGAATCTAACAAACATCAACACAAACACTTAAACATTGTAAATAAAAAAAGTGTAATAATTAACATAACTGAGAAACATGAAAAAGTCAGTTTAATAACACTCGGCCACAAGGGAAATCAAGTATGGAAGAAGAAGGGTGATGGCATGCATCCTCTTCTTCTTAGTGTCCTTATTTAGGCCTCCTTTGTGCTGGTCTTCATCTTCTCAACCGTGTCCTGTGTTTGAAAACATTGAAATGGGAAGGGAAAGATGATATATGGTTTAAAGGTGAACAAACTGAACAAAGTGTACATTATTGTCAGCATCTATAGGCTTAAATATTCTTTTTCCATTCAAATAAACTAAAACTAAAACTAAGATTAAAAAAAAACACACAGGTGGAAATGAATGCATGAATTTCAAGTTTCAATTCTTAGGTTGACCTCACACCAGGAGTGTGGTGTCTGGGGAACATCATGATTTCTATTTCAGGCTCCCAAGTCAAAAAATCAGAGCATCCACACCAGTTGTGTGACATCATTACCAGTGATAACATTCTTGGACTCAGAGCCATCTTCAATATTGCACAATAAAAACAAGTAATAAAAAGCACCTAACACTTAAGTGTAAAATAAAATCCATATAAAATAAAACCCAAAAGTGAAATAATGCAGAACACAATATAGTGGGACAGTATAGGAAACCTTAACTTCAATTTGTGATAAAAGCACATAATTTGGCACATATGTTGAATACTATCTGTTGAACAAATCAGGTTGCTGGGACGTTGTCGATTTACATTCTGGTGACCGTGGCAGCCATTTTCCAAAACAGCAACCAGAAATCGATCCTATCTCCTGCACTCAGTCTGGCCAGTAGTTTTGTGTCCTGTAACAGCACAAGATCGAACTCGACTTTCAAGCTGAAATGATGCTGCCTCATGTAAACCATCAGAGGCAGCTGGCTCACAACAGAAGAAGCAGAGTGATTCCTGCTGTGGTTAGTAGTGGAGGTACGTCCCCTGGTGTGTTTATGTGGGGCCTGTAATGGTGGCTTCATCTTTGCGGTTTCTAAATTGCTAAAGTACAACATTAGGTACAGATAGTAACAAAAAAGTTTTTGTTTTCCCTCGAATATTGAGAGATTTAAGGCCATTTTACTGTCTACATGAGGACTCATCACCAACATCATGCTTGGGTTACTGCCCCGTCTCTAAGCTGTGGCTAAGTAGTCTTTAATTAAAGATTCAAGAGATATTTTTAATGTTGTCCTATTGGTCTTGGCTCATGTCACTTAGTATTTTTGTCAGGTATATATCAGTGTTACTGGTTTTTAGATGATGTTTTTATTGCATGTGAGTCTCAATGTGGCAGTTGACCTCTTCTTGACAAGCGAGCCCCCTGTACAAGGGGCAGTATGAGATGCGTGCAGTACATAAGATCTATGAACATGCCAGGAAGCACTGATCCAAACATTTGGCATACCGAAATGATGACTAAAAGTCTGGCATCCAAATAAAACATTGTTCAAACCCCCAGTAATTATATGGGAACATACTAAAAACATTCTGTAAGAACAGCACTGTTCACGAACCATACAAACTCTGCTGATTACAAACATGTCTGTCTCATCACTGGCTGGCAAAAACTCTGTGAGCGGTGAAGTATTAACTTTTCCTATGATATACTGTCTTGGGGTTCACTTTCTGGATCCTCATGGTATATCTAAGGTGAATTTGGGGATATTCTTAATTTCTCCTGACTCTGACCATTAACAGAGGTGTCAATCATCAACATCAGCCGATTATGGGTTCCTGATATATATATTTATATGTGTACACCTGTGGACACAGTGACACACTTCTGTAGTAATCTCACATCACAGCTTTCTTTTGAAACCAAAATTTTCCACACAGCCCCTTATAATCGTGAAGACATACTTAATTTATTTTAGTTATGTCATTTTGTGATGTCCAAATATCCAATTTTGTTCCCTGTTCATCGATTAACATACCAAGCAAGTTAGGTCCTTTTTATCACAAAAGAAACATTTCTTTTGATATTTTTGAGCTATGCTGACGCACTAATAATTATCTGCCTTTGCCCCCTCTGGATCCAAACTCATTTCAGAAGGACTGAGACTAAATATAAAATCTTGCTGTTTGATAAATCAGCAATGGAAACAATTTCAGAAAAACATAGATGTTTTTAGAAAAAAGAGGCTGTAAACAAGATCCTTTCCTTCCTTTGAGGATTTGGCACAGTGTTCTGACTTTTTGGGAAACAGGTTTGTATTTTGAAGGGGAATTTAAAGAGCGCCCGTGTAAATCTGTACACTCGGAGCAAAATTTGTTTACTGTGGCATTACAAGCTATGCTTCAGGGTCACAGAGTACATGACCTTGCTGACTCAGCCATGGCCTTTATCCAGATCCCTAGGGCTACCTTGTAAGCATCACACATAAAAGCAAGTAGGCACACACACAACGCAATATAGCAAACTAATAATTTATTTGAGCTATTAGATCATTTAATTGCTTTACCATCTAAAAGAACATCCATTTTGTGGTTAGCTCATTTTGCTTTTACTACACTCAATTCACTGTTTAAAAACTACATTAATTCAATCTTTAAAAGTACTCACCATTCATATTAAATCTTTATTGAAATTTCATTAAAAAATTAACCTTTCGAGCACCATTTTATCTGCTACCTCTAATTTATGGAGCGCTTTGTTATTTCAAAGCTTCATATTTTTGGTTTCCCTTGATATTCCTGGCATAATAAAGTTGCTGATACTGTAGCTCACTGTGCTGTATTAGGTTGGTACCCACTCGCACTAAAATGTTCACCTTTCAGTTTCTCAGTGGTTTGTATTGTCTTTGCAGATTGGTGTGATTCAAATGCTCTTTGTCTGGAAATAAACTACCAGAAATTTTGTTTATATCTTCAAAAAATCTAAATGAAGACACTGCATCTATGGGTAATAGTAGTGATATTTCCTGGAATTAACTTGAAGAATTAAAGAACTGAGATGGAGGATGATTAAACTTTCTTGGAACAAGAACTAAAAGCACTACAGTTGCAGAAATCCAAAATGTAAAGATTAGCAGGTTAAGAGACAAACAAAAATTGGCCTGGAGAAACTAACTTCACCCAAAACCACAAAAAAAAAAAAACGTGACCTAACTGCATCCTCCAGGATGACAGCACTCTCTCTCACAGAGACAGGATCATCACAGAGTACCTCCAGAATTTGGGAGTGGAAAAGATGGAAGACCTACTGTGAGGCCAGACCTCAACCTAATTGAACACTTGCGGAATCAGCTTGGGTGTGCTGTACCAACACAATCACACTGGTTCACCTTCATCAACTTCTGGTTAAGGAATGGGATGTCAACCCACAGGAAAATGGGACCAGGATGAAAAGGAGGTGCTAAGCTGTTGTTGCTGCGTATGGATCTTCCGTGTCATGCTATTGGGCCCTATGACGGTGTAACATGAATAAAGTGTAAAAATGTTCAGCATGTGTTGTTTTTCATTATTGTCGTAGGAGAGTGCAATCACCCAATCCAACAAGCAACTAAAAACAAGAGTAAGTACCAATATGAGAACATTACAGGGGATTTTGCCACATTTAGGATTTATACACAACTTTAGCTGTGTTCCTCATTGCACAGAAGCACGATCCTTGACATGACACCATGGCAACCTCGTTGTAAAGGTGACTAATCAGGCTTTCAAACGATGTATAATACAAGACCAGTGGGTATTATTAAAGGGAAGAAATAATCAATTAAACATAAATTTCTATACTTTTTTTTTTTTTTGCTATGTTTATATCAAGAGGTGTAAGATGATGAACAGCGTTTTGTGACTGATATGACTGATTAACTTTATTGTATTGACAGATTTTAGATGACATCTTCAGACCTGTTGTTTGTTGAGCTCAGCCACACGGAGGTTCCACTCCTCCTCCGTCATCTCTTCTCCAGGATCTGCTGACTCATCCACGGCCGCCTGTTTGTCTGGAAAGGATAACAAAAAAGGTCGAGGGGCATATATTATGAGAAATAAATCACTCGAACTGTTCAAATGATTAGTGACATAAACAGGATAAAAAAATCATTACCAGTGCAGGTCATAGCAGTGCACACCCAGTTGCCGCATGCACATACGCAACGGTTACAATCCACCTGGGTGTCCGCTCCGTCCTCGTACATATCATCCTCCAGGGCACATTCTGCACAGACACACAATTGCAAGCCAATCAGCCAGGAGCATTGATAACACAATGCAGCTGAGTGATAACAGAAAGATTACTACACTGACATCGACTTTCTTTGCCACGCCTTGTTAGCATTTACAAATGTCACATACTTCATCAAGTAGCATTACCACTACGCCAAATACCTGTGGTTACTTTCAGCTTAGTCACAAGGAGTCAGCAAATATACTAAAACCCCTACCAAACATTGCAAATAAAGATGCATCTAAGATATGCATTATTTGCTTAAAATGATCAGCTTTAAAAGTCATGATTTCCATGAGTGGTATTTTTGTGTTCAAGGTCAGTGCACAAAAGTTAAAAACAGAAATCCTGTTAGCTAACCAAATGTATGTATGGCCTTGAGTATGGTGCAACTCTATGATTCAGTGCCCCACAGTGAGTGCTCAGTGGAGCAATGCTTCTGCATTCTGTGAACTTTACCCTAGATATTTTGGCACCAGATGACCGACTGAGAAGACTGAAGCGACAGCCACAAAGCTGACTTGAGGAAAAAATCCAACTAAAGGCTCATTTCAATAGTTTGTGGGAGTTTACAAGGCTGCAGCTTTACTGTAATGTGATAGCACGTTATCATTTAACATTTATTAAAGCTCACTCTTCTCTGGAGGGTTGAAACCAGGTTTTAGACAGTTGAGGAACTCATCAAAGCTCAGCTTCCAATCAGCGTTCTCATCTGAGAGCTCAATGAGGGCATCGACGCACAGGCTCCTTAGAATAACAAACATACACACAGAAAATACAGAAAATATTAGCTGCCATGTGCACATAGTGACAACAGAGCATTAGAATAACAAGAAGCAAAAATTATAGTTAGTTCAGAGAGTTTTATTCCACAGAGCACACGTGTTTATGCCACTACTAGCTCTCACAGGAGACCTTCAGTAATGTTAGCTCTGGTCCTTATATAATGGGTCTTAAAATAGCAGCACAGCATACAACTACAACCTTGGATCATGAGCATTATCACAAAAGCCAATATTTGAAAAGGCGGTGAAAAGCATGCAAACTGAAGCGGTTGCTGCATCCCTGCCTCCCCATACATTGTTATATAGGCATGAAAATCCACAAACACACTGACCTGAGCAGCTTGTTGCTCTCCTGGTCCGCATAGGACTGCAACTCTACCACTGAGTCATTGTGCTGGATGAATTTGAGCAGCTCGGAGGAGTCCAACAGAGAATCACCGTTGTCATATGACTGCAAAGGGAATAAAATAGGAATGAAATCACAATAAATTACATGTATTTTCAAACCTCACCTTATATTTAGATCATTTTGGATGTAAGAACTGAAAATATGAATCTAGAATAAGTCATTGTGGCTAAGCTTGAGGAAATTTGCAGTCACTGCCAAAAGATACCACGAGCACACCGCTTGTCATGACAACCGTGCTTTCTGATTTCCATTCAGCTTAAATATCTCAAGCACCAGGCTGACGTAAAGCCTGTTTTTCTTTTGTGATATTTCCAGATGGTGGGATTGTGGCATAACATGAAACATTCTGTTCACACGCTAATTTCTGGCATGCATCCTTATATAATTGTGTATGCAAACAGAAATATTATATGCTCAGTATACAGGCATTACAATACTCTCTACAGGGCAACAAAACAAAGGCTTTTGAGGTGGTTGAGCTGCCATTATTTATCCATTATGCTGAGGCCATATGGTGTGTTTGCACAATATAGATTATCTAAAACATTGATGAGATGCTGTATATATATATTTGGCAGTGAGTACACTCTTAAAATGTAGAGCACGTTTCCTTGATCGCAGAAGACTAGATAAACTTTTCTTTTTCAACAAGAACCATCTGTTCCTCTGCTTTAACGTCATTCGTGCCAGAGAAGCAGAGGCCAGAAAAGAGATCCTCATTAAACTGAATTATACAACCATTAGCTTGAAAGGTCTGTCACATGAATAATTGGTATGAGGATCAGGATGGTTGGAAAGATGGCATGTACAAAAAAAAAATGGTGTAGGAACACAAATAAAGACAAGTGTCATTTCTGCTCCACTGGATCCCAGCAGAGAGTAGAGGCCCACCTTAAAGTACTTGAGTAGTATATCAGAAAAGTTGGACCCTTTGACAAACCAGCCATCTGGAACGATTTCAGTCTGCAGCCACTGGATCACACGATTCCTCAGCTCATTGCGGTCAGCAGCATAGCACACCACTGCAGCACAGAAAATATTTCCAAAGGTCAGAGGCATGAATTACCAGTCCAAAAGATAAAAGCTATCTTAACAGCTTTTTCACGGCTGGCTTCTGTCCTTTAGTGCACGTGTTATATTTCCAGTGTCATTGTGACCTTTCCATCAAACTGGACTTTACAGTGATTGCTCTCAGATAACAGATAAAAACCTAAACAAGATATGAACCTATTACGAAGACAATCGAAATCTAGATATCGTCTAGATGAGATTATCATTCAAAATATCTGGGTGTAAATATATATCAAAAAAGGTTTTTTGTTGTTGTTTTGATTGATTGATAGAGGATGAATGTGTATACAGTCAGGTGAAAAAAAGAGAGCACATTCACTTTCTCTCTAAGGCTTTGCTTAAACTTTACTTAAATAGAAAAGGATCTATTCTGACCAGATCTTACGAGGTACGAGGAAAATGTTCCAGAAATCTTGCTGTTTGTCCAAATGCTGTCATGTCTTGTTTAGAAAAAGAGTTTCTAAACAAGTTCCTTTCCAAGTTCACTGTTTTACTGTACTATCAGGAACTTTAACAATTAACATATCATATGCATTAAATTAGCAACGCCAGGCTGGTACTTATCTACCTCATTCCTATGAAGATGTATTCAGTTTTTCATACATTTCACCAAACTTTAAAACCCAGGGTGAAACAAAGATTTTTTTTCTTAATCAACTGAGTGGACTTTCTTTTTCTCATGACTGTAAATGCAAAGATGAACTGCATATACACACAAACAGAAACTCACCTGGGCTGGCAGCCGCCTGCTCTTTTTTCTTTTCTAGCGGAGATTAAGGAAAGAGAGAAACACAATATAAGAATTGAAGCTAAATAAGATGGATTCCGATGCATGGGAATAAGTGAACAAAGTTCTGGAAAGAGGACAGTCTAACACAACAGTTTTTAAAAACTACTCAGCCTTTTCTGCCATTGATCAATGTTCAGACCAGCAGGGACCCAGTGTAACATGTGCTGTGTTGAAAGTGAAAGGTTCATTTAAGATAAGATGCTAATATCAGATGTAATAATAGAAAAAAAGTCAAGGTCAGAGGTTTGAGTGTGGTAACACATTGGTCACTACGAACCCGCTCACCTGAGATTATCAGGTCTATGAATATTTGCTAGTTCAGAGGTTACAGGCAAATTAGTTAATTAATTATCAGTGGTATTATTAGCACCTGGAACACTCCTCAGGGGAGTCAAGTAGTATCATTAGTCAAAGTCAAACTGGCTTTTACTTCACACTTGTTGAAAATCAGTCTAGTGATTATTTGCGGTTCTCATTGTAATATTGTCAGATGCTTCTTATGTTTTTTTATGTAAAAGAAAAAAAAATTGTCGTGCATCTACCTTGCATCTAATGTCAAATTCCTCATGTTACTGTAGACTGGGATGAGGGATGGATGGATGTGATAAGTGTTTAGTACTCCTCCGTTTACCAGTTGTTGACAGAAGTAGATTATCGAGCAGGGTGGACATTTTGCATCATATGTCAATTTCATTTTCTTTTTTTTTGTTGGGGGGGCTCTGATAAAATACAGTTACATAAAATTTACATGACGCATTATTACTATGTTGAAGATTCTTTGTTATTAAATTCAGTGTTTCAGTAGATATTCACAATGCTACCTTCCTGCACTTTTATTAAATAAATATATCAACTAAATATATTTTTCACAGGTCATTAAAACACTTCACACAGCAGCCACATGACGTGCGAGTACCACCATTATCAGAGTAATTTTCCTGCTGTAATTATAGCTTTTTTGTCAACAGCATTCATTAGCTATGTTCATAATGTCCACTCGTTCACTCACTGTATGGTGTTCACCTTATAGTAATGCAGTGAAACATCTTAACTTTGGACCATCTATTCACAGTTGTGTGTCACATCAACAAACATGGCATGTATAAAAAGTATTACCCAACAAAAAAGAAAATTATGTCTAAATATAACTGTTGGAAAAAAAACAACATTCTCAGAGGCGTGGTGCCCATGATGTTGCAGCTGGAATGAACATATTTAAAATGAGAGTTGCGTTTTGATCTACCCGTTAAATTTTTTACATATTTCTCAAAAAATTTCTCAAGTCCTATATCTCAGGCAAAAATAGGGACAAACCACTTCATGGTTGAGAGATTTGAGCAGCATTATTTTGCCACTAGAAACTCTCAAAGGGAAAGAACATCACAATATTGAGCTGCAAATGTTAGCGCCAGCAAGCATTAGCATGCTTCTTTAGTTCCTGGCTTTGAGGTACAATGCATGAAGGTATGTTTTGAGCCATGTAGTGTGCATCATCTGTACACCACTTTTTGTGAACCACTTTCCGTGCTGCTATCATTCTAATTCACACAATTTCTGTTTAAATTATAAAACTATTTTGTTATTTCTTTTTATTAAACATCAGTGTTTATGCAATAAAAATGAACTTTCAAATTTTTTTTACATTAAGTCCATTTAGACATGCAATGACAGATTTAATTTGCATTGTGCACTTACAATTTAAAGCTGCAGCATGACATTGATAGTTTTTTTGGGGAAAAAAAGTATTTTCATAGCACTCGTGAGATGCATATCACACATGGTAAACCAACTCTTACTGGCTGGGACGTATCGGGGCTGGTGATGAAGAGCAAGGTTTATCAAGCATTAGCAACAAATTATAAGTAGCTTGATAACAGCTGAGGTGAGGGTGAGCAGCTACAGCGTGGCATGCAGTCTAGATAAAGTTGAGGCTATTTGAATATTTGAATTAGAGTTATGCCGTAGCCATTTGAAGGCATGAAGGGATTATTTGCACAGGAAAAAAAAATATTGAGTTGTTTTATTGTATTGTGTTATTTTTGTGACCAATCTTAGGAGGAAATTTTGCTGTGTATGTCCATCTGTCTGTGTATGTCTATGTAAGTGTTTCTGCACCAATAATAAAAAGAAGTGACAACAGGTGCAGACAGTCTTTGTCAACTTGTGAACAGTGAAAAAACTCTGAGTTTTCGGTACCAGAACAGCTGCTTTGAGTTGGTTCAATCAACTCTGAGTAACTTTACCCGGAGTTGGGAACCAAAATACAAAACCATCAGCAATGGAGCTGACAAAAACTTAGTTATTTTACCTGCTTGGAGCGAGAAGTACTTATTCAAAAATACAGGCAAACCAAAAAGGGATTTCGTAAAGAATGGAACACTAATGCTGCTGCTAAGGAGTGAGAAGCAGCATGGAAGACAATTGCTGTCTGAGTCAATGTGGAATCCACGGGTCCACTGACTGAATATTTAACCTTATTAAAACTGTAGCATCTGGGTTAAATATTGGTGGATTGAACGTTTTACATAAGTTCAATGCCAGTGGAGGAAAACATACATGGAGGCAACAGAAAATGAAGTATAAAGACTTATTTTTAGAAAGGTAATGTATTGTGCCACACCATGATTGTACATCTTCTTATTTTATGTACATTGTTGTTCAAGTTCCTTATTTTAATTCTATGGTGTTCTGTTTCTTAGTCTTGAATCATATTCTGGGTATTATAAGTATTTGTGTT
>JAOXYM010000013.1:12925975-12942717 GCA_028567055.1 Leptatherina wallacei
ATAGATAGATAGATAGATAGATAGATAGATAGATAGATAGATAGATAGATAGATAGATAGACAGACAGACAGACAGATAGATAGATAGATAGATAGATAGATAGATAGATAGATAGACAGATAGACAGATAGATAGATATAATTTATTGATATCGATGGAGAAATTCAACATTTTATATTATTTCAATGTACACATGACGAGGATTCTCAGCAAAAGCTGTTTTACTGGTATTCATACAAACAGTCATCCACCCAATTATCAGCTGAGCAGAAACTGGAAATAATGCACCACCACAGCAGAAACAAAACAATTTCACCCACTGTGGCTGTCCTAGTTAAATGGCCTTTTTTTCATGAAATTATGCTTTTCTTTATCATTTAACACTAATCAAAGAAGCCTGTCGCTGTGTAGAGCATTGAAGAGTACATTGAAGAGTACAGAAGGTATTTAATAAAACAGGCTTAATAATCATATACAAGCATAATTTACTTATTGTGTTCCATTATCTCTCTTTTGTTTGGAGAATGAAATTATTTAAATATTTTGAGAGGATTAAAACTTAAGTGCTGTGCCCTTTTACAGCTACAGGAGACATGTAGCTGAACAGAGACTGACTTGACAGAGCTTACACTGAAGTCAGGGAAATAAGGGGAAATAAGTGGGCAGAAAGAGGAAGAGGAGGAAATTGTGAGGAGAGTCTGAATGAAAGGAAACAGGTAGAAGGTCAAAATATAGGAGGAAAGGAGGGTTGCACAATGTCTCCCCTCCCACATGCTGAATGACTCAAAGCTGCTGTAGGCTTGAGCTAAAGGGCAATAACGTCTCGCTTCAGCAGAGAAACATCTCCACTGTTTTTTACTGACAATAAGGTGGCACACAGTAGAAGAACTAAACAAAACAAAACATGCACGTGCTGACAGATAAAAAAAAACATTGTATGTGTGCATGCCTTCCTCGAGTCCTTGCCCTTACAGAACAAAAACACCACAGTGCTAGTAACAGAGCGGATCCATATTTATATGCAGGTTTGTGCACATGTATTTATGTATATATATGTGTGTGTGTATGTGAGTGTGTGTGTGTGTGTGTGTGTGTGTGTGTGTGTGTGTGTGTGTGTGTGTATACATGTTGGAGATGCTCTATTGATCTAGCAAGCTAATCAATGCGTTCCCGTGGATGCCACTTTAAACAGCCACCACCAATCCTTACCCAATATGCATCCCTGCCCTTCATTAGCAGAGATAACATTGCTGCTGCCTTGCCGCAGCAGCAAACAACATAATGGAAGTTATTCTAAAAAAGAAAATTGGTGCATTGATAAAAGAAAGCAAAATTTTCCCAACTCGACTTGTATATTTTGGAAACCAAGATTAAATCAATACATCTTTGCCTCTTTCACCTTTCATTTATCTCTTTGTTACAGATGTGTTGACTCGGTAATGTGGTGAACTGTTGATTCCTTTTCCATTATGAGTTTAGAGTTGAAAGCATTTTGGTATGTTAGAGAGCAAGCATCCTAATAAAGCTTGTTTCACATCTTGTGTTTTAAATTTTCTACACTCTGAACTAACACAGTAAATATCTAATGCTTGATATTACTGTGATTATTCAAAGAAAAGATTGACTGGACTGAAAATAAAAAAATAAAAAAATAAATATGGAAAACTGCTTGGATGTTTTGGCATTTTACCACCACATCTGCCATGAGAAATCCTATTTTAGCACTCAGTATGGATTTATAATGATTCTGATATAAGCTGATGAGACTCAAGTCAAGACAAGCATAGCATCTCTCAGCCGCGTCCTGAATACTTCAATGAGTCACCATTTCAAGATTCTGAGCCTGTTATTTAATCTGTAAAACATAAACCCACAGTATAAACAGGATGGATATACCGGACAGCTCACTGAATTTACTTGTTTTTCTAACTTTTACAACATTACAAGGAGTAGTTTTACATTCTGGGAGTATTTATTTAGTATTCTTTCTTTTTCTATGAATACCACTCTCGTCTTTCTGCAACATTATGAGCTAACTGAACTTGGAATAGCTTAATATTGTAGGTTAATTTGGTTCCACATTAATACTGGAAAGAGCAAATATCTATAATCTCTATCTTAACGTGCATAAACAGTTGGTAAAAATAAACCAAGTTTTATGTTTCTATATCTAATATTTGGTACACTATGTACATATGAGGTAGTCAAGGAGTAGTTTAATATTCTGAAAGTTTAATATATTTTACTTTTTTTATCACTACCACTCTCTTCTCACTGCAACTTAATGAGCTAGCTGAGCTTAGCTTAATATGTTAGATTCATTTAGCTTAGCATGAATAGTGGAAAGAGCTTGAAAAAATTAGCTTATCTCTAAAAAACAGTGGATAAAAAGAAACTTAGTTCTGTTTTTATATTTTTGTATATGTTTTTATATCTAACTTTTAGTACACTACATTTTTTGATTTTGTTTGTTTTTTATCATTACCACTCTGCAACCTAATGAGCTAGCTGGAAAGTATGATAAATAGCTTTATCTCTGTCTTAAGATACATAAACAGAAGATAAAATGAAAGCTGTAGTTTTATGTTATATTATGCTTCAAAAGGACACAGGGTGAGAGAAAAACTAACTTAATCTAGCCTACTTAAAAGATTAATTTCTTACCTTAAATGAGAGCCCATCAAGCAGTTCCTTTTTTTGGAGTTAAGCTGTTGAATGTAGCTTATCAGTTCTTAGTGGTTTATTGATCATCTTAAGTTTTATTCTAACTTTTAGCAAGAGGAAATGATTGCATTTCCCAAAATGCTTGCCCTTAAAATGACCAGGTAGTTAACTGACTTTAAGCTTCATTCAAGAAGTTTCAACATTCAATGCATGAGAAAGAACAGGGTTTTTTAGGGAAAGACAGTGATACTACATTTCTCCTGCAGCTTGTTTTAGCTTAAAACAGATTGTAAGGTGATGTAACTTTAAATATAAAGTGCATTTAAAAACAAGAAACTGTTGGAAAGTGTGCAGCCAAATTTGAAAAAACACAAAGGCACACACAACATATGTAAAACATTCAAAAAAATAAAAACAAAAATAAAAACACAAACATGAAAACAAGGTCAACTACTGCACACCAGGAAAGGCTAAAGAATAAAAGTGCATCTTCAGCAAAGATAAGGCAGCAGTGAGCCAAAAGTTGTTTTAAGAATGAATAATCTTTTCACAACCTGACACAGAAAATGATTGCTACATTATTCATTAAGAAACATGCATGGCTGATCAAGAAATCCCATCTAAATATGAAGAAAGCCCAATCAAAAGACACAAGATATCTGCATTTCAGTATTCTCTATTAAATTTTGTACATCTTTCAGAGAAAAGAACATTATCAACATTAAAAGCAATGCCGATGGCACAACTCATCAACAGTATCATTTAAGCCCCAGGATACCAGCACAGACATCGTAAGAGATGGCACACAAAACAAAAGTTGAATACAAAATGAACTAAGTCAAAATCCTTCATCATATTTAAATGAGAATTTCAGTTTCTGCCAGTTTTTATGGGAGTTCAAAAGGACTCCAGGGGATTTGTCCGCTCTTCTTTCATGCTGCCTTTCAATCTGCCAAGCACTGTTTTATAAGATGCCTTCTCAGCCACAGCATTTACCAAGTAGTTTCAATCTGACAATGTAGCCACTTTGCCTAAATAATCCTGGCAGCTGTAATCAGCTCAACATACATAATACATTTAGTATCTATCCTCTTAAAAGACAGACCAGAAGTCAAGAGCCAAAACTCAAACCCAATCCCAACAACAACTTCAACATCTTCAGGTAAATAATTAAGCAGGTGTATAAGCTGTTGTTGACAACTAGGCTTTTTTTACAGTCTTGACAGACTTTAAATTAGCATATTTAAGATGACTTAGCTGTCACACATGCAAATGTTCTCGTGCTATGTCGTTGTGACAGGACATAGATGGGTTGCCATGTTTAATTGCAAATGTGAAGTACAAAATAAAAAAATATATGTTACAGACCTTTTAAAGGCCCACTATATAACATTTCAACCTTAAAACTCAGCTTCCCGGACTCGTTTGATCGTACAGTGACATCTATTATGTGCATTTCTAGGGCCGTCGTGGCCCAACAGCGCCCCGCAGCTGAGAAACAGCACTATAGGACTTTCACATCCGGGACGCCGCCTGCTAAGTTTCGCTTTGCGCATGCGTTACATGCTAGCACGCGAATGTAAACAAACCAGTCGTTTTGAACGCACATCGGCGGATTCAGCAAAGAAACGTTTGAAGACATTATCAGAGGAAGAGAGGAAACTAAGGAGAACCAAAGAAGAGCAAGAGATAAGACAAGAGTTGAGAAAAGACTGTTTTTTACTGTCTGGAAAGAGCTCACACTACAGGTAGGAGCCAAGATGGATGCCGAATTAGCCATTGATAGGGGGCGCGTCACTGAGAAAATAGCTGAGTTATATAACTGGTCTGTACTAAATAACTGGAATGTATAGTGCTGTCAGAGGGTGGACAAACAGACTACATTACATCTTGTTGTCATAAACAGAGTAGAAGGTGTGAAAGAAACAAGAAAATAAAGCTGCTTGAGTGGATAAAGTATTTATTTTTAGCTGGATGTTTAGAAAGAGCAATCATTTATATGATGAGTCATGCAAGTTGAGTGTTTGCTACATGAGAATCTGAAAGGATAATTTGAAATAGGCTAAAATCACCGACAAAATTTTTTATTCAATACTTTCTGTTATATGTGATTTCCATACAAATGTATTTTTTCCTCCACAAAATTACGTTATGACAGATGAAGAAGAGTACCCCTCAGCCCCTCCAAAAACCCCCAAACTGGTATGAAACTCCAGGTACAAAGTAGGTTCAAATGTGAACAGTATCAAACCCTGATTCAAGGTATACATTTCTAAAAGAAAAGTCTATGTTTAGTAGAAAAAGAGGTGTACTAATGGAAGCAAAGCAAGATGTAAAAGCAAGGGATACAGACATGGACAGAACGGGAGAAAGTTGGGTGGGGTGGGGGTTGCATTCCTGAGCAATGTTGTGCCTCAGCTTGTGTCCGACACAGTTTGTCTTGAGCCAAAACCTCCTCTGTATCTGGGTCAAAGAGGTGCCTCTGCTCTCCCCCTTACCAACATTTCCAGTTCTTACCCATGATGCGTTTCCAGCTCTAAACAGTCCAACTCTCATCAGCTTCATGACACATGGGCTCGTGCCAGGAGCGAAGAGGACGGGGACAGGGCTCAAACTGATCTCCATGTTTCCTTCAGCCCAAAAGGACCTCCTTCTCTCTTCTCTTTAAACAGGACTTACCAGAAGAGAAGTGGAGCAGAGCCAAAAAAGAATGAAAACCACTCTTACTCAACACTGTAAGCTATCTATGATCCGGTTTACCTCTTTAAGAAATTTCAGCAAGCTTGTGGCTAAATCCATCACAGAGGAGAAACATGACAAGACTATCATTTTGATCCGGTATTGAGTCATTATAGAAATATGTAGAATTTGCCCTCAATAATTTAAACCTTTCCATTCTGAAATGCTCAAGGCCTGACCTTAATCAGCTGTATCTTCATCTATATTAGATCAGTTCCAGGAATTTCTTTTGTTCTTAAGTGCCTCTTGAGGACAGACATAGAGTTAAGCTTCCAATGAGCCCCCAAATGAAACAGTCAACCAACATGCTTCCTCTGAGCACAATTGTGTGGTTAGTGGATTGAATAGTGATTGATTGACAGTTGATGGCAAAAAAGGTTGGGTTTGTCCTTGGAACAATTAGGCCAAAATAAGATTTATGTGCTACAAAGATATGAGTGCTTTGAATGAGCTCTTAGGGTGGTCCCAATCTCCCTCTTGGGGGCCAGTTTTAAGATTAAACCAGCAGAAACAAAGAGGCTTTGGGTAACGACCGGTTTTCACTGCCTGTTTTTCTTCTCCCCGTTCTTATTCAGTGTGAAAGGAATGCACCAACGGACGGGATGATGTCACCCCAATCTTCAGCCTGTTATTTTACACTCACTGACTCTTGTTCCTGAGCTGAAAAAATGGCAACTACACCCAAAAAAAATCCAGACAAAAAAAATTAAAGAAAATTAAATAAGGACCAGAAATAAAGACCAGAAACAGAAATATGAGACAAGGATAGAGATAAGAAAGAGAGGCAGATAATGGATGGAGAAAATAGAAAAAGTAAAAACAAGAGACAAAGAGCAACTAAAGAAAGCAGGAAATAAGTCACGGTCTGTGCAGAGCTACATCTGCTTGCAGTTAAAACGTCAGCAGACATAAAACACTGTGAACACAGCACCACCCCCGGCTCTGCTTCCCATGTTGTCACTCTGCTTGGACAACAGTGTCGCCTCTCTCCTCACCACCTGTCTTTCTACCACCTCTATTCATTCAACCACTCTGCACATCTCTTTCACCACCCTGTTCAGAATTTCTCTATATCTCACTCATACAGATAAACTTGACATTTACCTCTATTTCTTTCTAACCTTTTCTTTCTTCCCACTTTTCTACCCTCTCGAACTCTCCCCTACTCTGTTCTGAGCATATTTTTTTTTATCATAAGGGAGGTGAAGAAAGGGTGAGGAGGAGGGAGGGCCACTCCAGTCGGCAGAATGAGTAGATTCCCTGCCCTTTCTCTCCTCTCCCTCACTGAGGCCAATATTGGGGCTTACAACTTGAACATGTTTGTAGAAGGAAAAGATCTGTGTACAGACTGCTGGATGCATTTAAAAAGTGTTAGATCATGTACATGTTTGTGAGTGGAACTTTTCACACTGATGTAGAGCTGATATGATATATCCACTAATCAGCACTGACGAAGGAAAACTGTGTAGAATTTTTCCTTAAAGTGCAAAGGGACATATAAAAGATGAAACAGAATTCATTCAAAACACACTGAAATGATTTAATTGAAAATCATCGTGGAGAAATCACATGGTGTCTTAAAATTGCAAGTTTATTTTACTTTTTTGGCATTTTTGGACAGAAAGAGCAAAAACTAACCTGAACAAAGTTCAATAATTAAACCTTTATTCAGCTCTGATTGAACCCAAACTTGGACCTGATGCAAAATATTCAAAATACTTTTTCCTTTCTGGCCTGGAACAATGCACATGTTGAATTACACGATTTATGATGTGTTTTTTTTATAATCATGTACAGATAATTTAGAACAAAAGCAGCATCTTTACGCTAAAGATTTTTATCTGAATTTGTTCCTAAGCTGAGAAGAAAATATTTCATAAGTCTTTTATTTAGTTATTTTTTTGGATACCTAAACAAAGCCGGAGGTCATAATGGGTCCACTGACTCTTTTTTTCATAATATTAAATCTTGTCCTGCAAGAGAAAAAGAAATTGGCCTAAACTCAAGATCTTCAAATTTATTCGGTGGCTGATTGTGTAGGTTCATCACTCTGTGAAAAAAGACAGCCATAAAAACAGCAGGGGTGGGTCTTGAAGATTTTTGATCGAGGGGCCAGGCAGGAGCACAAACTGGGAAAAGGGTTGCACATGTAAATTATATATTTTCTTAAAAAAGGTCTTATTTAAGTTTAGTCTAGATTTTAGGAAATAATGAACTAATTATTACAACTAAAGCGGCCATCTAATGTTAAAAGTAAAGTAAAAATTATAAAAGCAAATAGTCAACAATATTTTTTCTATCAACAATTGTTTATTTAGGATGATCCTGCAGTATATGCTTTAATCACTGCTGCCTAAACATTTATTCTTTGTTATTAACAATGAGAAAAACTTGCTTTAAGCCAAATCAGCAGTTTTTTTTTCTTTCTTAAAAATCATTATTGGCTGTTAAACTTTGCACAGTCGTCACATCTGGCGGTATTATGACTTTTACATCCTCTTCATAAAATGTAAATAGTTTGGACAGGCAAATATGATTACCCAAGTCGGCAGATGGTGAGATGGTGCTGTATCAATGTTGCATTGTGATTTAAAACATGGTAGTGTTGATGTAGACTAGAGCATTATAGAAGTACATTACATGCAGCATTCACTTGCACTTGGGAATCTGAGGTTTACCCAGGTAAAGGGTTTCCACTAAATATTTGTTAGAAATGTATTATTTTATTGTGGCACATGTAGAGACCAGTCAGACTTTAGAAGATAAAAGCCTGTTACTTGAAATAGAACAGGCTGCAGCTGAATCAGTTTAGCTCAGAATTACTAAAACAACAACCAGTAAGTCTGTCTGCAGCTAAAACCTTCACCAGTCCATAATTATGCAGTTCAACTCCCATACACACTGTCTCCTCCAGGATCTTTCCCTCTTATCTGTACTGCAGTGGTCCAGAAAAAGTGGTCTAATAGGGGGTGTAATTTCAGACCAATGCAGACATGTCAAACAAGCATGAAAGCTTCCACAAGCAGAGACATCTGATTGTTTAAAAATCTGTGACAAATGTTTGCAACAGCTCCAAAATAGCAATCTACAAACCAGTGGTGATATCACAGTGACTACTTCCCTCTTTTACAGTCTATAGATATCCCAATTTATATTCAGCTTAGTTTAATTGCAGAAAATCTTCATGTGCAAAAACAGAAGCAATTAAATTGTTGGTCAATGTAGTTTGGCAATTAGTTACAGCCTTGCATATAAACCGTGGGCTACCCTGAGGTTAATAAAATGTAAATGGTGAAATAATTTTTCCCAGCAGCTCTTTAGCATTGCATTGCATATTTCTGATCCCCGGAAAATTACATATGGTACATAAATCATGTGAGTTAAGCAGTTCAAATAAGCCATTTTAATCTTGAGGTTGTTTTTAAGCTTTCTGGATAATGATGGAGGAGAGAAATGGCAGCCAGTTAACATTCATCATGCTGTGAATCAAGCAGACAAGCCAACAAGCCAGTTTTGTGGAGATAAACAGATGGTATGAGTTCGATCTTTATTTTCTTGCCTTTCCTGTCTTTTTTTGGACAACTGCCATGGATTATGATTAAATCAGTCAAATGGCACATGGTTTTGCCTATAAGACTAGCAGAGGAAAAATGAGTGAATCTGTCAGTATTTACATAACGATTAGACATAAATGAAAGACCTAACACATCCAGTTAGGTTGGAAAACAGTTATTTCAACTGTTTACCAAAACACATTGAAGTTACAATGATATGAATAATAAAGCCCAAAGTACAGACTCTGCTATGATGAGGGTATTCACATCAAACTGGAGAAAGGGTTAGGAAATACATCCCTGTAATAATGTTTAACCTTCTTACTTTAAGTTCAAACTTATTTGGCAGGGCGGATTTTAACTTTATTTAGTTTTCACTGAAGCAGATAGAGGTACAGCATTAGTGAGCTCACCCTGACAAAATCATTGATATCCATAAAAGACAACAGTGCTGGATGAGTGAAGAACACTCTCAAGGAGATTGGCATTTCATTATCCAAGTCTACCATCAAGAGAAGATGTCATGGGGAGATACACAAGGCATGAATCATTCATGATCCTCAAGAACAGGAAAGGTTGAGAAGATGTAAACCTTGGAAAGTTAGAGCAGTTCCCTAACATTGTTTGGACTACTTAAAAGATGGACTACTTAACTCTTGCCATTTTCTCAGCCCCCTATCGACGGCTAATTCGGCATCCATCTTGCATCCTACCTGTACTGTGAAGCTTTATCCAGACAGTAAAAACGGTCTTATCTTGACTTTTGTCTTATATCCTGCTCTGTCTCTGGCTCTCTTTTGTTTCCTCTCTTTCTCTGATAATGTCTTTAATGTGTCTTTGCTGAATCCGCCATGGTTCACGTTCAAAATGGCCAGTTTGTTTACATCCGCTTGCTGGCATGTGACTCTTGACTGTTGACGTCCTGTCACCATGCCTCCGATTGATCATGCGCTCTGGCTTCTTGGCTGCAGGGATATCCCTTTGGCTGACTGGCTAGTGTGCATGACTCTCACCTGAGAGGTTGTGGGTTCAATCCCAGCCTGGGCACACATGTGCAAAGCAAAGCTCAGCTGTGGCAGGTTGTATAGTGCAGTTTCTCAGCTACTGGGCAGCAAGCATTTTAAGGTCAGAAAGTTTAGGAATGGGCCTTTAAAACTACAATCTCCTAAACAATATGAAGGGGAAAAAGTATTGGCTCATAACAGCTCATGATTGGAGACATCTGTAAACATGTGGCAGCAATTGTATGATGACACAGGCTTGTGTGTCTTCTGGCAGTAAGTCATTAGTGAGCACATTTATGACATAAAATCAATTACTAGGTAAAAACAAAACTGGACTCTAAAATGCCTGTTTGTCTGACAGAAAATGTTAAATCAAAGCTCACGAAACCAGACTAACACATAATGCAGTTTAAGATGAAACAACTCCTGCATGAATAAACTAGAATAGACTGGACTAAACTTTATTTGAAGAGCTGTAATCCCAAAACCGCACCACCAATTTGGATGTGATCACTTTCATATTAAAGTTGAGATCCTGCTCTTTTAGCTAACTGTTACTCAATTATATTTTCATCAAAAAACAAAAACCCTGTCTGTGTCCAAATATTTCTGGGAAACATCATTTAACTTACAGGACCAGTGACTACATCTTTATTATCTCTTCCCTACAAAACCTTAAGTGTCACTCTGTCATTCCGTGCATGTGTCTTTGTTAATTTAAGAGTGTAGTTCGTCTGAGTGCAGAGTGCTGGTAATAATAAGACACCAGTACAGCTGGTAAGCTAAATGAGGGCTCCTTTCAAGCCAAGCCAAGAGTGAAGAGTACAAACACGGCAGGGACATGAAACACAGCACAGGCCCAACGTCTTTTCTTTCCACACAGCTGAGTTTTACCTCACTCACAATCTCCCCTGCTATAATTGCATGACTGTGGCTCCATCTCCTCTCTGTTTTACATCACTCTATCTCACCGCCCCACACAATCCCTGTGCAGGATTCATGACTGGCTGTTGAGCTACAGTAATTAGAGCAGGCTGATACAGACAGAGGACACAGCGTCCCTCTAATGCTCATGTTCCATCCACCTGGGCGGATATTTTTAGCCCACCTTGAATGAGAAAGAACAAGCATCAACATGGAAGCATGGCAGGGTGCCCGCATGAGAGGCCATGACTCAATTAGGCCTGCTACAGATCCAGGGTCACAACAGCCTGCTTATATTCTTCATTATCCTCGTGACTTGAGGAGAGTACAGCTTGTTTAGTTGACTTGCTGAACTTACTTCCTCTTAAAGTCGTATTTTTTTTATTCCAGAGCACTGATAACAAAATTAACCACTGTGTCATTGCACCGTGTCCCAATGGACCCAATTCAACCACACTGCAAGCAATGAAAACAGTATTAACTCCTCTTTCTCTGTGTGTATACAGGTACGTTTGCTCACACGTCTCCTGAGGTGACAAAATCTCATGACTTTCACTATTCCTGCATCCAACCTCCTTTGCATATCAAGTTCCCGGTGTGCTTTGGTAAAACATCAACGATTCATCCACAAGATGCCTATCTCCTTTCTAGCCTGCAGACACGAACACAGCTCTCCCTGAGTCCCGACCCCGGCCACCAAGGTACATTACATTGCTAAGCAGCTTATCTTCAAACGCAGCGATTTCTCACCTCAGGAAGCACACAGACATTCTCTTTGATAATAAATCAGGAGTTTGTGTCCTCATTTTAATAGGCCATACTCATGCCTGTAAATAAAAACATCCATCAGCCCACAGAAAATATGTTTTTTTCTCCTATCACTATCTCTTTTTATGCTATCCCATCATCTAAACACAACCCAAACGCACCCCCATATATGCTCATAAGACTCACCTCTGAGAGGGCTTTGCTCCAACTTGTTGACCTCCTTTGGTCAGCATGCTGGTATGCCAGTTTAGACTCTTCCCACGGCAGTCAACAGGCCATATATTGTCAAGGTAATTACCTTTGGAGAATAGATGCCTTTCTAATGCCTCCCCATTTACTACACTCAGCACATGCTGTCTCCTCCACGCCATACCTCACAGACCACAACTGTGGATTCAATACAGATGCACACAATGGCACATTTAGCAGCCAGCAGGCAAAAACAGGAAGGTCAGCAGGGAGGGCCTGCGTGTCTGCTATGAGCGATGTTGATGCAGTAGAAGCACTAATGGCCAGCTTCATTAAGCTATAAAGTCTAGGCAGACTAGGCAGAAGAAAACTGGTCTATCTTGTGTTAAGCTGTAACTGATGGAAACATCTAGACTATCATTAAGCAGCAGTTCTGTGTTTATTTATTTCTTCTTCCTGTAATTGTATAGGTCAACAAACAAGTCAGCACAGACAGGTGTTCAACAGCTGTCTTCTTGAGTTCAGACCATCAAGTGCCAACTGGTTCTTTATGTTTTTACTCGTTCAAGGAACACTTTGAGAAATGCTAAAATTCCCTTTCAAACTAAGAGTTTGATGAGAAAACTCATACACACTGTTATGTCTGTATAATTACAAAGCTACAAAGAGCAGATGTCTAGATGAGCAGAAAGTCTGAAAATGATGCTTAAAAATGATTTGTGCTTAGTTTTTTCTTGGTTTGGACCTGTTGCTTGGCAACCAGTGTCCAAGAATATGCTATTTTAGCTATAGTTTGTATTATTTTGGGGTGCTAGCAATCTGAGTTAGCATTGTTGGGTAGAACAAAGCTAGCTATATCCCCTTGTTTCCAGTATACATGCTGCCTTTGTTTAGCCTCATTAGTAAGCTCAGAGCTGAAAATGACTTCACATCTGAGTTAATCATGTTCCGGATGCAAGTCAAAAAAATCCAGAAGGATTTCGTTATTGTAATGCTCACCAACCAGAATGGTTGTTGTTTGCTGTAAGAGCACATTACGCTTACGGACAAACACTGTACTAAAGTGATCACTGATAGAGGTAGAATAAAACTATCTGTACAACTGATTCATTGAGTCACAAAATGCTTAAAAGTTTTGTTCGTCTCTCTTTTTTTAACTGAGGTTGAAACTACCGCTGACTTTCTGATTCAGAAATACGACTGTGGGGTGTTTCAGTTGATTTTTCTAACTAGGAACTCTTTCAATTGCAAATAGACGTAGCAGTAACTGCTAAGCTAAGCTAAGTGGCTACTGTATAGCTTAATAGTTACCTACCTTTATACATTTCTAAAAAATGATGTGAGCATGTGGTCCAGAATTACAATTTTGCACATGTAGCACACAGCAAACTATGTCAAAAACTGTCTCTCAACTGGGAATACTAAAATTTGATTCAGGCAAGGAGTGATACCTGGGCAACACCTGCAAGATGCAAAACTGAATTTTTGAGCCAGAAGTTAACATATCACCCCTATTGAATGTTTGTATTGTGTTTCACAGCAGCCGCAACCTGTTTCATCATTCACTATTACGCCTTTTCAGCCACAGCAGTCGTGTCATTGTATCAGTGGAAATGTAAGTTTCACCAGCTGTCTGTTGTTAGAACCTTGCTTTAGCGTATTGTAAATTTCCAGAGAAGTTCCCAGTCCTGGGAAGAATGCATGCTTTTTTTTTTTTTTACCACCGGTCTGCTCTTGTAAACTCTGTTGCGAACAAAAGTCAGCATTTGTAAACAGCCTTGCCAATACTGACCAGCTTTTGTTAATGCTCACTTACATTTATAAATGGCGGGAATTATGAAACATTTCAAACAAAGATTAGAAACATAATACTGCTTATATTTAAGTGACTCTCTAACAGATAGCGAAATTCTAAAATAAATACAAATGAAAAAAGCAGCAGGAAAATAAAAGGAGCGATAAGACTTAAGATATTTTTTCATTTTGAACATGATGTTAATACAATTTAAAATAGTCTGATTAGTCACCATAATCCTGAACCAAACTCAAACACAAATGTTTGGTCTAGAGTCTCTACAAGAGTGGTACTGCTGCAGTTTGGATGTTGATATTCAAAAAAACTGTTTCTAGTTAGGCAACTGGTTGTTTGCAGCGGTCCCATGTGCCACCAGCCCACCTAATCTAACAGCACATTACCTCTGTGTTTACTCAGAGGCTTGGGCCATTTAGCTCTTCAGTGCGAGACCCTTAAGGTGAGTATTCTGGCAGCCCTTGAGCACACAGACAAACATATGCTCCCCTGAATGACCACCCAAAACACAGTGTTGGTTGCCATCAGAGCAGCTGCCAGTTGGCAGAGCGTTTTGCAGCAAAACATCCTACAATATTAATGAGGAAGGCCATCAGACCCCAAACAGAGCAAGGGTTGTGAGATACACACAAACAGCAGTCTACCTTTCTGTCCTTTTCACAGCTGTCTGTCATCCTGTGTTGCCCTCTTCTTCTTATGGCTGCTTTTACTGTGCTGCTAAGTTGAGGGGGAAAGTGAGACTGGGAGCAGAGTGGTTGTGTGTGTTTTATTTATTTCACAAAGGGGGGGGTAAAAACTCACTTATCTAGTGCTTCATATGTGCAATGATTTAAATGGTAATGTACGGAGTGAATGGCACTCCCTGTGGTAATCTTCTGTACTGATTTGTTTGCCTCCTTGGGGAGAATGAATGGCCAAATGGAATCAGAAGTCAGTGAGGACTGTTCAAGGCCTATTTCCATCACGACACCGCGTTATCTCGACACATTCCGACCTTTTTCCAGATGTGGCTGGTTTGAGAAACAAAGCTGCTATGTGTCTCCAGTTCAGCTTCTCGCGGAACCGTTAGAAAAGTGTTCAATGCAGGCGCGAGACTGCATTTTGTGCCTGTTTCTAATCTAATAAAGAACACAACTGTAAGTTGAAATAATGAAACTTACCTCTGCGTTACAGAGAGCCACGGCCAGCAGAAGAAGCGCAGCGACACTTCGCAACATCTGGAAACAAAAAGAGAAAGTAAGCTTTAGTGAGAGGGGGGACAATAAAACAGAAAACGAACAGGTCGATGGGTTTTCTTAAAGAAAAACTTATGTAAAATCTAATTTTGCCACACACCTTTTCGTCAAAGCGTCTCCGCTCAGCAGAAAGGGTGCTGGTCTGGGTATTTGTCCGGACGGAGTCGAACTGAAGGTCCGTGATTTGAAGAAATTTGAGGAGCGCTGAGGAATTCCTGCCAGCCCGTCTGTCTCCCCTCCTCCTCCCTCACCACTGCATCCAATGAAAATGTGTGGAGTCCTCAGAGGACGTTTACAGAGGAGTACAAAAGGGGGAGGAACCACAGAAACTGGATAAAAGATTGTGCGTAAATTGAATGTTTTTGCTTCTATCAAATTATTACTCCATCTTCTCTAACCGTGTAGATTCAATTTCAGATAAAACCTCCTGCTTGTAGCTGTTCATTTTTTTAAATTGTAATGTTTCGATATAGATTATGTACAAAAGATGGACGTATTCTTTGAGTCCGATATACTTCAGAGTGGAAGCGCATGCTTGAACCTGCAGTCTGTGACCAGTAAGGGGCGACTCGTGAACTTGCAAAAAGAAAAGTATAATTGTGCACAAATACTTATGGGTTTCTGTGCAATGTCATCACAGAGGTGCGTGCTGAGAGCTGTTCCAATTCTTTTTTGCTTGGCAGAGCCAAGCTCCCAAACAGAGGTGACAAGGCCGTAAACCAAACAAGTTGCCAAAAAAAAAGATGAATGGAAATTGCTCACTAGTCCAAGGGGCTCACTACCCATTGCCAAGAAAAGAAGATTGCAGATCCAGGGCAGTGAAAGGATGAACTGGGGTAGCCTACTTTAAGTCCCAAATGCAGCACATTTGCAGAGCATGTCTCAAAATGCAAACCTCTGACCCCATGTTATGTCACTTTATTCCTAGTAATTACACAGAGAACATAATTCAATGGAAATGTATGGAGATCCCCCTATCAATTAACACTGGGCTTCTTACTGACATTCAGGCCATCCGGTTACTGACTTTGAATTGTCTAAACATTCACAGTCAAGTAGAGTGTCGGGATCTGGTCATTTCTCAGCCTACTTGATAAGTCATTCAAAGATACTTTCAATCATAAAAGCGTTTTATTAATTCAATCTCAAATTAATCCAAAGACTAAAGAAGTTAATTAACTTTCTTTTATTGATTAGTTTAGCATATTTTCTGAAGGCCTACATCTTGTGACAATATGAACCAACATTTGGTGGAAATGGTATCATCTGTAAGTCTTCTGTTGTCATGGCTACTTTAAAAAATAAAGAGATGCTGCATCCAAAATTACACACAGCAAAGCATACCTAGTACTAAGTATATTTCTGTTTCAAAGCAAACAAATAATAGCACACATTGTTCTCGGACTCACTTGTAAATGTGCCTCATCACGTAATTTCCTTAGTTACATGGCCAATCGGAAGGGTGTTACCATGGTAACATATCGATAATTCCACAGCATACACTGATGTGAGAAAGATTTATTAAGCCCGCAGCAAGCTGAAACATTATGTTTGCATTAAGTACAATATTAATTAATTGAACGCTTTGAACTGTTTTTATTTTTTCTATTCAGTTTTTGTTACATGTGTCAATACTTGAGGCATCCCATTTTACGCAGATTGCATCAGAGGATGTTATATTTACCTATTCAGCCATCCGTTCATATATCCACCCATCTTTTGGCTTTACTCATTTATTCCAATGCCGGGTCCCAGGAGGGCTAGAGCCCATACCAGCTGCCATTCATTCATTCATTCATTCATTCATTCATTCATTCATTCATTCATTCATTCATTCATTCATTCATTCATTCA
>JAOXYM010000013.1:12951516-12962484 GCA_028567055.1 Leptatherina wallacei
TTCGTTCATTCATTCATCTCTCCTCCTCTTTCCACAAGCCCATCCTCGTGCTCTATGCAGGCTGCTACCCATTTGGAATCAATTGACCAACCATAGTGCTACATCAACCCGGGCAACTCGGGTTATGACATATCAGGCCCCAAAAGATCACCCACAGAGGCATCCAAAGTGGCCCCCAAATGCAAAACCTCAACACCCTTCTGGGTTTCCACAGATGACCCAGCTGTTGGGCGAACTTCTCCCACACCAGGCTCGACATCAACCCCAGCACTGGTCAATTCAATAAAATGAAATAGACTCAGGCCCATTAAAAAACACACATAAGACAAGATAATATTTACATACAAAATCACTGAAAAAATAATCCGGATCACCTATAACATGCAGACAGAAAGGCGTAAAACTTCTAAAATGTCAGATTTGAGCAGATTCGGCAGTGCATCTAGCCGGCACAATCCTACAACAACTCCTTTGGTACTTTATGTTGGTTTTTCCTTTGAGCCAGCTATGACTAATGACACATCTTTCAAACTGGGAAAAAAAAAACGGGTTTATACAAACACTGACATGAGTCTGGAAAAACATTGGACTGTTTCTGCATCAACACGTTTTGGTAAAGTTTGAGTCAGAGCAGAAACCATCCAAAAGACAGGAAGAGGTTATATTGTGAGAAAAACAGGATTTCTGGCACTGACAACTTCCTTTTTACAAAATACTGTATATTATTGTTGTGACATTTCTAAAAATCCAACAACAAAAACAACTTTTGTTGAAATCCCGTAATGTGACTTAGAGGATGTAAAGTATTTTTGTCTCTCAGACCTCATAACTGACTGCTTGTCTATGAAGAATGTGCATGTAGATGTGTTCTAAAAACAGAAAAGAGAAAATGAACAGGAAAGGAAAAAAAAAAAGTAGTTTTTGTTTCCCTGGCTATCAGAAACTTGGCAGTCATTTTTTCCATGTAAGACCCACAACTCAGAAAGTATTCACTGATGTAATCATATAATGACATGAGAGAATAGAAAGACCAAAATAAGTTACGCTTAGCTAATCTTATATTCTCTTATTAAATCCTATTTTTACGTGTCTTCTTTCAAATGCCAATATTTTTGAAGATTAAAACACTCAAAGTTACAAGAAGACACAATCGTATCGTTTTCTGCCATGTCACTTTTGCATCAGGAAAGAAGTTCACATTTTAGTTTACTACACGTTTTTACTATGACAGAAAACTCACCTTGTGTAAAAAAAAGAAAAAGAAAAAGTTTTAAATTGTATTTTATTTTGAATGCAAAGCCTTTACCCACTGTATGAATCTAAAGATCTAAATACATTCAAAGTGACACATTTATAGAATCTTATTTTATGAGCTGAATATACTGTAGTTGAATGAAAGTCAGCTTAATCATTTCTCTCTTATGTCCTCACCTATATTTATCTGATGACCAGTTTATGCTGTTTCATTTCTGTTCTTTCTCTCCCCGTATCTCTGCTGACCCCAGCAGTGTGGAGGAGGAACACTGATCTAATTAAGCGCTGCTGTCATTCATGACGAGCAATTTCCAGGGTGAGATAAATTGAAAATCAATTTATCAGTCTGCTGTCAGATTAATCATGGAAAAATATATAGTTAGCTATATTGCTCACTGAATAAATTTGACGGGCCTATTTTTTTCTGTTATTTTGTAACACAGTAAAGGAAATGACTAAAGGAAGAATGCAGCTTGTTATAGATGCTGCAATCATGGACATGTTGCTAAGAAGGAGAAACATACACACACACGTATATATATATATTACTTAAACTTCTCATTTATTACTTAAGCTATTTAAATTCTTATTAATCTATTTTTCATTTGGCACAAGACATAGAACTTTTACGTGTATTTCTTTCTCCCTTCTTCCAAACAACAGCCTCACAATCCCATGCCCTGCAGTGCCCTCCAGTGGTCTCCCAATGCAAAAACGTCAATGCAAAAAAAGTGGTTTTAATCAAAATAACCCTGTCGTGCCATGGAAGTTACCCCCCGACCAGTGACTGTAAAATGACAAAGATATTAATCTGTGGGATTTACATAATTAATATTTTTAACAAATGAATGTATAAAGTTATTACTCATGCCATATTAAAAATCACATTTGGCAATATTTTGGCAAGAGAAGCTACTTTGTTACAACAGTGAACCAAATGCATAACAAAAACACTTTATTCTCATTTATGAAGATCCTGATCGTTTTCTATCCTTATAATTAAACAATGATGATCTCACACACAGTCCTCAAAAGTCATCCACTAGTCTAGTCTAGCGGTGTTATCCCACTTTTATTTTGAAAAACCACACCATACAGACCTTGCGAGGCTTCGTTTGTCATAGATCACGTGGTTTTCAGCAATCTGATACAAGCATCGGTCGAGGCTCCATTTGCCACGCCTCTCCCGTACCAAAGTAAAGAAGTCTGCCAGAATGCAGGAGTCAGCCAGAATGCTTCTCGGCAACGTCGGTGCGGTCCTTCTCTGAAATAGCAATTTGTGGTGAAAATATAGGAGCTGCAGACACAAGATTACTTACAGGACTATTATGTGCTGTCTGTAGAAGATTCCGACAGAAAAAATCTAACATTTCTATGCAAGTTATGTCCACCTGCACTTAAAAAAGCAAATAAGAATGTGAACCTCATCGACTCCTAATTTGAAAAGGCAAGTAGAGTGGAAGCATCTGTCCAGTCTGAGAAGATATCTTCAAGTCCTTGACAATAACAAAAAGCCGTTAGGAAAGGGCATGACTCCTGCGGACAGGCCCAAACAACCTAGATCACAATCCCAGCAGACTTCAAGGGTGGAACTTCCCAGGAACAGGTAGACAGATTAATAATGGACATTTACAGCCTCTGAGTGAAGTTGAAACACCTTCCTTCATAAGACTAGTGACTGGTTTTCAACCAGGCAGACATTTACCCTCAAGAAGGCAGGTGCAGAGGTTGTTCAAATGAAGTTTTCTATAACCTAAAAGCTGAACTATGCTGAGATTAACTATGTATGCACAAAAGCAGCCTGCTGGTCAGCTCTTATCATTCACTGGCTTGACAAAAATTATATATCACACAGTAGATCATACAGCAGCCCATGTGTGACAGAATTTACATAATGACTGATTCCTTTGCAAGACATAACACTACGGCTGATTCTCTTTCTCAAGTTCAGTTTTTCTTTTTCACTTCTAGCTTAAAACAACTGAAATGAAATGAACTTTGAACTGGTTCAAAATTGAAATGGTGAACTATGAGCGTGAACCAGGTGACCCAAGGAGAAGCTGAGTCGAATGTTGTTCTTCATCATAGGTGTCTTTTGTCTGGTACTTTGTCTTTGTACTTTGTCTGGTCCCTCACCTAGAGACCGGTTTGCCTTGAAGCCCCTAACAACAAAGCTCCTAAGATCTCAGGGACGAGCAAACCTCTCCAACAAGGTAAGCTGGTGGATCAGGGAGGGAAAGTTTTATTTAAAAAGGTATTTATTCATCCCTTAATAAGACACTTGTTTTTTAATAACATCTTTTGTGGAACTTCATGGTTTTATTTAATAAACTGGAATTTTATACACCAAGATTTTATTATTTTAAATTAATTACTTTTTCTGGATTAAAACTTTGCAAAGTTAAACATGTTAATTCATGAAGTGTCTTTCCAGACCAGTTTCTGCCAGATTAAGCCACTCGTTACCATGATACTAATGAAAGGGTTCTGCTGATTTAGCTGTGATTAATTAAAATTGTGTCTCTTACCAACATTTTAACCCATTTTTTGGTGCATGTGACAGAAATCCAGGTGAAATAGTAAGCTAAAGACACATCTGTCCACAAAAGAAAAAATGAGAAGGCATTCAACATTTTCCTTTTTAAATGTAAATTTGCTTAGATTACATAGATAGAAAAAGGATGAGTTAAGAAATAAAAGTAAAATAAAATGTGATCTTAGATTCTGTAAAAGCGATTTAACTTGACAATTTTCCCTTGTTGCTTGCAATATTTGGGATTTCATCTAAATCTGACAATGGGATTTCTAGCTGTTGACACCAGTTTTACCCTGTGTTTACAAGCTGTGTGTTTTTGCAGAGAAAACCCAATCGTACACTTCTTGACCACGTGTGACTTTTTATTGCGTCGGTTCACATTTCAAAAGAAGATACTGCCACACATCTATCAGTAAAGAAGACTACAAGTTAGTAAAAATGATTTTTTTTCCTCCAAATATTAATCATGTCTTCTTACAAACATACAGGCAATGCAACAGTCTTAAAATACAAAAAAACATACATTACCAGTCATAGTGATGTACAAAAGAACCAGTGTCATGCTTTGATCATAACATTGTTGCATGCTTTAATGAGTTGCTCCACTGGATCCCAGGAGGTGAGGAAATTATGGGGGTCACAACAGGGTCATAGTTGTCTCCCCTCACTGAGTTTCTACACAACCGATCATACCCCCAAAATCAACAGTGTGAGGTGTGCACATCCGACATAAAGGCACATAAAGGCATAAACCTGCGTTGTTAGTGTGCTCATGCCTACAAACATGCAACTTTATGCATCTCACCTTAGCTGCATTACAAAGACATTATTTCACGGTTGGGTGGGTTTGTGTTTGTGCAGAGGGCCACATTCAGAAACAAAAGTATTAAAGTAAAAAAAAAAAAAAAAACGGAAAATAAATTGCAAAACATCAAGTTCACATAGGTCCCAGAGCAATATAACCACTTCCAACAATCTTACAACATTTGAGAATTTACATTTACAGATAAGGCACGGGAAATCATACAGTTTGATTACACAAACCCAGAGAATGTGAAGATTTGTGGTAAATCCAAGGCAAACTCCAATGCACTTTATATGAAAATACTTGCTCAGGATTTAAAAGAAATGTATTTAACTCGGATAGATGCTCAAAACTCCTGCATAGACTGTCTTTTCTTTATTGAGTTTGTGAAATTGAATGACATTAAAAGCTTCTGTATTTACCCTAGGTAATAAAATAACTAAAAACAGCAGCTCTGCACATTATGTACATTATTAGACATGAGATAGGGCATTATGTACAGTGGGCTGTTCACTTGTTGTTTGTTTATCTCTGAATTTGTAAATGTGTCACAACTGTTGTGTGTTCTTGTGTAATGAGGATCTACAATGGTCATATATAATCAAGTTGAGAGATTCTCTTTTTTTTCACAGCCAGGTCAAGGATGCTTGTTTTCATTGATGAGCGTGGTTTCTTTTATTGTCTCGCTGCCAACAATACTTTGTGCTGATGGTGCACGATCTTTATCACCCGGACGCCTGTTTGTACAGCACGAAAAGAGAGGATTTGGCCTGAGGTCACTACTATAGTTCATTCTCTGATAGGGCAAAATGAGCCCTGCTGTCTTCCATAAACGCCTGATATCACAGTACACAGATTTCTTTAGGCTACATAACATAAGTGGATCTACGATTTAAAAATAAAAAGCAGGATGACATTGAAAAAGACATTCGACATGTGGTCTTCTTTTTTGTTCTTTTTTTTCCTCGCTAACTCAGCTCTGGCTGCGCCACCTGGTATATAAACATGAAAAGGAGAGAAATGCCTGAAACTAATGCACATCTCTCTTCACTGAAAGGAATCCTGTGTAAATAGATGCATAGATGAGGTGTTATGAGGGTTAAAGGCCTTGCAGAGTTGAAACCTCTGAATGTGCAAAAGAGGTACGCTCCTCTCAACCTGAAAATGGACTTTTCTTCCTTTTTTCAAAGAGCTGTAAACCTGTAAATCTACCAGCAGTTGTGTATTGTCTATGCAAGAGTCCTTTTACCTGCAAGGCTTGCAGCTCGATGCTGCATTTGCAGTCTGTCCCCTGTATGAATGGGAATGAAAGTCAGTGCCAAACTACAGCCAAGTTACTGATCTGCAGACACACAAGTATAACTCTCTTTCCCCCTATCTACTCAAACCTCATGTACAAATGTCTATTCTTCCATTGTATATGATTATAACTCTTTCAATAGAAAAGATGTCTAAAAATTGAACATGGATTTTCATCAAGTAAAAACATTCCCCCCACATGTGTCCTTTCCATATACTTATTTTAAATATAAGAACACGCTTGATAAAAAAAACTACTCCTTCCCTCATTTACCTCTACTTTTTATAATATTTTGCTTTTATCACAAACACTCAGATTTTTTTTTTTTCGTTTGGTTTTTTTGTTGTTCGGTGGAATTCTGTCTTTAAACTTCTCATCTATCCCTGTTGGTTTTGTTTTTCATCCGCTTTTCTGACCTGCCTGTTCAAGAGTGTGCGTTGTCTTGAGTTAGGTGTGTGTGCTCTCTCATATGTTGAACATTTTTATGTGTGCGGGTGTTCATGTGCTTTCTCTCACAGGTTCATACGGTAAGATCGTCTGACCTGGCCCTGCTGCTGGCTTTGCTCAGTCGGCTGAGTGGTCTGTTGTCTTCTATCGTATCCGTGGCCTCCATCTCTGCCTCGGCTGGAGTTACCCCCTCCCCGTTCACAGCTTCCTCAACCTCCACATCCTCATCCACAACCTCTTCCACCCTCTCTGCTTCCACCTCTGGGGGTGGCTGCACCTCCTCCTCCTCTGCCTCCTCCTCAGCCTCGTGTAACGTCACCCCCCCTGTCTCAGTGGTCTGGGCGTAGGAGGGCAAAGTCTCATCATACACCTTAGAGATATCCTCCATGGGCAGAACCTCCTCTGCTTTCTCCTCCAGCCCCTGGAAGGGTGGGGCCCCTCTGCCAGCCTCCATGCCAACCTCAGCCAGAGGGTAGAGGTGAGTTACAGGGGGAGCTTTCTCCTCCTCCAGCAACCTGTAGCCTTTTGCTCTCTGCAGAGAATGAACAGCCAGGGGGGGCAGAATTTTTCCTTGCGATGGCAGGGGGGCTGACCCTTCACCTTGGGCTGGAGCTGGGGCTGGCTTCCGAAAGACAAAGCGAATTTTCTTCAGGCCCAAGTGGCTGATCTCCACAAAATTGAGAAAGAGTGAGACACAGGCTACTGCCAACATGAAGATGATGAAGACAGTCTTCTCCGTTGGGCGTGACACAAAGCAGTCCACTGTGTTGGGGCAGGGCCAGCGGCTGCATTTATATAGCGGCAGGATGCGAAAGCCATACAGGAAGTACTGGCCCACCACAAAACCCACCTCAAACAGTGTCTTGAAGATGATGTGGCAGATGTAGGTCCTCAGCAACGTGCCCTCTAGCCGGAACTTCTTGCTTCCTTTGGTACTGGTCTCTTTTGTGGTGCGGACACTTCCCTGGTCAGGTGCCAGAGGGAGACGCTCCTCACTCAATTCCTGTTGCCGGCTGAGTTCGGCCTCCTCACGCTCTTTACGTTTCTCCTCCATGTGGACATGGTGCACAGCGTGACCCACGTACACCAGAGACGGTGTGGACACAAAGATGATCTGCAGCACCCACAGACGGATGTGGGAGATGGGGAAGGCCTCGTCGTAGCACACGTTCTCACATCCGGGCTGCTGCGTGTTGCAGACATAGTCAGATTGCTCATCCCCCCACACAAATTCGGCCGCTGTGCCCAGGATGAGGATGCGGAAGATGAAGAGCACTGTGAGCCACACCCGGCCGATCACCGTAGAGTGCTCGTTAACTTCCTCTAAAATATTACCCAGAAAGCTCCAGTCACCCATGGTCGGTCCGTAGCACTGCAGAATGAAGGGTGGGGTAGGGAGGGACACGAAGGGTGCAGTCAGATAGGGAGGGTGGGGTAGGCAGGACCAACAGGGGGAGGGGAAAACAGAGTTTCAAAAGTAAGCGATGCAGCAGAGAAAAACTCAAACTTCAAAATCTTTGAAAATCAAATCTAAGCTGCGATTCAAATGCATCTGCATATCTTTCAATATGAAATCCAAAAGAATATGAACTATATGATTTGCTGAAAACTTTCCATGCTTGAATCCATTTTGTTTCCCTTATATAGAGATATACAAAAAGAAAAGAAAATCAATAAATTGTCTAATCAAATTAAACCGTTTAATGATCTATCAGTACTAACTAGAGTGGATACTTTTTCACACAGTAAACCATAAATATCAACAAACATGAACACTAGCTATATTTTTCTCTCTTTAGCTCTCGAAAGCATTTCAAACTACCCTGTCAATGAAACCAATCAAAAAGAGATCAATAAATAACAGCATGTACCCTCTCCTGTAATGTTTTTTATAGGATAAATGTAATCAAATGGGCAACTTGCCACAGCTGCGGCTCCGGCGGAGTTGAGTCCTGTCCCGTTCTCTTGGCACCCGGCAGGGAATAGTGAACTTTTTTCTGCCCTCTTTCCCACCTAAAGCCCTGTCCTTGTCGCCCCACTGAGCAGATGTGAATGAATCGGCTCTGATGGTTGGTTTTTAGTTTGCTGCAATATTTAAGCTTGGAGCCAGACGGCCTTTATTTGCCGGGCGACGTGTGGTGACGCAGGAGACAATAGGATCAACAAAGCCAGAGTGGGGATGTATGGGAGCAGGCCTCAAGCTCCCACACCAACATGGACGTTGTACAGCCGGGGCACTGGGTCCACAGCCGAACATTCAAGCTTCTAGCATGCAACTTTCTTACATGTTTACACAGTGTTTATGGAAGAATAGCCACAGAAGATGCATTTGTGGCATGTACCTCCAGCTGGACTGCCACAGCCAAAATTAGAGCAGAGGAGCAGCGAAGAACTATCAGCTCTGGCAAGGGTGAAGGAGAGTTTATGTCCTCTCGCAGCAACACTGGACATTGCCATTCATCCTGTCAGAGTAGGAAGCATCACCAAACGTTCATTTACGCTGTATAACAGGCTCATAACAAGTCAAAAGCAAGCATTTCTTATTAACTTTTCAATTTTTAGGAAATGGTTCTTCATTTACTTTATTCTTCTAAAGTGAACAACCGAAACAGATCATGCACATTTATTCAGCACAATAAATTGTTTATGCAACTTAATTTGAGAAGTGACCTAATATGATCCACAATCCACCTGAATACATCTATATAGCCATGCTTTTATCATCTTGGCGCATCATTTAAGGCCCATTTTGTTTGTGTGCAGTATTATCTTTTTTTGGTTTATGGTGAACTTTCACTGATTTGAAAGTACAATATTATAAATTTTTGAAAATGCATGACAAAGAAAAAATTGTGCATCTAAGTAATGATTTTTACATGAAAATGAGTCAGCTAGCTGTTAGGAGTGTCTACCACTTTGTACTGATGTGTGTATATCATCATATCGGTATCACTTAGCTGGAATGTGAGCAATGTGAACCACTGAAGACAAGACACAATGAGATGTCTCTATTAGGGAGGTTAGTCAAACTTTCCCGGCTCAGGGAAGAAAAACATTCAGCAGGAATGTTTGATCTTTCAATCATTCCACAGATGTTTGAATAGTGGAAAAGCTGCTGCAGGGCTCAAAGAGGTTTGTTACTGTCCAAAAATAGCTATTAACAGAACAAAAAAGAAAGTGGATAGGAAATGTATTAGCAGCTAAATGAACATTTAAATCCGTTTCAGTTCTGAAATATAATTCAAGTTTTTTTTGTTTCTTTTGTTTACTTTTTTCTTCTATGTACTAATACTAAAAATGCTAACTAACAGTTTCAACCCATTTTCAACTTTCAACTATGAATCCAATTTGTAATTTTACTCGCGGCAAATATTAGACCAGAAAAAGCAGGACTGTTACTCATGTGGGCGATAAAAGAGATTCACAAAAGAAATACTGTTAATGAGCAAGGACATGGTTGTTTTATGTGGAGAAAATGGAAATGATGTCCCAAACTTTTTTTTTTTTTTTTTTAAACTATGTAGTTTGGTAAAACTAAGCATCCTTGGCATAAAATGAGTCTATAGCTATTTTCACACATGAACACTGGAGATTTTCAGGAAAAAATCTGGACAATTTGATTCGCTCCTTTTCCACACCTGATGTGTTAACACAAGTACATGACAGGGGAGGTTGGAGATCTGCCCTCCCAGCTGAAAGTACTTCAAGTACGTAAGAGACAAAATTTTATTTAAAGATTATGATTTGGAAATCACTGTTTTCTTGACAACATGTTGAAAATAGCAGATGAGTACTGCATCTATCTGCATATCCACAACAGCATCAAACCAGCAGAAAGCAGCATACAGGTTGGCAGAAAGGAAAAACTCACACAAACTCACCAGAGCACACACACACACGGCCCTGTGCACAGCAGCCATAAATGCCATGGAAAATTTGCTGACACGTTCATACCTTGTCTCACCTGCTGATGCTTTATAGATTTTACGAAGGGCCTGGAAGGAAAATATCCACAGAAAGTCCGGAGAGAAACGTAAAGTGGACATTTGCATCTCACATGCCACCACTCCACAACATCAGGACACCAGTGCATGTGTGGAAGTATTTTATTTCCAAAGATATTGGAAGCCAACTAAATGTCTAAATACATACAAAGCCAATCAATTGGAAAGAACAGATTATTATGGATAAGTTCACAGCTTCTGCCTACTATTCTTGAGAACTTATCATTAGATTTCTACCAGATACTTTTTTATCATGCGTATGATGTATCACTCTGGAGTAATAACAGATATCATGTCCCAGCTAACATCCTTGTAATGTTTAAATCATTTTCACAATTACAATCAATATATTTTTGAAACTGTCTTTGACAATAAATGGTGGCATTAATGTCAAAACTATCAAAAGCTCTCTTTGGCAAATCTTTAAGGCTGGACATCCTCAAAATTGGCTCAAAATTAATTTAGATTTATTAAGTCCACTGTGTTCAAGAAAAGCAGACAAAGCTGACACCTTAAAAACAAGAAGGTCCTCTTGATCTTCATCCATTCCACTCTAGAATGCGCCGCTTGCTGGCAGCAAATTGTAGCAGCTCCAATCATACAGTTTAATCATTACTTACTA
>JAOXYM010000013.1:12965996-12976048 GCA_028567055.1 Leptatherina wallacei
GAGACATGCAAGGGACGACTGGCTAACCCCAAAATAAAGTGCGTTACAGTAATCCAGCCGAGATGTAATGAAGGCATTGATTACTGTTTCAAAGTGCCATTGTGCAAGAAATGGTTTGACCTTCGCCAGCTGTCTGATGTGGTAAAAGCTGGACTTCACCACAGAGCTGATTTGCCAATCCAATTTAAAATCCCTGTCCATCTTAAAACCCAAGTTTGAAACCAATGGCCTCAAAAAACTGGCCAAAGGGCCCAAGTCAACAGAAGGGAGTTCACAAAGATCCCTTGGGACCAAAGTAGTACAAGTAGAAACATGAGTAGAAAGTTGGCTTATTTTTGTATGGATGTATAGAGTACATTTCCAAAGAGGTTTCAGTTATTTACAAGATGAAGAAAAAGGTTGAGCTGCACGGTGGTGTGATGGTGAGCAACGCAGCCTCAAAGCTAGAAGGTCGCTGGTTTGAGCCTCTGGGGAGGGGTTCGAGCAGTGGCCTTCTGTTTGCATGTTCATTTCGCGTATGCATGGGCTCTCTCTGGGTACTCAGGCTTCCTCCCACAGTCCAAAGACATGCATGATAGGTTAATTGGTCACTCTTTATTTTCCCTAAACGTGAGTGAGAGCATGAAAGGTTGTTTGTCTCTCTGTGTAGGCCCTGCAATAGACTGGCAACCTCTCCAGGGTGTACCCTACCTCTCCTCTCGCCTGCTAATTGCTGGGATAGGCTCCAGCCCCCCACGACCCGGAATTGGACTAAGCGGAACAGAAAATGAATGAAGGAAAAGGTAAGAGAAATTAACTGAATGGAAAAGTAAAATGTTTAAAACAAAAACTCTGAATCTGTTACAAAATGGACTTGCCAGAAAGTGTAACTAAATGGATGAGATTGATGACTCATTTTTCTCCACAAACCAAATTAAAAGATAAAAACCAGCAATGATTTTACTGTGATAATGTCTTTCATGGGAAGATATTTATTCCAATTCTTTAATATAAAGTATTTAGTTGGAGATTTGCTCTACTGTTAACTGCACAGTTAAACACCTGAAACTTTGACAGTCAGTTAAAAATGAATATATGCAGCAATCTACATGTATGATACACTTACAACTTGATCTGACTAATCAACTGACACTGCATCCTTTACTCTAGAGAGGGCTAACAATGTCCAGTTATGACACTGCATTTTCACATAAGCGCATAGTGTTAAATCACTTGACACGGCTCTCCACATATTCCTATTTTTGTTTAAAAAAAATTGCATCACTCAAGTTGAAGAGATCCCTGGACTTACAAATAATTTCATCTTTATTTTTAGCTGAGTTGAGGGCAAATTATTCACTTTACATATATATATATATATATATATATATATGTATATGTGTGAAGGTACTTACAGTCCAGCAGTAATGCTGTTATGCATGACTGCAAAACTGACTGAACACCTAAATGAGAGAAACCCTTATCAGGCTCGAGCAGTTAGACTACAAAAGGCTGCACATGCTGCTTGAGCACTGAAAGAAAATCATACTTTATTGTCTGTTTCCTCATATTAACTAATTCTGAATTTTTATGCCCTAACTGTTTACATTCCCAACTTTAAAGTTAAAGAAAAAATGTTTGTGTGTTATATTCATCATTCATTCTGTAATGTCCATCTTTCATACATACTTTCACACTTCTTTGAATGCCTCCTGTGTTCAGGTGTGAAAATGGATTTAATCACTACATGGTTTGTTAGTTAACCCACATCATGTTTGTGAACCTAGGCCATAGCTGCATCCACAAATCAAAGTTAAACTCTAGCATGTGTGTAGAAAAAGTAAGTAAACAAAATAATGAAATCCATCTTCTCTGGACCAGAGCTTATTTAGGATCGACACAAGTGAGGTGGAAAATTCCCCTATGTTCTAACCATGGGCGATGTTAGGCCTATTTTAGGGGGTCTGGAGCCACCCTAAAATGTTTTTGAGTCACCCTTAAAAAATTGATAAATCTATTGATTTCTTTATTGGTTTTAATCAGTGGTGTAGTCCAGGGTGTACGCGGGTATACGGAGTGTACCCACTTATTTTTCAGTCAACATTGGGTATACCTACTTCTAAACCTCTGTGTTGAGCACCATTCCTTTTTATCGGCAAGTCTAATTGTCCTTTTGTTTTTCTCAAGGATAGTGAAGCCATGACACAGCCCACTCTGCCTCTAACTGGCTAGTTCTTACTGTCTTCACTGGTTAAATTGGTTAACTTTAAATGAGGCAGGAAGGCTGATGAGTCAATCAAAGGCAGAGTTGGGTGAATGTCCTCACGAATGAACATCAACTATAGCTAATGTTAGCAATGCTACACCAGTGCAGTTAACATTAGCCCAACACCCATGCCCACTCTGTCCTCCACCAACTTCAGGTAAAACTTTAGTTGAAGATGTCAAACATTGTGAGTGGCTTTTTGTTATTGCTGGGGTCCACATTAACATAACATTTTGAGACCTTGGGATCATGTATCAGAAATTAGCAAATACTACTGATGGATCTTTGGGGTAAATAAGTAGAGTCGTACTACATGTCACTAAAACAGTGTTTTTCTGGGCTACTTTTTTTTTTTATTTGTAAAGGGCAAAAAATTTAGTATACCAACTTCTCAAAGGACAACTACCCCACTGGTTTTAATGATTGTGGTGTGATTGTTTGAGCTGTGTACAGGAATGTCTGGAACATAGTGAGGTTTCCCATTTGAGGTCCCAGCAGCCAAATCTGGTCCGTTTATCACTGCTTCATATTTTAATACCCACCAATCACTTGAACTGCATCTGCAGCTCAAGTAGTAGTCACTAACTCCAGCTAGTTAACAGCAAAAACTTCTTTCTTTTTCTATTGATAATGTAGAAACTCCCTGTTTTACAAATAAAACACTTGCTGGGCCTGTTTAGTTCAAATCTTTGCATAATGAAGAGTTCTGGTATTGTTTGATTAGTTAGGAAAATAGAGAGCCCAGTTTATTCTCTAGCTGTTATCATCAATGAAAAAGTCTTAATAATTATCACTTCTGTCACCTGTATACAGACAGGGAAAGGACAGGGACAGAGAGGACAGAGACATCTGCTGAGGAGGAGAGTCTGAAGGATTTAACAGGAAGTCTGACCCTCAAAAATGTGGAGTTCTATTATTCAAGTAATTTAAACAGCTAAAATGTTGCTAACCTGTCTATTAGAGAGAGCGTGGAGATCCAGAGACAGAGAAGTAGAAAGAGACTGAACAGATCCAGAGATAAAAGGAGCAACTTCTTCCACTGATGGATTTGATTTAGGTAACAAAGACATATGACACTGAACAGCTGCCCACAAGATAGTTTTGGTTCACAGAACAGACCATTTCATCCCTTCCGCTGGCAATAATTAAGGTGAAGACAGCTCAGATAAGTTTGGAGTTTATAAGGAGTAAACAGAGTTTGAGCCTTTTCTGTATTTCTATCTTGTCAGATTTCCCCACGAGGTTTAAATTTTCTCTTGGGTTATTCTACTGTATTCTACATGAAGGTAAAACTACAGAATTAAATCATATCCTGGTTGAATCAATCTGCAGAGCAGTGATGGTGACCTGTGATAGGCTGCTCGGTGGTTAGTTGACTCAATATAGGAAGGTTCCTGGTTGAATCTTGGAATCTTTTATGTGGACTTCATGTTCACCCTGTGCATGAAAGACTTCCTCCCACTAAAAAAAAGCATTTCATTAGGCGATTCTATATTGACTACAAGTGATTGTGGGCGACTTTAAAGAGGATAAAGCAGGTATAGAAAATGGATCGATAAGCAAGTTATCTAATAGGAAGTGGAATTAGGTATGTGGCTGTTCTATTCAAACATTTAGCATTTATTTCATTGTATCCAGAAGAACTTAGCAGGAGCATGAGGTCATGATAACTTCCCTCATGTGGGGGGGGGACATGGTGCCCCTTGGCTGCGAGGGGCTCTGGCTGGAGCCTCCCTCTGCTGCCTCCTGGGTGGATCATCTTTGAGATGTGATGACTGGGGTTCGTGCAAAATGTCCTTTGCACAGACGCAGAGGCAGTCGCATTTGCATGATCACACTCTTTTTTGAACACTCCGTATATTTTGCATGCTGACACAGTCACTGTGTTGTCTTAGGTTTATGTATTAACAACTACTCTGTTAGTTAGTTATTTTGTATGTGTTTCTAGTTTTAGTTGTAACACATGTTTTTTTTAGCTTTTTCATCTCTTATTGGTGCTCCTGATAATTGTCAGCTTTGTGTTTTTTTCCTGTAAAAGCTGTAAGATGTTCTTTGTTATGTTTATGTACAGGTGTAGCAGGTTGTCTGGCGTCTCTGGTTGGATTGATGGGCCATTGTTCTCTATCTGGTGTATCTTTATACCCTCTATCTTCTCGCCATTATTCCTTTGATGTCTGTTCACTTTCTTTCCTTTTTCTGTCCACTCTGGTCAAGTCCAGCTTGGCAAAGCAAATTTGCTCGGCAGAACAAAGCAGCAAGACCATCATTCTGCTTGCTATGATGCTGGACAAGACAAGTAAAAAAAAAATAGAAATAAAGTAATCTGATCAGTGGTGTGGAAAGATAAGCGTAATCCTTTAAACACTTGTGTATCATGTAACCAATGTGTACGAATTTGGAAGAAGAAAAACATTAAATACCTGTTCGAAAAACTTGTTTCAAGTTGTTCCACCTTCGAGGTGCTAAATAATCTGTAGCTCTCTCAGTTTCCAGTTAAAACATTGTATCCTCCACTGTCCAACTCTGTTTTGCTGACGCCATTTTCAAATCATTCCTGGAATTCATCCTCTCACCAAACCCCCCATATGGTTCAAGTATGTGCAGAAACAACATACATCACAGAAACCATCAGAATAAGTGACACATGCCTATTTTTTTCCTGTTGATCAGATCGTGGAATGGCTTAAACCATCCAACTTGATTGGATTGAAAATTTATTCCAATCGAGGCCGATCGAATAAACTGATGTGTTTACATGATGCATTTCATGCTGATTGAAAGTTTGATCGCATCAAAAGTGCTCCATATAAATGAAAGTAATGCCACCCTGTCTAGAGCTCTTTCCCCTCCCTTACCATGTCATGATCCAACAGTTTCTATGACTTCTAATAACAGTGATGACCCTCTTTCACTTGCTTGCAGTTTTATGGTTATTATATATGAGTCATCTGTACATCAATTTAACATTTTGAATTACAGGATCTTTAATTACCATGCTATACTTTCATCTCACAACTTAATGTGGCATGTAATGTGATGTAATTATTATTGCAATAATCTTCCAAACAGTTGACTGTGCTGTATTCTAAAGAAAAAAGCCAAGTTTCCACATTCATGATGTTTCTGCGTTTTTCACCCTCTCTTTGTTAATCACTTGAACTTCACACATGAATTGTCAGTGCCATACATAGTTTCACATACACAGACGATGCATTCACTGTGGGTTTAAAGAGATGGATGGTATCAGCGATGCCCTTCACAGATACAACATGACCTGAGGGCAGTGCTGTGTCCCATGACACTGCACAACACCAAGACCTGAATGGTGTGAGGCTTATGCTTAAAGACAGAGATAAACTTGTTTCCAAACGCTTGTTTGTTTAGTGTGCAAACAGACGTCAATACATATTTGTGTCCATATTTGTGAGTTTCATCATTTCTCTTTGTGCTCTGGTAACCCTGTGCCTCAGCGACTTTATTTTTTCCTTGTCAGTATTTTTCTTTTTCACGAGTCAACTGTTTGGGGTTTTTCTTTTGTTTTAGATAGACGTATTAAACTTCAGGATGCAAATATTTAACCAACAACTTTCTTCCATTTGCAGCTGTAATCATTCTTATTTCCCAGTGAGAATATTCTTCTTTAACAATTTCTAATTTCCTTTGAGAACCAAACGGTTGTTTCTTCCTGCAGGGGTGAAAAACTGTGAAACTATTTACAATTGCATCAAATATTCACTGAATAAACACTGGTGGCTACTCGCGTCATTAGCCAACGGAAACTGGTGAAAAAGTTGATAAAAGCTGCAGTGGAGGAGCATGACCCAGCGGTCATAAATCAAAGCTGGAATATAAGCCAGTCAGTCATTAGTTTTAATTCATGTTTATGCTGTAGGCACTCTCACATGAACTACATGAATACACGTGCACATATGCCCTCCAACATGTGTCACATCTGGTTCCAAGCCACAGCATTGTGTTTCAGAGGGTTGAGTTCTTGTCGCCATTGTGTTTGGGAGGTAAGATTTGTTGAATTTGGACCAGGCCAGTGTCCTTCATGTGCTCAACCGCTCACACAGACGATAGCCTCATGGGGCAGGGTCATTTAGAGCCTGGAAGTGCATAACCAGGCCTGTTAAACATGCTTTACTACAGGAACTCCCAAACAAAACACACGTTTATACGATTTTGAAAGTGAAAAAGTGAAATGCGTCATTTTGAAGTAAAAGTGGTGCTTAAAATTTTAAGTTTGTTCCTTGGTAAATATTTTTCACCGGTTATTGTGTGACAGTTTGTTGGAGAGTCAAATACAGATTGATTGTTGTTGAGATTACAAAACAGAGCTGTGTGTTTAAATGGTGAGAAGACTGAACTGTTTGGACTCACTACCTGCATTTGTGCTTAAGGTTTCCCCTTCCATGTCCTGTTACAACGGCAGCACACACCACCCCCCTGTGTCTGTAACAGGACTCACTTTTTAAAGGGACAGCTGTGTTGGTCTGGTGTTTGTAATTCGGTAAACATAGTCTTTTATTTGGTGTGTGCTTATATGATCCCAGACCGAAAGGCCTTCAGTTTATTTCCATCTACGTCACATCTCATGTCTGCACCCCTCTCTCATACCCAACAGTACTGCCATTCTAGTCTGCTTAAAAACTCACCGTTTTTTAAAAGGCACATTGCCTTTCATTCTGGTACAACTTCACTGTTGCACTTTATTTTGATTTAACTATATTTTACAATGTGTTGTTATGCTTTTTGATAATTTGACTGTTATACTTAATGCTTTATTGATTCTTTCATCTTATCTTTTGCATGGTGACCTTGAGTGTCCTGTAAATAAAATCTATCCTTATTCGTATTCACAAGTCCTAAAATACTAAAAACATTGCTTCAAGTGTATTTTTTTTATAATAAAGATGTTGCTCTGAGAGACTGGTACACTCTAAAAAAATTAAAAGGCTGCATTTAAGTGGCTATAATTTTATTAATTTTTTCCCCTATTTGATAAATTAGGTATCTTACCTCTTTCTTTTTTTTTTTAAATCTGCCCCAAGTGCCTTAGATGAATATCTTTTTACAATTCATTAGTTTTGTTGTTGCAACATCCTTAAATTTGGATTCCAGTTATTTTTAATAGAATAATGTAATGACATGTGGTTATAAACCAATTTGATTCTGTTGTAACCCAAATTAGTCATTTTAATAGTGTTCATATCATTCCAATTCATAAAACGCTGCCAGGCTAAGGAAACCAGTGGATCACTTTGAATATTTTCTTCCATTCAATTCCCTATCCTGAGCACCTATTTAAAATGACTGGTAGTTTTCATATCACAAGATTAGCTTTAGATGTATTTCCTAAAGACCTGTTGTGTTTTTATTGATTGCATATATCAGTAATTTAAAGCCTACAGCTAGGAAGCATAAATGGAGTTCGTTGAAAACTCTGAGAGGTTTCAGATGTCCACTGCTGGTTGACAAAAATTAAGAGAGAAAATAAATTATATTTTTCTGATATTACTTTGTTGTCATTATCTTTTCTTTTTTTTACCTTGTGTTATCTTACTGTTATTAGCTGGCACATTAACAGCACACTTATGTCTTTCCCTTTGTTGTCAATAGTAATTGAAACATGTTAGTTGGTAATTACCAGTTTATTATGGTTCTATGAACTAGTTCATGGAGGGAATACATAAATGTTTAATGTAGTGAAGAAAAGATACCAGATTATTACAGGTACTAGTTTGAACATCATATGTGAATTTACATTATTACAGTTGAGAAGGAAAATGCACATATAGAAGGTGAACTGCTCAATTTTACAAGAAATGTCAAACTGATCAGAGGCTTCTGATCTTTATTATCTTAAAGTCTCAGGCAAAAATAAATCTATCTGTTGGTATATCTGTTGGTCTATGTATAAGAGCTTTGATTCCCTACTATTTTGGTCTTACTAACATGTGTACATGGATTTAAAAAGCCTGGTTTTGGTTTGACAAACACAGTAATTCTTTCTCTTTTTTAGTGTCATGTAAACTTGCTGGCTGAGCTGAAAAGAAAATCCTTATGTCCACTGACAGTAATAAACCCAGCAGAAACCTGAATACTGTTTAGACTGGGAGAAAATGAATATATGTACCCTCCAGAATTGGTAGAATTTAAATGTTAGTTAATTTATTTTGAAAAGCGTTAGTTTTAGACACTAAACCCCTGAGCAAAAGGTTGCTCCTGGTCTGGGGTTGCAGATTATTAAAAATCCAAATTCAAATTTATTCATTTATAAAGCACTTTTCATACAATGAATAACACAAAGTGCTCTACATATAAAGTGCTTTGCATGTACTCTATCTTATTGCCAGCAGGTGGTGATGTCTTTGGTTTCAGAAAGATGTCTACTTGTACAGAATTCTACAGGAAAATAACAACTTTTCACTTGTTCTGTGAACTGTTTTTCCTTTTCTTTTTCTTTTTTAATTTATTAATAAAATCTTTATCATATGATAAACAATTATTGTAGTTTCATTTCTTATTTAGTAGAACATGAATAATTTGTACAGAGACAATGTTGTAAATGACTAGATGGTGCTGGTTAGGAGTGGTTCAGTGGTTGTCACATTTACTGCTCACTCTGAATTGATCAAGACAGTGTTGATCTAAACAAGCAACTTCAAGCTTCAAAACATGAGTCAACAAACCAGTGGGTGAAGTTGGTTACAAAAATCTTTTTTATGCCTCTGTAGTTTACTCACACTTTTTGATACTAGATTACGTAAAAGTTAAATGGAGTGCATTCATAAAGTACTTATCGCTTTTTGAACAATAAGAGGCTATTCAATGTCTTACCCAAGGATAATTTGAAATGTGGATGATGCAAGCCAGAGGTTAAACCAGAAACATTCAAATCACTGGTGTCATTTAACCAAATACTGTAGGCTACAATCTAATTATAATGTTATGGTAGGTTTAATCTATATATTTATTAATTTGTTTAATTATCGATTTATTTATGTATTTATTCTAATTCAAAATCATTGAAGTAGTTTTTTGTTCCAGAAGCAGATGGCCACTGGCAGGAATGACCTCCTGTACCTTTCTGTGTTGCAGCGGTCCTGAAGAAGTCTCTCATTAAACACACTCTGTCATTCCCTTGTATTGTGTAGATGGTGTGAAGAATTGTCCATTATGTCCAGCAGCTTGTGCAGAATTCCTCGCTGGACAATCAGCTCCAGCGGCTCCAGTTATCCCCAGCATAGAACCAGCCTTATTGATCAGTTTGTTCAGTCTCTTTAAGTCTCTGGTTCTAATGCTGCTGCCCCAGCAGATGGCTGCAAAGCTGATTGCACTTTCCACAACAGACTTAAGATGTGCAACATCTTGGAGCAGAAATTAGATGATCTCAGCTTCCTTAAGAAGTAAAGTCTGCTCTGTACTTGCTTGTGAGGCAATGCAAGTTTATTTGTATGGCACATTTCATGTTCAAGACAATTCAAAGTGCTTTACACAAACCATTAAAAGCATTATGAAGAGACATGTTGGCAACCTCTGTCTAATCTGTTGTCCAGCTGAACTTCATTTGTAGGCATTTTTAGTCCTCCTCCACCACCTCCTCTCACATAATCTAAGTTATAAATAAATGATTATAAAATAAGTTTATCAGAAATGTAAATACATGTATTATAAAGGAAGAAAGAAAGAAAGAAAGAAATGTATCATAATTTAAGTATAAGTTTATTTAAGATAGATAGATAGATAGATAGATAGATAGATAGATAGATAGATAGATAGATAGATAGATAGATAGATAGAT
>JAOXYM010000013.1:12989798-13026429 GCA_028567055.1 Leptatherina wallacei
CCCCCCCCCCCCCCCCCCCCCATTCTTTCCTCATAACTCTCAGAGGAGACAAATATATAATAAAACAAAATACAGTCAAACAAAGTGTGGCACCAGGGACCTGAAAACACACAGCCAGCAGCTTCTTCTTACTGAAGAACCACTTTGAGGAATTATCTCATTTGTCTCATTAGCTGAACGTTAAAATTCTCATTTGATACTTCCACGGTTATTTTTTCTTTAAGGAAAAGTGATCAAGCAACACAAGGTATCTGCCAGGAAGTACCAATTACTCTTTAACTGGTGGAATGAATTAAATTAATAAAGGCAAGTTTGTTAAGGTTTGCAGTCAAATAAAAAAAAAGAAATCCTTAAAACTGAACAAAGACATTCTTTACATAACGTTCAGTGTCAACATATAGTCAAAGTATCAATGTGCCGCAACATCAAGTGTCCAATTACAAGAAAGCTTTCACTCAAAATGTTCATTTCGTGGAAGTACAGAATTTCCAGGAGGCTCATCAAAGTTTCTACAATACTTCACAATGTTGACTAACCTACATGTCTCTTGAAGCTTTACGAAGGATCTAATATTGTAGTTGGAAGTATCTCTAGTTTTCCCTGAACAACTTTTTAGGTGAGTGGGATTCATTAACAGAATAACTCAGCATGCTTTTGTTGTTTGAGAATCTTAAAAACATCATGATTATAGTTTGCAAATTAATTTTGTGTAATAAAAAGCAAAGTTTCCATCTATGAAAGAGTAGAAGTACTAAAGTGGTGGGAAAAGCATATATGAAACTAAATCTATAAGTACACGCAATCAAAATAATCCAATGAAAGGATGAACTTGCATTCAAAGAATCCAGTTTTAGTACTACTATATATGATGTTTTGGGAGAAATTTTATTCCCGTTACGTAAGAAGGGTTTGTTTTTATCTTTTTTAATTACTTACGGACATTATAGAAAATTTAGATGAAAAGCAATGTAACAAACAAAAATAATTCAATGTCTATAGAGATTATTGTAGCGTCCCTGTTAATAGTGTACAAACCACAAATCTCTAAATCTTCAAGACTTTAGAGAAACAAGCTTGAAACCATCCTGAGATTTATATCAACTCATAAATTTGTAAATTAAAACATTAACATTTCCATCTTGGCCAGGGCACAGATGTAAAAGTGACTTGTAAAGATATTCCTGGTTGACATAAACATTTTCTGATAATCATTAATCCTACATTTTTTACTATCATTAACTTATCACATTTGGAAAGACAATTCATTGGACGGGTTGGGTAAAAAAACTTGTAATCTGCAAAATAACTAGTGATTAAAACTGTTGCCTTATGTAAAACCGAGTAAAAATGATTATATATCTCTTAGTTATTGTGAACTACTAAAAAAACCAGTACAGGACACCTGTGCTCAGTATATTCAGAAGAAAAAACTACTGATCTATACTGAAAACACGTCAGACATAGGTGTGAAGATTCTTTGTTGCTATCCATCATTATGTTTCAACACATCCTGCCATCCTCAAAAAATATATTCATATCTTAAGGTGATTGTAGGCAAGATTAAAAATAGTCAGCACTGTTAATTGAATGAGTATTGACAACAAATCTGTAGATATTATGATCTGATATCGGATATTTACTTATTCAGTCTGAGTCTATGTTAATGTTTTATTTAACATGGAAGTTTAAAAGCTCAACTCTGAAATCTAACCCATGTTTTCATAGCGCTGTGGATCCCAACTCCCCTTGCCATAGTAAAAGACTCAGTGTATCAGGGAAACCAAAATAATTACAAACTAAACAGGGAGTGAGATTTGTGTGAGTGTGTCTCAGAGCTTGTCCCATTGCCATGTATTTAATGTTTATCGGGGACTATGAAGATTTTTTTTATCCAAAATTCAAGAGAAAGAGACTGAAATAAAAGGGGGTAAAAATGTGTCAAACACCTATAGATAGCTTGTCTAGAAATAGCAGATATCCAGGAATTTCAGTGGAAAGTAAATTAGCCTTCATTTCTCCCATGAAACACCTTGCAGCTGTCTAGCCTTAGTGTTCCAGTGCATTGCCATATGCAGCTGAACAATAGATCATAACAGGGCTGTGGGTCTGTGTACAGTAGTGGGCAGATGAAGAGCCAGACAGCCATGTAAGGTAGCAGGCAGCATATTGGCCTGCTGGCTTCTGCTGGTGTGACTGATGTATGGCTGCCCAGATCCATACTGGTCTGTACAGAGTGGCAACAGGTGACTCACATGAGTGGAAGTATTCTCGCCTTTATCCACATTAGATCCACTTTGTAGGTCATGCAATCCCTAACTCTCCCCTGTGCAAAACCAATGTAGCTAAACTTAAACATGCTCATTCTTAATTTTAATCCTCGCTGGAGGGATGTGCACACCTCCCCTGCAGTCCAGCACCCAAACAGCTGCTGCGTTTCTAAGACTGACTCTCTGCATGGGTTGACATTCAAATATATCCTGTGAACTTTGACATATATGAAAGATGTTACTCTAATAAACTGAAATAACCCTAGTTTCTTTTGATTATTATCTCAATACCCCCTAAACTCACCAATACATAAATCACTCAGAGTAAAATTACCATGACTGAGCTGAATAATGACAGCTTGGCTATGTTTGGCATTCTCTAGTTGTTGATGTCTCTGTTTTAACTGGAACTAATGAAACTTGTTCATGTGTGACATCAGAGTGCTGTGTTTTTACAGAAAAACACTACTGAGTTGTCACAACACTGAACCTAACTTACTTTGGTTACAGTACTCCTGATGTCTTTTAAAAGAAGACCTAAGAAGAAACATTGTTAATAAAAGGAAAAATTGCAGCTTTTCAGCTTACAAAACACAGAACGTGGGAACAGAAACATTTAGACTCTAAGGTCAGCATTTTATCTGGACTTTGTGTGCGACACAGGCACCAGAGAACGGGACTAAAAGCACGGTATAAAGTCACTATTTGCTTATTTTTTTCTTTTTTTTTTCTCCCCATTTTCCATTTCCCTTTTTTTCCCTCAGCTATCACGCATGTTATCTTTCTTCTGAATAAATGTTTTTATATTTGCAGTTGCAAGACCACTGTTGGGTTTATCTGGCAAAAACTAGTTTATGAACATAGCTCATGAATGAAAACGTCAAATATATATCTAAAAGAAAATACATATAGGAAAATTATACCCATAAAATGTTGTAAAAACAGTGAAAGACAAGAGACGTATACAATTAAAGTTTTATCAAATAAGTGAAAAACATAAAATTAGGAATAAATAAAGCTGCTGTAAAAGCTGAAGATCAACTTCTCATATTTACCCAGTAATTTTTTTATTCAAAATACTGATACTTATAGTGAGAAAAAATAGTGAAGATTCAGATTTGAGACTGAAAAGTGTCACTCAACAAGTGAAATTGTTAGCTGAGAGGTTGATGAAAATTGTTGGCTAACAGTGAAGATTTACAGCTGGAATTGTAAGCTAACAGTAAAACAATAAAGTAACAGTAAAATAAAAACAATTAGTTTTACAAGTTTTAGATGTGTCATTGAAATTAGTTAAATCTATTTAAAGTCAAATGGAGTAGAAGTAGTGGTTGAAAAGTAAGACTACAAACACTTAAGAACCAACTGATACTAACCTGAATTAAACCAGTAAGATAAGTTTTAAAGTCCAGGACTTGTTTGAAATGAATTCAGCTGAACACACTGGGACCCTCCATTATGAGTAAGCCTTCATTTATTCCTTCAGCACTGAAGCTTAAAGTGACCATTAATGTATGATGCTGTTATTTCAAGATCACAAGATGTTAACGAAGCTCGTTTTCATAAGTTCATTTTTTTCATGATCTTAAGAAAAATGGGCCTTCTGTGGAGATAACCAGATACCGTAACCGGTAATCTCAATATAAGCTTGTTCTCACGAGATCATGCGATGATGAAGGCGAGCCTGAAAATGAGTAATAAACACCTTATTTATTAGGTAATTGTTGCAGCTGGTCAGACTCTATAACAGCCATTTGAGGCAAGCCGTGTTATTCGACCAGTTTCCCAACAATGGCTTTCCTCAACAAAAACAAAGTAAATCCTTTGTTTTTATCAAAGATTTAAAACATAATCTAACCATTATCTTGCAATAAAAACTAATTATTCTGTTATCTTGAGAAAACAATCAATGTTTCTCAAGATAACAAGACTAATAACTCATTATCTTCAGATAATGATATTGAGGGAAAAAAAGTTTTCAAGCACAGCTGCTATCGGCTTCAGAATGTTTTATATGAAACTTTGATATTTTACATAACAGAGTTTTCGTGCCACGTTTCACATTCTCAAAATAATGATCATAATGTCCGATAATGTGTTTTCTTCCTTATGAAAACACATTATTATTATAACATATGCTCAACACACTGTGTTGCTGAAGTTTACCTTCATCCTCTACAAATTCCCTCATATACATAATAATACAATTGTGCTTAACGCATTACACGGTGTAAATATTGTTTCCTATGCTGATGATAGTCTAAACATGGCCAAATAATGGGAAGTAAGCTGAGGAAGTGCATACTCCACCATCTAATTGCTTAAGCATTGATGAGGATAGGATGAAGCAAACACTGTATCCCGATCAACTAGGAGAATTCAGTACGGCTTAATACTGAAAGCTCTGCCCTGTGTAGTCGTCAGCCTGTGAATAGATTGCATGTTGAAGTTCTTCAACTCATCAACCAGGCAGTAAAACTGTCAGTTATGTTTTATGAATGTTAAGAGTTAGAAAGGGTTGTTGAGAAACTTTGGCTGTTTCCATTTATTATAGCAAAGTTCAAATTCATGCTCTGAGACGTGTTAATGCTGAGGAGCGTCCGACAAACTGGAGGATTTATTCATGTGTTGCTGGGCAGAGAAAATGTGCTACATTTTTCCTGTTGTGTCTGCAGCGGGTCACAGAAGGAGCCATCTCTTTGTGGCGATTCGGTGCAGTTGCTGCTCGTTCTCTCACCACCCCTCTCAGCTGTCTGGCCACGCTCCAGACCAGCTCAACGTTAGTGCGTACACATCTGATGGAAAATTTTCATACAGCCACAAACAGTGAGTCCTGTTTGAGTTTACCTTGAAATAGTGAAATGATGTCATTCTTGGCTTAAGTTAACACCAAGTATACGTTCTCTCTTAGTTTATCATATTTCAATCAGAGATTTGGTTTGCATGGAGCTCTTCTAGCTCACCAACTCCCTATGTAGGAAACACACACACACACACACACACACACATAAACACAACACGGAGAGTTCATCGCTGACATTTTGATCAATGTCAAATAGAAGTAAGTCATAGGTGAATGATGCCCTGTTTAAACAGTTTGCCATTCTGAATACCTTTATAACCAGGTTGTCCATTACTTCTCCATTACTCTGCTACTGAGATTATAAACAAATCCGACAGCTGTGACGGTCCACAGGCAAACCAGACCGCTCAGCAAAGGGTACAACATATCACAGTAAATCCCTGGTTATTGCCAGCAGCGAAAGTATGACAGACAGCCAGTGGTGACAAAAAGTGCTTTTAAACAATGAAGTGGTTCACTGAGAGAGCTCAGCTGTGACCTCTGACCCTCCCACTCCTGGATTCTTTTAATGCTTTGCTTCTTTTGTCCTCCGGAAATCATATTGTTTAGGATTGCTTCCTTTGAGAGCAGGGACAGGTAGTCGAAGGAAGGAGGCAGACACTGCTGACTCTCAGCAGTGAATCTGAATTCTGCTTTGCTAACTTACCCCAGAAAGGAAAAGCTCAATTTTTAACCACAGTGAGAAAAAAGTTAGTGTATCATTTCTAGATTGAAGTCGTTTGTACATGAGTGCATAAACTGTATCAATACAGTGCTGAGCTAACATTCCTTCACAAGTTCTGAATTATTTTATTCTTTTTCTCCACAACATCTGACATAATAAGTTTTCTTTTTCTTAACTATAGGGATTTGTCAAGTGATGCAACTTTTTTAGATTAATATTAGGCATACAAACCAGAAAACTCTTTGGTTGATTAACCCTGGTGACTTTGGTGATCCCCTGACTTCCTGTTATGCCACCCAGGAATGTGGTTTTTGATCTCTCAACACCTCATTTAATACTAAATCAAACCAAACCAAAGAACAAATGACTAAAACATTTTTCCAAAAGGATTTTTGTTGTCTCGCTTATAGGTCTTTGTTTACAAGTACTTTCTACCTCCAAAACCAATAACAGACCATCACAAGGTTGAGCTTGAATTAATCCACGCAGTCTACACAGGTAAGGAAGGCCTGTTGTCAGTCTTAGCTGATAAGAGCAAGGCTGTTTTAATGTGTAACCTCCTGCCATTGTGCAGACTGGACTCTCACTCCCTTCCTCCAGCTCTCAGCCTGTTTGTGATTTACTTCCAGTAAAGATCATCAGTTGTATTGGAGCAAGGCTATGAGCCAGTTCCCGAGTGAGACCGGGATCCAGTTCACCAGCTGGTTTTCAAACTATAACAGGTATTTGGTGTTGCAGGAAAAAAAATTAACAAAAGACAAACAAGCCTTCCTGTGATTTGAATTAGCACATCAGCTCTGGGTCTGGATAGAGAATATCTCCTCTCCCAAATGTTGCCATAAGGGTGTTCTGTTTCCTGATGATTTTCCATCTTATTGCCTTATATATACTTAATACAGACTCTGAGGGAGGAGAGACAGAAAGAGGGACAGATGGTCATGGTCATTACTTTCCAACACATAACCAGAGTCAGCCAGTTAATTCAAAGCCACGCAGAGTAGACTGAGGTGATAACTTATTCTGGAGGCAACCACACTTGGATTACATTCAGGATGAGGTGAAAGTTGGTAAGAGGGGGCATCAATTCCCTGTTTTTCCCTTTTGTGATTGTAGTTGTTATACAGTATATCATTTTCCCACTTTGCGCACCATTAAAGCTTTCAGGAACGTATACATTTTCTATAGCCTCGCCAAGTTAGGTCGGTAACTTAAACTGTGTGACGTACCAGAAAAACTTGTTTCAGCTGTTCTTCCTTACAACTCATTTGTCTTTACATTGTATGAAAGTTGCCACACAAACACGTAGCATATAGAAGTTGGAGGTTGTCTCTTAATGGGCTTTTTTTAACCTCTCCGTGATGGGGGTCATTTATGACACCCATAAAGCTGTCTGGTGAACCGCCTTATAGGGTCATTCTCGGCTGAGACTCGCGAGCCTGTCACTGCCATGTTTGGGTCTCAACAGGACTCCGACAAATGCTTGAGTCAAGAGATGAAGTACGCACACACTAACTTAGATGGAGGGATCTGATTGACGCCACCCAAGAGATGGGGATCTGTAGGCAGGTTTGTGTCGTCACAGCAACCGCTTTGTCGTTGTGAGTGAAGACTGCTGATGATGTTTTGCAGGCAGCTCAGACCAGGTCACAACTCTAAAAGGACAAAGTCTTCTGGCATTGACTCCGTTACCCTCTCTGCTTGTCTGTCATGCATAATTTGGAGAGAATTCAAACAAACATAATATTGAATCATTTCTCTTGAAACAATATTATTTACTTTTACATGATTCTTAAGCTTCCTTTCCCATCTCGGTCTCCCTCTCTCATGGGAAAATGGTTGTTCTCATACCACAGTATCCAGTCCTCCAGCAATTCACAGGCTATTTTTACGCACACAATGCCACACACACTCATGTCATTCCATTCAGCAGGAATGTGCGAAACCTATAGCTGCCCATGACTTATTATTTGTATTTCTCTTTTCCCCCTTCTTCTCCTAATCTGTTCATCTTCCACCTCAGTAACTTCACCTTTTCACCTCTGCTGATCCCTCTTTTCACCACTCCTGCCCTCCTTTTCCAGCCTCTGTGTCTCAGGTGTGTGTCCGCGCCGTGAGCAGTGATGGGGGACTGGAGTCTTCTGGGGAATTTCCTAGAGGAAGTCCAAGAACACTCCACTTCGGTTGGAAAGGTCTGGCTCACCATTCTTTTTATCTTTCGTATCCTGGTGCTGGGCACGGCGGCGGAGTCTTCCTGGGGCGACGAGCAGAGCGACTTCCTTTGTGACACTCAGCAGCCCGGATGCACCAACGTGTGTTATGACAGTGCTTTCCCCATCGCCCACATCCGTTACTGGGTGCTGCAGATTGTGTTTGTCTCAACGCCATCCCTCATTTACATGGGCCATGCAATGCACATAGTTCGCAGAGAGGAGAAGCAGAAAAGGAAGGAGCAGGAGGAGAGAGAAGCAAGGGGGGAGGATAGAGGAGACCTGCATGGGGAGAAAGAGTACCTCCAGCAGAAGGAGAGTGGTAAGGAGATGATATCACATGGGCCTGGTCGTATTCGCTTAAAAGGAGCCTTGCTGCACACTTATATCCTGAGCATCCTGATAAGAACTGTGATGGAGGTGACGTTCATAGTGGTGCAGTATCTGATTTATGGGGTGTTCCTCAAAGCACTCTACCATTGCAAAACTTGGCCCTGCCCCAACCCTGTCAACTGCTACATGTCTCGGCCCACAGAGAAGAACATTTTCATCGTTTTCATGCTGGTGGTGGCCAGCGTGTCTCTTCTGCTATCTGTGTTGGAGCTCTATCATCTTGGCTGGAAGAGCATGAGGAAGTGCATGCGCAAAAAGATGATGCAAAGGAACAGCCACGGAGCAGTGACAGTGGCTGTGTCTGCCGCCTTGGAGCCCAACACACCGACAAGACCCTCTGTCTCCTGCACTCCACCTCCTGACTTCAACCAGTGCCTGAAAGCTCAGAGTTCCATGAACCCTATGGCTTCCATGGCCTCTCATCCCTTCAACAACAGGATGGCCCTGCAGCAGAACTCAGTTAACCTGGCCACTGAGCGGCACCACAGCTGTGACAACCTAGAGGATGAGGAGGACTTCCTGAGGATGAGATACGAGCAGCCGCCCGCACAGCTTCCCAACAGCTGCTCACAACTGCCTCTGCTGCACTCTGGCTGCATGAAGGACAATCGGCGCCTTAGCAAAACCAGTGGCACTAGCAGCCGGGCACGCCAAGACGACCTGGCAGTATAGATTCAACAGAGAGCAGCTGAAGAATGCAGACAGGAGAAAGGGTTGGACTTTCAGATCCAAAGAGTGAGGACAGAAAGATGGGTTTTAAAGACACAAATATGACAAGCATCATTAGCACTGGCTAACTATGCAAACTCTAACACTGAGGCCTCACACTTGACTGCAGAAGATGGATTTGATGTCAAACAATGAAACTAAGAAAGAGAGGGCCCTGAGATATTTGCATATCTATGTGGGCTGATAGGGTGTCCTAAAGCTTGAAAAAAAAACTGCAAACCAAACTGCAAAATGAGAATATTGAGAACAGGGTAACAGGTGTGATACCTGACTATTGCACATTGTATGTTTTCCTTAAGGCTGAAACAAAGGGATGAGAATAACACGGTTCGTGTGTTTTTTGTGAGACAGCTTTTGAATTTATTTTAAGACAAAGCAAATAGATAAAACTCATCTCAATTATTCTATTAAGTACAGATAAGCCTTTGACTTAAGCACTGTGTTATCTCAACTGCAAAAACTTAGGGCTATGATGAATAAAAATGAAGAGCTGGTTTGGCATAAACTGTGACTATTTCCTTGCATTTACAGTACATTGAAATGAATGAATGAATGAATTATACTTTATTTTATATTTTAAATACGTGCCTTATCAAAAATCTTCTATCTTATTGATATATGCTGTTAAAAATGACATATTTTTCTTAAAATTCTTCATCTAAATACCTGATTGCACTATACTTTGAGGTCAACAAACATGTAACTCAAAAATAATAACTTAAAGTGTGAGTAAAAGTGTATCCATCAGTCATTATTTTGGCAGGATTCTTTATGTGCAGATGTGGAGAGAGAATGTAATCTGTTTTGTTTTCATTTCTGAAGGTTTATAAAGGAGAAATAAAAAGAAAGGCTACTGTTCGGATGCCGGTAACAAGCAGCTTCAGCCACAAGGTGGCGACATTGCACTTGCATTTTTCAGTTTATTTCCTGGAGCCGTTGTGTATGCAGTAGTTCCTATTTGCAATCTATGTTTCTTATGATTTATTTGAATGCATTTTATTTCACGTCCACTGAATAGTTCTGACTATATTAGGAATATTTGTGCTAATGAATGAATGTTATTATAAGTAGAGGTTTGAAAGTGTATTGTATTTATCTGTTTCAAACATGACTTATGCTCAGTCTTCCGTACATTCAGTGCAGTTTTTGGTTTGTTCACATAAACTTTCATGCAGTAAATATTGTCACTACCCTACAGCAAACCAATAAATCATCTACCATGCAGTCTACTGTGTTTTCCTAAAAGTATATTTCCTATTAAGTCGGTGCTTTGAATAAATTGTTTTTTTTTCAGATTTCAGTGGCACATCAACCTACAAACATCAATTTTCATTACATATTTAAAATGTGGTAAATTCACAAAAACCGCAACATATACAAGAATTCAAGACAAAGAGATGCAAGTACCAGCTGTACACTTTCTGTTATAGCCATGAAGGACCCGAAGGAGCCAGCTTGGGGAGATAGAAATATTTACACAAACAAAGACTGTCTCGTCATTTCTGCCAAGAAACTGAGCTCTGGTATCCAACTAGATCTTTCAAAAGCCGAAACCCTGAAATTACAAATTGCAGAATTTTTCAAGTTTTCATTGTGTTTTTTTTTTATCATTATTACTGAGTTTTACAGCACAACATTATATTTAGAGATTAAGCAGTGGTCAAGATGATGACTCAGTATTGATGTTTTTGTGATGTAAAACTGTGTTGTTGATTTATAAACACAACTTAATGTTGCATTCATAAAAAAAATGGTTTCAGATTACCGTTCTACTTCTTCTGTCAGGCTGTCTTGTTTTCAGCAATACTCTACAAACCTAGCACAGATTTCTGCTGATTGAAAGTCACTCTGATTAACAAAAGGAATATGTAATCAAGATTGTTGTTGTTTTTATTACTATGAGTTTTAGGATATAAGTAATGACACTGAATTTCAGATCAGATAAGACTACAACAAAATTCAGAGATTTTCATATTATGATCCATCACATATTTTAAATGTATCTTCAAATCTCACACAGTTCCAGGAAATGTTTTTAGATAAATGTGGTTTTGTTAAAAAAAACAGGATTGGGTAATAAAAAATCCTACATAATTGTGATAGCATAATGCTATTGCAAAAGATGTAACATAATCAGTCCAAACTGCATTAGGAAAAGTGTGACATTAGGTAAAGCTCATGGTGAACAATCCCTGCATTGTATTTTGGTTACATCTAATAATATCTATTTGATAATCATGAATTTTTTCTACCATGGCTTTTCTTTTTTTTATCATCCACACATTTCATAAGTTGCAAAATAGACCTATTATACAGAGTTTTTGCCAGTGCTATTTTTGTAGGGGTCATTTGATTTGACCTGTCCTGGTATTAGGGGTATTATCATTATTACTACAAACAAAAAAAATCTGTGATTCAAAAAAATTTATTTAATTTAAAAAAGAATTTTTGAAAAAGGTAGAAAAAGCATTCAGTAGCATCAATGCAGATACACTGATATCCTGAGGAGGGCAGTAGTGTACTTTGAAGCACCGCTTCCACTGTAAATCTTAAAGAGAAAAAGAAGAGCAGCTACGAACTGATGGAAATACAGGGAAATGTAGTTTTATCTATGTCTATGTAACCTTCACGGTTACTGTAAATAATATTTTGTGGCCTACAGTTCCCGACAACATGTCCAACCGAGCCGGTGTCAAGAGTTGCCGAATGACAAGTGAAGCTGTTTTCCGTTGAAGGTAGCTCCTCATTTTATCTTCCGTTTTTAAAAAAAGTATTTTAAAGAATAAGTAGGTGATAACGACTGAGCTGACTACAAGCTACATACTTGTTGCGCAGTAAGCTGGTCTGTACGCAGAGAGAGATGCTAGACTTCGTGTTATCATGTTACGTTGAAACGGGACAGTTTTGAAAGAGTTGACGTACCTGTGTGCTCAGGTTTCGTAACGTGCCTCAGATAGCTGAGAATTTGTGTTGAAAAAAGTGTCAGCTTTCTAACTCGGGTTAGTAGCAGTGTAAATAGTCCCAGTTGTTCTGTTTTTCAAAGTTTATGGTAAAATGGGGTTATAAACGTTACGCCACCTACAGATCTTGGTGCCCACACGAATTAAATTGTCTTTACTCCTGCTTTTATAGTTGGCTAACTTGCCTCCTGCATCATCATTGTCACCACTGTACATGATAGGAAATTTAAAAGTGCATGTAGCTACTATAGCTGAAAGCTGAAGCGATTAATCGGAGATCTTTTAATCGGTGTACTCTTCTACTCCATTTAATCGCGTTAATTTATGTGCATCAAGTTGTTGAAAACTTTGTCTTTCTGTTTTCTTCAGATGGACTGATTAGATTGAACTTTTTATTTTATAAAAATGGATTGTAATGAAACATGGTTTGATGATAATCAGCTGAAATGATCAGTCTAGTTGAAATGATGATCAATTGATGGAATATCGATGATGAAACATTAGTTTTTAACAGCTTTTATTGTGGTTGACTGAAAACAATATCGATTTTCACTACAAAACAGATTTCTAATAACATAAACATAACATAAAACTGAGAACGCAGGGAGCTGTTTTTCCTCTCTGATCATGGTAGCTGCATTTTGTAAAACTAGCAAGAATCTGTGTTTTGGTGCATTGGATGTATGTGCACCTGCAGTAGTTGAACATGGTTCACTTGGCCATGGTCGGCATTGATGTGTTTGGTACAGTTTCTCTCAAACAGACCAGTGACTGTTCCTATGCTGGACCATCAACCATGACTTTTTCCAGACGTGTGACGAAGGCCTCACTATTGCATCCTTTTCAAAGCCATAACCATTGAATTTTTTGAAGCGGTCAAAGGGTTTATCATTTTATGTGGGACTTCTGAGCCTGGGACAAAATCATCATTCCTTTCTATTATAAATCAATGAAGTAGAACTAAGTGTTTGAAAGAATGAAAGCATTGCCATTAAAAGAAATTGAAGCCAATATAACTTAGATTTAAAAGATAAGAAGTTCATGTTTGATTTAGTTTTTAATTCTGGGATTGTTCAGGAATTTTGTTTTCGTTTACAGGTCAGTCATGAGAACTCTTTTGGGCAAAGCAGGTCTGTTAGGATCGGTGTCGGCAGCTTTTGGCTCAATATTGTGGTCACAACAGAAGACCGAATCAGATGTGGTCACTTTGAATTCTCCTGCTGCTGACTCAAACCCCAGTTCGCCCTATGAACTCAAATTGGTCCAAGTTTTGTTCCGGCACGGTGCTCGAACACCACTAAAGTCAATACCTGATGTGATAGAGGTAAAACTTTATGTTTCATCAACTCACTTAGTCTATTTATCTTTAAATAAATTCCCATATTATTATATACTATATCTTAACAATTATGCAATTCTTTGTCTGAATGTCATCATTTCATCAAAGGCCCAGTGGGTCCCAACGCTGCTGGAGCCTCCACCTCACACCCAGATCAACTATGTTGTGACAGATCTTCAGGGTGGACCCAGGCCTCCAGCTCCTGTAGAGGACAGCTATCGGAAGAATATATTGACCGTGAGTAGGTGCGCTTTGTGTTGCATGATTCCTGCACATGGCAGTCAAATAGCAGGACATGTGTCTAGTTGGGCAAATCAACTCAAACATGTTATGCCGCTACTTTTTAGGCATATGAAAAGCTTTTGATTGTTATTTTTCATGTCTTGTGGTAAAGAAATGTCTATTTAATGGATCAGTTTAAACGTTTTTGGACGCACAGGTTTGTTTTGTTTTTTTCTCAACTATTACTTGGTAGCGATAGACTTGTAGACTCTGCATGTTCAAGGTAAAAAGCTAAAAAGGAGGAAATGATCTTACTAAAGAGGTGAGTTAGTTTGTTCATTTTGTAGATGTGGAGGTACAGCCTCAAAAATCTGGCTTATTGTTTATACATAACTGGTTAATGTTGTGTTCTTACACTATCTGATGCATTTCAATCTTAGCAAGGCTTCATAAAACCCTTTAAAATTTGTTTGTCATTAATTCACACAATCATGGTGGCTGGTAGATAAAATGACAACCTTAAATAAAGGGAACCATCACTCCACAGTTGTGCACTTGAGGCACATGGGGCATCCACCTTGCTATTTGTGCTACTGCCTTGCAGTTTGTGTCATGTTCCCCTGTGCTTCCTTAAAGGATCTTTCTTCTCTCTTACTGATCACCCTGGGTGAGTGCATTTCTACTGCCTTCTTCATGGTTAGACATGAAGCCAAGAAAGATTCACAAGAAAGAAAGATTGAGCCTCCAAACAGCTTCACTTCTGATAATAGTGTTTGTCCGTCAGCTGGAGGAAAAGAAGGCATCAAGCAGAGGTCACTAATTAGCGGCCCGCTGTCTGGGTCCTGACCCAGAAGCTGTCCCATACAGACCTGAACCTCCATCCAAAACAGAAAGTTGTGATTTATAACCCGGTGGAGCGCTTCAGGTCCAGCATATGTGGTTTAGCGGACAGGGAAATGCACAGACCGATTGCATGCGAGTTAAGCCATCCCACGCGATCAGCAAATCAAGTCTGTTTACTGGATGGAACGTTGCAACTCTACAGTGCAGACAGATGTGAGAGGTAGAGGCAAGTAGCACATTGAAATGCGGTAGAAATAAAAAGAAAGATAGTGATACATGCAGAAAAAACTAAGGGAAAGAAGGAGACTGCATCAGAGAAAGTTGAGAAATTTACAGATGAGACAAAGAAAGGTTGAGAAAAATAAGGAAGAAATAGCGTTCTCCAAAAAAGGAAAGTGGACAATGAAGAAAGAGAATACAGACTGATTTCTATTCCTACTTCCACCTGGGAGCGCTGCAACTGTGGCACTTCTTGAAAGTGTCACAAATTGAGACCTTTGAGTCAAGTTGTGAAACAAAAAAAGGGGAAATTAAAGGTTTTTCTCTCCCTGTTTTTTTCTCTAGTTAAGCTCTGCATCTGAACATGCACAATTTTCACCTTTTATTTATTTTCTCTTATTTAAAAATTCTGCTCTATTTTTATTTCCTAAACGAGAGAACATCATATATATCAGCAGGTGTAAATATAGTTTTACGGAAGCTTGAAGTGATAAGCTTTTCTTATTTCCCCTTGGGTGGAAGCTCTACTCTTCCGAACAGTTCTATGTTGCGTATGAATAAATATTGTCAAAATTACTTATATTTTGCATTCAATTGATTTGATCAGACAGTCAGGTATTGATTAAATGCAGATGCTGATACAACTAGTAGACTACTTGAATATATATCACACTAAATAGTTAGAGATTATGATCTTCTGGACCTTTGCTTCAAGAAATTTGATCTAAATGGACCTCCTTAAATTTTAATTGAATACCCCTAGCATAGAGGGTCTTCCACTGTGATAAGTCAGAACAATTGATCATTTTCATGTTTGATAGCAGATGTTTTCTGCAAAAAAAATAAAAAATTCTAGAGGTATTCATTATTTTCATGATATTCTCATAAATAAATTACAGATTGTTCTTTCAGTATTGTGTAGCATCAGTGCTAAAAGCAGGAAATGAGCTGTGGAAACAAGTTCAACTTGTACCAAGGTGTCCAGCTGCTTCCTGGTAAAGAGATTTGGTGAGAAGCAAATAGATAGCTTGATCCGAACAAAAACCTGTATTTGTCATGGTTTGATGCAATAAATGAGATTAAATAGAGTCATTGGACTGCAATGAACTGGCGACCTGTACGAGGTGTACCCTACCTCTCGCCTGCTAATTGCTGGGATAGGCTCCGGCTTCACTGCGACCCTGAATTGAAATAGGCCCTATAGAAAATGAATGAGAATAGAAAATTAATGTATGAAAGTCATTTTAGACTGATCCATACAAGGCCAAGTATAGATGGCATATATTTAGGATAACCACCAGAAGAAAATATCGAAATAATGACACAATATCATTGCTAGCTGTACCTGTAACATCTAACAAAATTCACATGGACTGCAATTTTACATGATAACAAAATGGTCATCACAACTGTAATGATGACGGGGCTCTAGTTTTATATGTCGTGAGCTGACTGTGTAATTACGGAGTGTGACTGCATGCTTTTTAAATGTTTAACACCCTGATTAGAGTATTTCTCCCTCTAGTGGCCAAATCAAGTCTCTACAGATTTAACTGAGCTGGGGTCATTCATTGACCTCCTGTCTGTGATTTGGCTGAACTGTGTATGGACTTTCACTTGATGTGTCCTGTTTGCCAGGCATTGTGTCTGGAAATGTTACTTTCCTGTGCTGAGTTAGCTGCTTGGCTAAAGAGGTTTAAATCCACTGGATTTGGCTTATAAAACTAAATCCCACAGCATGGGACCTGGGCCATGTACCACATTCTGTTAGGATTCCTGCATCTGATCACAAGTGTGTTTCTGCTGGCTACATCTGTTTGTATAACCTGATTATTTTTTTTCTTTTTCATGTTGTACTTGGCAGGGTGGCACATTCCCAGGTCAGTTAACCACAACAGGCATGCAGCAGCTGTACGAGCTGGGCAAGAGGTTAAGGAGGAGGTACATTGAGGAGAGTCCCTTCCTTAGCTTCACCTATACACCTGCTGAGGTCTAGTAAGTGTTGCACGTCATGGTGGTTGCAGATTTTGTGGATTGCTTTTATGTGAGTACACATGTTACCATTTTAAAGCTGGCTGCCTTCCATGACCTGTTTTTCATTTTTCTCATTTTAGTGTGCGCTCCACAAACATCGTGAGAACCATTGAATCTGCAAAATGCCTGGTAGCAGGCCTTTTCCTGCAAAAGCAAATAGGTAGAGCAGATATCCATGTTTGCATCTTGTTATCTTATTCTCTATCTCAGCTCATATGTTGGGTTTGTTTTTGTTCTTTGGCCATTTGCTTTTTTTTTTTTTTTTTTATAGAAATCGTGCCTATCTTTACTACGAAGGCAGAGTCTGAAATTCTGTATCCTAACTACCATGGATGCAAGCAGCTCAAAATCCTTGGCAGGTATGTCAAATCTATTTTCCTACCAGCCAGAGTCACATCACACCTAGACCATTCCATGCACTCGCAACCATAAGCTGGAAACCAGATAATGTGCTGTGTGAATTTATAAGCAGAGTTAGAGATGTCTCTGACAGGTTGTCATGGTGTATCTGTGTTTCATGGCTGACACTGTGTGCTTTCTTTGCAGCCACCGCTGGGCAGAGTCATCCACTCTGCCAGACATAGCTGCAGACCTGCAGAGCATCCAGAGTGAACTGGGGATTACCACAAACCAGCACGTTGACTTCATCCTCATTAGGGATGACATGGTTGCCAGAGAGGTGACACTGTTTCTCCGTGATCCATGTGACTTTTTGTTAGGTTTCAACACAAGCTATCAGAATGCATACGATCATCTTGACAACTTAGACCAGGTTATGGTGAATGAAACTAGCAGAACTGAACAAGCTTTTAGAGATTTTACCAAGATTTGTGGTATCCAAGATGATGATTTTAAAGAGTTTCTGTATTTTAGACTTCATATCAATATTTGTAGTCATGTATGCTAATATTATGGAATATCAAAAGTTTCTGCTGCTTCTCGAAGACAACGTCCAAGTTGAACTTCCTATTTAGCTCATTCCTCCTGCTTCTATGGTGATCTGAGTTCTCTTCCATTTTCTAAAGATCTTATTGATGTTACTATACCATTTTCTCTCCCTGCCTAAACATAGCAGTGATGGTCAATGTGCTGTTGGTGTTGCTATGATACACTTGAAAGCAGCAGCAGTATTATTAGACTTCTCTTAAGGCTTTTGATTCACCGCTTGCCAGATACTAAACCCTAGCTCTCATCTTTAAGTCTGTGGTTCACAACCATTTTCTTTGGTTGGCTGTTCCCAGCTCCATGTTCATAGTGAGAATAGTCTCTAAAACTTTATTTGCACATTTTTCCAGAACAGTCGGTCAGTTATTCCTTTCATACAAAAAACAAACAAAAACATCTCATGACCACCTTAAGCTTGCATAAAGTCAGGGATGAGATATCAGGAAAAGTGTTTTTAATAGCCTATTACTTGCTATTTTTGCCAGCGAATGTCCTTTTGACAAAGATTATAGTAGATGTTCTCACATACTAAATGTTGAATCAGTTTGGAAAGGGAGGAAATGCATCATCACAGATGATGCATTTCAAATCTTTGAGACTGGAAATGTACAAGTCCAATACTCGTGATTTCTTTGACAAGTATGTGTTTCAGCATGTTCATGTGCCAAAAATCGCAGCATAAACCATCGCAGAGTAATTGTGTTCAGATGCAGGCAGACTGCCACCTGTTTCATCTGCCATTGCATTTGCTGTATGTTTGACATCTTTTCTTCTCTGTACTCCAGTGTGTGCATGAAGAGCATCTTTGCAGTGCATGATATTTGGTTCAGGATCTTGCATCTGCTTGTTGGTCTCATTCTAGTGTGAATATGTCCACAATATATGCCCTTTTAAAACCCCTTTTAATCAGCTTGTCACAAAGTTGCAATTCCATAAAATGCACAAGCTTTTCATGCAATTTAACTCTGTGTGTAACACTGTTTGAAACATTTAATATTCACACTTGATTTTGATTATCCCGTAAACATGTTATGATTTTTTTACTAATGTATATCTTATATTGACAACAAATGGCATTGTCATTTTTAAAGTATATGTAGATGGTTTGATATGGACAATAACTTTGCTGTAAATTATGCACAACAGACCCAGTTTGAAAAAGAAACTAATTGTTTGATGATGATCTTGAAAACCTTGAGCAGAAACATTGTCGTGTCAGTTTTCCTTTGCACAACACCTGCTCTGACATGTTTTTTTTACATCAACAGACACACGGCCTTCCCTGCCCACCAGTGCTGGAGTCCTGGAGGAATACAGTGGAACAGAGAGCTGTGGACATGATGTGCCATGTCTATGAACCCAGCAAGAGGTTAGATTAAACAAACTCACCTGAGGAGGCAGCTTTTAGAAGACTAGATTCTGTGTTCTGTCTATTTTGCATTGCGATCAACGGGCCATCTTTGATTCCTATACTCTATCTGTGGCAGGGAAACCCTGCAGCTGTGCGTAGGACCCCTCCTTGACACACTGATAAACAACATTGAAGAGAAACTTCAGGGGCGCTCATCAGAGCCAAAAAGGTTGGAAATCTTAGGAGGACTCCCACTTCTTACAAAAACTTGAATTTTATCCAGCATTAAGAGGTTTACTGGTGAAATGCTCTTTCTCAAACAGGAAGATGTTTTTGTACTCTGCGCATGACACTACTCTGATTCCCTGTCTCATGGCTCTGGGGATTTTTGATATGAAATGGCCACCATATGCTGCTGATATCACTCTGGAGTTGCATCAAAACCGACAGACCAGTGAAGCCTTCGTTAAAGTGTCATACATAGGTCAGGTAAGAGGTGACAAAAAGTGTAAATATTGACAATGAAAAATTATATATTTGCCCATTATTTGCCTCTTTAATGTCAAGTTCTTTTTCTTTCTGAAGGATCAACTCATCCCAGGTTGTAGTGGAGTCTACTGCCCCCTGCAGGAGTTCAAAAAGGTCCTCTCATCATACTCTCTGAGCTCTGAACTCTACAATTCAATTTGTAACAGCACAGGAGGCTTAACTGAACCCTGAACACTCAACCAACAGTACCACCCATGACATTACTCTCCAAAACAGAGTTTAAATCACTCTTCTGTCCACTAGGTCTCACTCCATCCAGTCACCATAAAGTCATTACATGTCCACTCCACACCACACCAGAGTTCACAAACGTACTTTTTTTTTAGCCTACATCACTTAATTTGATCTTTCTTTAACCCGAATATAATGTCAGATTTAATTTAATGCTTAAGCAACAGTGAGAGTGTACGTGCAGAAAGGTTTTGCAATGCAGTGTTTTCTGGGATGCACAGGTGTATATTTGCATGCATCTTGTTTGATTCATTTATTTAGGCTGATTTATTCTGTCTTTCATTTTTGCAACAAACCCCATAAACACATTTACTTTACAAGGCGTAAGTGAAACAGCTGCCTCTAGATTTAACAAAGTACTCGAGCAAACTGCATCAATTTGGAGCTACTTTTACCTGCTTAATTACTTATTTCAGTAAGTATCTACAGTAACAGGAAAATGTAGCGTGTGCGTGAATGTGTTGATATAAACCCATGTACATTATAATGAAGGGAAATGTCACCCTGTGTAATGGTGTGACTCCTGTATGTTTTAGTAATTCTTAGATTGAGCTTTACAGCAGACGGATACCAAATCGGACTATGCCTATATGTTTACGTTAGAATAAAATTGCTTTTATTAAACTTTGTTGACAGTCTGTTATCAGTATGTCATTAATTAAACCTTTGCTGCAGGTAAATCTCATATTGATACATCAACATATTAAAAAAAAAAGTGTCTTCGATGTCTGTCTGATGCAATCATTCTGCCAAACTGGTTGAGCTCACAACCAAATCTTACTCATTTCATTCCTCAGGGGAATACTTATTTCATGTGGTGCATCTAATGTTTATTAGCAAAGGTGTGTGGAAAGTGTTTGGTGTAAGTGCATGTCCTCATAACACATATAGAGCCTGTAAAGCTGTAGGAGTAATGCTGCAATAATGGGTTCTGAGTGAAATACATTTCCCTCGCGTATGGAAACACACATTTTACAGTTGTAACGACAGTGTCGCAATAACACACCTTGTACCTCATCAGCGGGAGTTTCCCCTGACATGCAGCTTAAAATGTAAAGATGTGGTTTGGATTGACAAGACATAAATACAGATTTGAATCAATGAGAAGTCTGTTTTTCTTTTGGCTCACATCACATGAGGGGGTGTCTTTACACAAGTTAGAAAAGCACATTTAGCTTAGCATTCAAATGCATCAACATGCTTGTATCAATTTTGGAAGTGTGGTGTCCTCTGAAAATAGTTCTCAACAAGTATGTCCAGATAAAGTGTCAGTTTATCAATGTTGCTGCTGCTTTGTATGACTTGCTCTCTTTGTTATAGCTGAATGTTGGAGAGCTGGTATGACATACAGAGACAAAGATTATGCATAGACCATATGACCAACTGGATGTGAATAATCGAAACCGACATGAACAAAAGCAAGCGCACACACACTCCATAGACAACATGTATATACCAAAACAATATCTTTTATTTGTAGTCCATCACCACAGCCCTGGTAGGCTATTCTGCACCAAAGCCAATGGAGAAACACATGACAAGCTTATACAATAGAGAAAAGAGAGGAAGTCAACTGGATGGTAAGCAGTACGTGTTTACATTTCTGTGTCTCAATCTGGACACCACACCTGCCTTACTAAATGTTACCAGATCTACCTAGTTCTAGTTCTATAAACACCTGGCAAACCTGCTCTTGAAATTCAGCCATCCTGTCCAATTCTGCCGACCATCGAGGGGGATTATTGCTGTGGGAATGATTATTACCCAGAGTCAACAAGGGTCAAAACAAAACAGGAACACAACAGGAACAAGAAGAACACACATAGCACATCTGGGTATTAGCAATATTTTTCACGCTGGCGAAAAGTCGAGTCCTGAAAGTTTTGGAGCACAAAGTTGAATGTCATCCACAAGTTGAAATGGACTGGAGATGATTGTGGTGCTGCAAAGCTGCCAGGATCCTCACACAGAATGTGTTGCGTTCAATGCCATTAAAAAAAAACGAAAAAAAAAAGAGAGAAAGAAGACGCTTTCTGCAGATGGTCCATGTTTGTGCTTTTTTAATAATACTATTATCTTAATGAGGTCATAGTTTGGTTTGTTATACACTGGAGTTACAAAGGAAATTAAAATAGACTAAAATTTGAATAGCCCACCAATGGTAAACAGTACAGTATTTTTAGGGGGCATTCCTCCCCCAATGAAAGCAGGGTAAGAGGAGTTGAGAGGTCACTGATAGAATGCCTATACATACAGACACATACATACATACATACCACACAAACATACAATCTGTCAAGCACACACACTCTCACGTATATACTGTACAGAAACAGTCAAAACAATGGAGTGAGAGACAAGATGGATTTCCACTAAAGTCTTCACAAAGCACAAATTCTTCTTCCTCATGTTCCATACCACTTTCATGACAAATTTGATTTTTAAATTTGAAAAAAGTAGACATATACTGTAGCATCTCCGCGCTGACTTTTAGTTCGGTTGATTCCTCTTTGATGTCGAAGTCATCTTTATAGTCAGATAATCAAAAAACACATGTACAGTTCTGCGAAATTGATACACAACAATCCCATACATTCTGCAGTTCATGAGTCAAAATTAAATGTTCATGTGGCAGAACTGAAGTACTCCAATCTGGGCCTGTCTGAGTCTCCATTGGAATAGCTCCCACAAGACATTACTAGGTTAGCCCCAGTCTGTTCATTTTGTGGGCACACCCTCATATTATACCTCATTTATTTGAGTCCATCAGTTTTCTGAATACTTGCTGTGCTCCGTGATCTTTATTTCATCCTTGTGAATTGTCCGAGAACATTCTAGTTACAAGGTTTCTGTTGGATTAGAACATTCCAGGGCCCGGACTGAACCCCATGTCCATGTCACGTGGCCTCATTTGGCCCCCCATCATCATTGTCTGCTGCGGGGGGCCGCCCATGCCCTGCAGTGACATCATCATGTTAGGTGAGCCTCCTGGGCCTGGATGAGCCATTTGTCTCCCCTGCATCATCCCTCCTGGACCCCCAGGAGACATCATCCGATGCTGGGGACCCATCATACCTTGGCCCATGAATCCTGGTGGCCGCATCACATTGTGGCCTGGGTTACCCATTGGCATGTCTTGGGGGCCCATTCCCCCACCTGGCCCCCCGGACATTCCCCCCATCCCTTGCATGGGCATTCCCATCCTTGGTGGACCATCACCCATCATCCCCTGCATAGGAAAGCCAGAGGGGTGTGGTGGTTTTCCCCCAGGGTTGTCTCCTCCACCTCTGGGGAAATATGACAGAGTCTGGCTGGGCTTCTCTGATGGGATTATCCTGGACAGATCAAATTCAGGAATGCCAGAAGCTCCCGGTCTCATTACCTCATGAAGGTCCGCATCACTGAATCCACCTTGCATGTTGTTGAACTCTGGCCCACCAGGGGTATTGGGCTTGCACATGCCACCATCACCCCCTCCTCCATGAGGCATGTTCCCCATCCGTCCTCCCATGGGTCCTCCCTCGCCCTGGAAGCCCATAGGATGGCCAGGAAAACCTTGGGGACCAGGACCGTTGTGTGGGGAGAAAGGGCCTTGCTGGGAAGGGGACTGAGTGAGGGGGTATCCCTGGCCTCGATGAGGGTAACCCATACGTCCCTGGGGCATCATTTGAGGGTTCGCCATACCAGGGTCTTGGGGATTTGGCGGCATCATCATACCATGAGACATCATGCCTGGGCCCATATTAGGAGCATTGGGAGAGGGCATCTGTTGGGGCATGCCGTGGGAGAGAGGCTGGGATCCCACTGGATTCATACCCAGAGGGCTGAGAGCAGGCATGGGTCCAGTGTTTCCAGGTCCCATCATGCGTGGATTTCCTTGGTGATTCATAGCCATACCTGGAAGCCAAAAAAAAAGGGAGATTTGGTAAAAGCTCTTGTGAAGATGATTAAAAAGGATGAAAGGGCCATGGCTGGGTTCAGTAGATTACAAGAAAAGCTACATATTAAACAGAAAAGCAAAAGACATGTAAGATATTTTACCGTTATTGTTCACTGAAGGCAAGTTGGGGGAGCGAGCTGGAGGTGAGTCATCATCTGAGCTTGCAACAGTCTTTATGGCATCGTGGTAAAGTGGGGTGGAGCTGGGCATTGCAAACTTGGACATGCGTGACATCATGATGGAGAGAGGGTTCTGGGATAGTGTTGGTTCTGGGGGTATGGTGTATGGACTGCCAGAGGGGACATTGCCAGGGAGGGACATGGAGCCTGATGGAGCTCCTGATGATGGAGGTGCTGAGGGAGGACCATTTCCACCTAAAGAAGGGTACAATAAGAGAAAGTTAATTAAACAAATACTCAAGCCCTATAGAAGAACATTTTTCTGGATTCTGGATTTGAATTAAATGTGTTGATTTTAACAACATTCATTCTAATATACAACAACACCAGTCAAATGTTTTGACATACCTACCCAATCATTTTGAAAAAGTGTGCATGTCCAAACTTTTGACTTGAACCGTATGTGGAGCTTAACCTTAGTGAGGTTGTTTGGCCACAAGAGGGAGCCACTGGACCATAACCGACCCAACCCCACCCCACATACAGATGTGTGGAGTAATTGATGCACCATATTACAGCTTTTGAATTTCCATTTTTAAGTCAGTCCAAGTGAAACGGTTAATAAGTGATAAACAATCACAGACATTAGTGACTACAAACACACGCATGAAAAAAGTTTAATAAAAAAAAAAATAGAAGAAATCCAAACATCTCAAATCAAACTGAAAAAAGGAGGTAAAAGTATTATTAAAAAAGGCTGAATGAGAGGTGCTTTTGATCAGGAAAGAGAAAAGGGATACATACCCTGCTCCATGCCCCCCATCATGTTTGGTGAAGTGATGCTGAGTGGAGGTTTGCCACCCTGAGGGGGCACTCCAGGACTCTGCATGGGTGGTTTCGGTGAGGAGGCCCACCCTGGAGAGGGATTTGGAAGAGAGGGAGACCTCAAATGAACAGGAGAGGCACCTGCTGATCCCATCATGGAGTGAGGGGACTTCATTGGTGCAGAAGCTGGAGGAGCTGGAGGAGCATTGGAGCCTGCAGGACCAGTGAGCATGCCTGCCAGCTGGGACGGTGTTTGAGGAGATTTAAGGTTTCCAGAGGGAGAGCCCATCATTGGGGACTGCACTTGCCTCAGAGGAGGGGATTTTAGTGGGTTAACACTGGGAGAGTTTCCCCCTCCTGCTTGGACATTCAGGTCTGCTGGCTTACGGCCTCTCTGACCTTGTGCAGGACCACCAGCTGAAGGGAGGTGATTTATACGGCCATTACCTCCTGTTGGTGTAGATCTGTGTTCTGGACCAAATGCTTGATCTGCATGTGGACCCCTCATTCCTCCAGGACCGCCCGGGAAGGGCCGCCCAGGCCCCATTGGAAAGTCTCCTGATGGTGTCTGTTCAGGGAAAGGGGGAACCTGCATGGGCCTGCCTTGTGGACCCATGTTCTCCATTGGAGGTCCTCCACCACCTCTCATTCTCATAATTTCATCAGGACTCATATTCATGGGGGGATCTCGTAATTTGGAAGGGTGCATATGAGGTCCTGGCCCAGGACCAGGCCCCATGCCAAACTCAGGCCCCATTTCCCTGCCCCCCATTCCTTGTAGTCTTGAGGATGGACTCATAGGACCATCACCAGGCATTCTGGGAAACATACCCATGCCATTACCAGGTTCCATTCCTCCTCTTTGGTGCCCCATCATCCTTTGGACATCCATCATCATACCCGGAGGGAGGCCCTTCTCTCCCCCCATTCCTTGGTGGAACATTGCTTCTTGGACTGACTGAGGGTTTGGGAAACGCTCACCACGAGCCCCTGGACCAGCAAACATTCCTCCAGGTCCTCCGGGAAAACCTCGTGCTTCTCCCATCCGGGGAGGCATGTCATCAGGCCAGCCCATTCCAGGCCTTGGTGGACCCTCCATCTCAGGATTCATCATACCCGAGAAGCCAGGCATCCTCTGCATATGCGGAGGAATGCCCCTCGGGCCAGGGCCCATGGCCATTCGCTCCGGATAGTGCTCTGGTGGACCACCTGGTCCTCCCCACATCTCTCCTGGGCCCATTTGATAGGGAGGTGGGGGCCCTCGCATCATGCCACGTGGACCATGGGGGTGCATCATCATGTCTGGTGGAAGCGGCCGGTGTTGCATTTCTTGTTTCTTCCTCTTCTCCTCATAAAACTCCTGCTGTAACTTCAACCATGCCACCTGTTCTGGGGTCATCTGATCTCCTTCTCCACAGCTGCCTGGACCCCCCATGTGTGGCCCCATCTCATCTTGTGGAAATGGGGGCATGTCCCTCGGACCATGGGGAGGTCCAAAGGGCGGGCCTTGTGGACGAGGTCCTCCGGGTCCACCTGGTGGACCGAGGTTCTGTGACTGTGCTATCATAGCTTGTAGGGGGCCCTGCTCAGGTCTCCGGGGTGCACCATCAGGGCCTCCATCATGGGGTCCACCATGGGACTGTGGGGGACCAGGGGGTGGGGCATCACGGTCATCGGGGAAAAGCATGCGCTGAATATCTCGTAAGGTCTGCAAAGAGCGCTGCCGATGTTCAAGCTGTTCTTGGGACAGGCCCTCTGTGTTAGCCTCCATGTTTAACAGCTCCTGCGCCAGCTGCTGCTGTTGCTGCTGCTGTTGGGGTGTCAGACCTGCTCCACCAGAGCCTCCACCCTGCCCTCCTTCAACTGATGTTGGAGGGTTGAGGCCTGCCTCAGGCTGGGTGATGGGAGCCTGGTCAACTGGGGCTGTAGTGTTACTGGGACTATTGCCCGGAATATTTTTGGATTCCATGCCCGTTGAGGATGACCCATCCTGTGGAGGAACGCTCGATTGGCTCCCCTGATTTGAAGGCTGAGGTGGTGCTGGCTCTGCCATTCCAGGTAAGGACGGCTTAGATCCAGGCTGGTGGCTTTGATCTTGGGCATGGGACGGAGGCTGCTGTGGAGGCTTGGAGTCATTTCGCAGGATGCCAGATGCATTGTTCTTTGACAGAAGAAGGAAGATAAAATTAGGAAAGTTTCAAGATTATTGTTGTCATCAATTCAATGTGTCCCAAAAAAACAAGCTTGCGTGCATCTTTACCAAGAGAAGATGAGCTTTATCCTTGCTGTTGGAGATATTTTTCATGTGGAAGGCAATGATGTTTTCTGTATGGCCAGTTAGAACTGCATCAGCTGCCCTGAGGATAAGAAGATAGTCAGATATCAGTCATCAGACACAACAGTGTGTATGCATGTTTGGGAGACAGTAGGCTGGATGAACACATACTAGATGGGACCATGAAGGTAATGCCAAGGTCAACAGACTAAGCAAACTATTGCACACACACATCCTCGGCTAAGCAACCACATCTTTGATCTCCAATTCCCAACAGAGAGTGCTAATCTGAGCGCACACTTCTACTGAGAAGCGCACATGCTTGTGAAGATGTACACTGCAGATTTTGGCTTTAACAGAGTTTGGGAGGGAAGAGGGTGAAGTAAACAAGTATCTGGGTGCCAAACACAAACAACTGCTAGAACCATCAAAGGCACCAAAAACTATCCACTACAGGGGCAGTAAGATACACTAAAGGTCATCTGTGTTGTTGGCAATTACATTTCATTCTGAACCACAATTCAACAAAGACTTTTAACATAGTGTGGGTTGTGTGGAAAAAAGGGGGTGAGGGGGGAGTCTAAAACAGAAAAGTGTTGATAAAGATGATTTAATTACTTTGCATAAACATTAATAACTTAAACCCATTGAGAAAAAACTTTATAGTAAATACTATTAATTAATGATAGCTCAGAATCAATGTCTGATTCTGAGCTACAATAGTAGGATGCTGGCTGCTTCCTTACTTGTTTGCCATCTCCGTTGTGAAGACATAAACGAGTTTTGAGCCTGGTTTCTGGACACTAGCAGGTTCTGTTGTGGAGCCTTGGCCTCCCAGTGTATTGTGGGAGGGTGTGGAGGAGCGACTGAGTCCGGCATTGGAGGTAGAATGTGTGACAGAGTCTTGGGGCTTCACATCAGTGGAGTTACAGTCTGAAGAGAGACAATAGGAAAAACTTTAGGAGCAGTAAAGGCTTATGGAAAATGTAATTCTACTGTGAAGCTGTCAGAGTTTAGTTGGTCAGCAAAGGGAAAGCCACACATGCTTGGATGCCCATGTTAACACACTTACTGAAGAATCCTTTGTCTTCTTCATCGCTTTCTCCCCCAGAGCACCAGTCAGCTCCGCTGTAAGGCTGCCTCCTCTCTGCCACACACATCCTCTTCACTCTGCTACTATCTGTACAGACACACACATACACAGCCATCATTGGGACTGGGTTTATCAGTAGGAAAGATGAGGAGGGACTGCAAGTACACTTTTCAAGACATCCATCTGGCTCCTTCAGCAAATTTTATTCCACAGCTCAGTTCCCCCGCCCCCCCCCAAAAAAGAATTTGGATGTTGTGGAGGATGCAAATAAAACTGACTGCATTGTTTTGCAAACAATTTAAATACAATTTTCAATTGAAGAAAGAACAAATACATATCAAATATTGATGTGCAAGCTTCCCTGGGTGGAAAACTGTAGTGTCAGCAGTGGTTCTCACCTTTTTCCTCACTGGTTGGTGTGCCGCTCTCTGGCTGCTCGAATGATTCCACAGAGGTACTCCTTTCCCTTTTGACTTTCACCTTAGAGCTTGGGCCAGACGTTAGTCCCTGGCCGTTCTTAAGCCCCATGCCCCCTGCAACATTTTGAGACCCTTTGGCACCCAGGGTTTTGGGGTCACAGGGGGAAGACTGTGATTGGCTGCCCGTGCTCCCCGGTTTACCCTGATTGGGCATTTTAGAGTCCATCTGGGCGGCAGTGGAGGGGGACATAACAGGAGGTGATCGTACCATGGCCTCCGTCTTAGGTTTAGGGCTGAAAAACAAATAACAAAACAGATTTAGATCCATTTGAGCCAGAAGAAGCAAGACATTATGAATTTTGTCAGCTTATTTCCACTTATCAAAGCTTATCCAGTTATTATTCTCTGGAACTTGGTACAACCAGCCAACGTGAAGGGGCACATAACTAGACATCTGGTTATCCATGAGGTTGGATATCCCCCCCTTACCTAGTAATAACTTGGATAATGCAATTTTTATTTATTTTTTTCTTCCTAATTAAATACACTTGAGTCCAACAGGTGGCATAAATGTTTATGAACCCAAGATTAGTTTGCTGGTGTTGGGAATTCAGTGCACACGTTAGACCTGGAACAGACTGTAATCACACAGGCCATCTACAAGTAATTGCTGCTCACTAGTTATGAGATCAGTTCAGTTCAGGCAAGCAGGACACATCCAACTGGCAAAGAACTCCCTCACCACACCCTAATCTCTGTGACTCTCTTTTTCTGACACACAAACACTTGCACAAGTAGCATGAAACACACACCAAAATGTCCAAAAAGTACAGGCACAGTAGAGCACACTGTATGTACGTACACACAAGCACAGAGCTACTAGAAGAGGGAAAGAGAAAAAAAAAAGAGCCAAAGCCAGAATTTTGGCAGTCCATACTGCCGTTTCCAGAGACTCCAGAAGCATGAGTCAGCAGGGACAACTTCCAAGCTCTATGTACTCTCTGACCCAAGAAAAGCTTGCTTTCACAAATTAAGACTTTTCAGGAAAATTAAGTTAAAACCCTAATTTCATATCTCACTTCACTGGTTCTTCACCTAATTTTTAAACTGTACTGGTAAAGGAAAGTGTTTAGATTTGACAAGTTTTAATGGTTTTAAAAGATTTTTAACAAAAACTTTACAAAAGCTAAAACTTAAAAACATTTTAAAAATGACTAAGCTGATGTGTCTAACCATTTTTACAAAGAAAAACCCCTGTATTTCTTGCACCTTTTACACACAGCAACAAGTCAATAGTAAGTCCAGAAAATCACTGAGTGAGATTATGTGTAAATAAAGCATGGTAATCTTCAAGTACATTTATACCAAGTGAGAATGCATCCACTAAGAGTGGTTTCTTCTCATTTTTTTCTGCTGACCCATATCATGCTTTTTACAATGTGCAACTACTGCAAATGCATCCATATGAAGCATTGATGTCATCATAAAAACGTATAACTTTTCAAGTAGCTTCTTCATCTTCAATCTTTTACAGGCTGTTAACAAAATTGTGATTTCCACTGCATACTTTTATATCACAAAAAACTTCAATGAAGGTTGCTGTGATCATTTAGCAAGACCGAGTGAAAAAGCTGCTCATGTTGATACTTAATGATATGAATAAAATAATTTTGAAATGAGGAAAAATATCCCATTCACTATAGGTCATTGTGGTTGAACTGATCATTGATTGTATTTCATTATGTTGTAAACAGAGTTGTGTTGTGGTTTGTCATTTGTTACCAAAAAAATATTACTAGCAATTTTTTTTAACAAAATAAATTTGTTTTTGATTGGTTGAAATAAAAAACAATAGCTGAGGAGACTGTAAAAACAATTTCAATCTTAGTTGCAAACACACAAAAGGTGCATTTCCACCAGCAGCACTCAGAACGTAAATGGCTTGGGGCTTTTGTCAAGGAGCTAAAAGATTACTTCCACCCTGGATCTTTTAGATCTTCACTGAGGTCTAAGATTCAGGGTAGATCAGGCAAGTTAAGTCTGATGAAATGTTTTGCATCTCCTTGACTGTCCTCACTGGAGCCCTGGGACTGCTGTGCTGTTCAGCTAACTCCACCGCAGACAAAAGTGAGGAAATACACTTCAGCTGTATAAATTTACAAGTTACATTTTTTACAGGTTGAGGGCGTTCTTTGTGCTTTTGCAGGCAACTATAGAGAAACAATCACAGATTAATGTTTTTATTGCTCAGTCACTGCTTTCTTGACACAACTGAAGCAATCTCTCACAGCCGATTAAAGCATGCAGGAATTTGAACATTGTGTTTACAGATAGTAACACCTTCTCCCACTGCGCCCGTATTTCTGAGGTAATGGAGATTAAACCTGTGAAAGCGGAAATAATATATGGTAATAATGTAGAATAATTGAATAATATGTTCAGCACTGCAAACCATACTCTGAAAGGGTAATCTCAAAAGTATTTCCTCCCTACCCAGGCCATTGTCAAGGTGAAATGTCTTTCCAGAACTCTGTTTAGCCCCTGGTTCCTACAATGAATATGGAGGGGTTAAGGGAAAAAAACCCTAAAAGACCCCACTTCCTATTAAGGACTGCTTCAGTTGAAACTTAACACTCACAAACCAATGCTTGATTATCATTACATGAACAGCCCTGTATAACTGACCCACAGGTTGGGACTAAGTTCACTCACCTCTGTGTGTTGGTGGACGGGGAGTTCTTTAACCTATTGGAGTGCATTGATGGGGCTCCCAGGACTACAGAACAGGGTGGAGTGATGAGCTGGTGAGGGCTGCCTGTGTGTGTAAGTGGCGCTTTTGCACGCACGTTCCTGGAGCCAGGAACAGGATTTCCGATGTTGGACAAGTTCCCCCGTCCGTCCTTGGCCTCGTCTCTCTCCTTCTTCCCTCGTTCCTTCTTGCTGAAATGTGTCGCTGCTGTACCTGCCGCCGCTGGCCTCTCCTCTTGGACCTCCAACATTCTCTCTATGTCCTTGTCAGTGAGGGCGGGGGGGGGCGGGGGTGTGTGTGTGTGCGTATATGAGTGTATGTGTGTGTGTGCGTGTGTGTGTGTGTATGTGTGTGTGTGTGTGTGTGTGTGTGTAAAAACAAAACAGTAGTCCAGAAGGTTTTTCTTCTTACTTGTGTATTTGTGAAATTCACCCAAGGGGGCTTTCTATGGCCCTTGGGCACACTGTTAAGAAAAAAAGGAGGAGAAAAAAAGAAAAAGTCAGTCAAAAAAAAGGAAAATTAAACTAAAGTCTGAACAACCTGTAAGTGGCACACCACATAAAAACAATAAAAACACACAGGTGTCAATAATAAATTCAGTAAGGTTTTTTTTTTTTTCCTGCCACCAATCTGGTTCCAGAGCTGATTAGGAACCAGAGCCTAACTAAGAACCACTTCTAAGAGTCTTGGCTCCATTGACAGAAAATCTGGTTGCACACTGGCACCAACTCATTGCTGGTCCATGGAAAGGAACTGGCTGGAGGCAGGATTATGGACACCCCCCAGACAAGCTAAACGTTAATATTGCCATGTTTAAAAATCCAGAGCCAATGCAGCATTTAATCCATTTCATTCAAGAGACAACAATCATAAAAAAAAACTGAGCTGGAACATAAATGTGAATTCAAAGCAGCATAGAACATAGGAGGAACCTGAACATGTTCTCTGCATTTTCCAGCTATTTAACGTTTCGAAGCATCCGTGAACCCTGCCTAAAGCTCTGCATTCACAATCATCATTTACAGCTGAATTTTTTATTAATTTGCAGCTATATTTCTCAACATTTTTGGGTGACTTTACACTCAGCTTATATCTATCTCACTCAAAACATGGATAAATCATAAAGGCATTCACAAAAAAATGACTTGTTGAAATTAGTGTTATTAGTGTTAGACTGATGATATGAAGACATCAATTTGCCGGGACACGTACTCAAATGCTGTAATCTGTTGTTTTTTCTGTGAAGACAAACAGCCTCGGTACAGTGTGACCCAAACATTCAGACTATGCTTGAGGAAGGGTCAAACATGTATTGGAAGACATTTTTAAATTGACAAAGACATGGGTCTACGGTGGCAAACCAAACCAGTTCTTCGCTGGAACCAGCTTAGAAGCAGATCTAGTCCCAGCACTGGAACCATATTGGTTGAAAAGGAGTCTTACTGGGTCACTTGAACAGACCTGACCAAAGGTTACAGATCTACCACTGTTTTTCCTGCTATTATAATTTCAATTGTCTGTGGCACAAAAACCTTTATCAATAATGTTTTTACATCAAACCTCTCCACCAACATCATCTCCATCCAAAATGATTATGTACGTTTAGCTTGGCTACGTTTGCAAACACAGCAAGGTCTAATATAAACCTAACTCTAAATAGAACACTGCCACATAAACCCTAAAAAGGTCATATTTGTAATGAACATGAATCAAATTAAACCATATGGAGTATTCAGATCTATGTAATGTAGATAGGTATTCATATTTATCACACCATTACGTCCTACCAGAGTTGTTACAGCATCTTGTAACACACGCCTCTGCTTTACAGCACATGATCCCAGCTCCAGAGATGCAAACCCACTTATAAGGGATTTTGTACTTGTTTAAGAGACCAATTTTTTTTGTGGGCTTGTTTTAGAAGTGACTGTTTGATTCTGTCACAAGATCTGGTAACACCAGCTATGCCAAGTTCAAAGAAAAACAGGATGGTTTCAGTACAAAAATAAAGAATAAGTTACAAGGCAAGGGAAGGGAGAAGCCTGAGTAGGCTAATGCTGTGTGTTTTGAGGCATTTGGATAGAATTAAGACTTTGGATCGCAAACACTGCAATGGTATAGGGGTCTGTAATGAAAGCTGAAGTCATTAACTGGACTATGCTCTTTAACATGGAGACAAGGGAATATATATGGAATATCCTATATCTTTTGTAACTCAAGTGTGCTTCATGATCAGAATATTAGTGTGTGTGTAAATATAGTCACTGCCTACAACTAGGGCTGGGCAATATGTTGAGATTTTCATATATATCAAGACTTTTTCACAAGCAATATCGAATGAGGGAATATAGTTTATATTGAGAAAGATACTTTTAACTCAAAATAAGCTATTTTTTTTGGCATTTTGCACAACTGTTTCTCTCTTATGGTCTTTGAAAAGTATTTTTCATTAATTTAATATACAACTACTTTAATTTCAGTCAACTGTTTTAATGGACATGTGCCGCTGATCCTTAGTAAAAATTTAGCACTCAAGGATCTACATTAAAAATATTGAGATAGGAAATTTGGTCCATATTGCCCAGCCCTACCTACAACTTGAACCAGATACAACAGTAACTGCATCCCATTTTCCCAAAAACATTCATCACATATATATCCCACACAGTCTTTGATGAGTGCAGATAAATTGGTCGTCATCTTGCACATCTCAACAAATCCAATTCCTATTTGATACATGGAGTCACGGACCAGCTACACCTTAACTCTGGTTTTTACACAGCAGAAGTATGTTTCACTGTAGGACATTCCTGCTGTTTGAACTTCTATAAAAACACCTATAAATAGAGGAGGCCTTCAGATGACTTACACACAACAGGAGGCATGTGTAAAGACGGTAACTCTACAGCTCATGAAGAACCAACTTGTTGTTTTAAACTTTAAGGAAAACTGACTTTGTGGAGACATGTTCAAATTAAAAAAAAGCCACACGGAGATTCAGTGAGACTACAGATAAGGTATCTCGGACAACCTGAATAAGTCACAGGAATGACACCCAATTATACAATCCTATAGACTGACTAATTACGTTGCTAGTAGGGAATCTATTGTAAAATTGCAAAAGAAATGGCTGAATATTCAGCCAAAATATCTAAGAGATGCAAGAAGAAATTTCACACAAGGTTAAATAATACACAAATGGCGTAATTTAAAAAAAGACAAATTATATTAATTAGTTTAACCATTCTAGGTCAAAGCTGTGAATGTCATGATTCACCGGTTTGGTTTAGCAATTCCCTTGAGTTCTGTGTTGCTATCCAAAAAACGAATGCATGTATGTAAATAATGATGCACTGTATTAGGCCTGGGGAGTATACCGACTTTCAATTTATTTAGGTATTTTTTCAAATGAAATATAATGTAGTTCATACATAATCAAAATTTCCCCTGTAAAGGCATGTCGGTGAACTTCTCACATCTTTCCCTCTGTATCAGTTGTCAACAGTGAAAGTCCCAGACTGCTTACATTATTTCTGTTTCAAACTTAGCAACCAGCATTAAACGTAGCAACGTGTTGTACAAACCGTGGCCAAATTCCACCAAAGAGTGTAACCACCAAAGCCCCGCAAAACTTCATTTTCCTCCTTTCTGCCCAGCGGAGGGTGAAGCAGCAGCTGCCTGTGAGCTGCTCAAATGAGCCAACATTTTACACGTACCAACCAAAACCAGAACATCAACTTAGTGAAAAGGTGATTTTATCAGACAACGTTGCATTTGTAAAATCAGTAACTGCTGGTTTTGTGTAGGATTAACAGGTGTAATTATCGTCCCCATTTCATGACTCACAGCACTGTCTGATAACAGAAAAAGAAAAAATATAAATAACAATGGCTTTATTAGAAATCCAGCTGTATTAAAATACAATATATGGGACAAAGATGGACAAAGAATCATAATAAAATACTGATGCATACTGTATTCCAGCATTCTGCCTTAAAACCGTGTCCAACATTACTTTCTATCACTAACGTTGGGATGATCACAGCTTTGGGAGTAGCCAAGAGACTTGCTTTTATTATTGTTGCAGAATTTCTCACATCCATATGGAGTGGGGGTTTTTGTGTTCAGTTATTTTGTATTACTAAGGATGTCTGTGTTGGGACTCCGGGGAAAAGAGGTTCATATGCAAGCTGTACCATTTGCAATTCATTCTCTGTATAGTTTTTTAAAAAATTCGAAAAAGAATACTAATTTCCAATACCATTATCACATCAAAGCCACATATTAATCTGTTCAATGTGAATACTGCTAATGGCCTACTAAAACTAAAATCAAACATCAGTTCACGGGGATGCTGAAGGGAGTTTGGTCGAGTGTAACAGCTGGTGCTGTGATCCAAACCAACCAATGTATGTAGAACGAGGACCGCATAAATAAGAATCCTGTTCAAGGGAGCAGGCCAGTCAGTCAGATTACGTTGTCATCCTGAAAATATTTAGGAGCCCTTCCAAAACACTCCACATTGTAACTGGCTCCAGAGTTCCCCTGGGGAGAGGGAGGTGGAGTGGAGTGTTTGAGAGGGGGCAGAAAAACACCAACTCCAGCTTCTGCAGCAACACTCGCCTCTCACTGGCCTACAGGAGAAGTGATTTACAACCTTCAGGGCCACAGATCACTACTGCACTCAAGCAGAAGCAGGAGCTTCTCCACAGAAACAGAAGAGGCCTATGTATCCAAATTATACTGATTAGACTAATCTTTAAAACTTCGTGTGACACAGAAGAGGAGGCTCTTCATCAAAGTGCCTGGGTCGTTTTTAGACATTTACAAAAGAAGAGTACGAATTTACATTTGAGTCAAATGACACTCCTTTTTTGTGATAGAACATGGTTTGATACAATTATACAGTACAGCAGTAATTCTGCTGGGATCTAAAGAACACACAACTGACCTAAAATATCACAAAAGAGCTTTTGCTCAAATAATTGTCCTGTTATGAAGGTTTAGTTACATTCAAGTCAAAATAATTACATAGTATATGCAGCGTGGGCATTCAGAGTACAAAAGGATCTACTAATGCCTCCTCTGATGTCGTACTTTGATTCTGCCGTTTAGAGTTTTGTTGATGCAGAGCTTCAATTAAAAAGGAAGTTTGACAATGTGTGAAGGAGGACAATAAGAAAATGTGGCATAAACAGATGAAGTTTGGTTTTGCCGTGAACTTATTTGCTCACTAAAATGAAGCACTGGCCTACTTAAGTCAGAATGGAAAAGTCCAGTTGGACAGCCAATCTGACCCAAATCACTTTCAGGCAGAATTAAAGGAGTCATCACCCGGAAATTGCACTTTTTCAAGTTAAAACATGTGTATCGGTGTTGGGGCGGTATATTAACT
>JAOXYM010000013.1:13026529-13046202 GCA_028567055.1 Leptatherina wallacei
TTAAGAATTGATTGAAAGTAAGTTTAAGGGAGAATGGATAACCAAATATACCAGGTGATGACTCCTTTAAAGAAAAAAAAAAAGAAAGGACCAGAAAAGGCAACAGAGGCATAACTGCTCCTTACAGACAAATCTGGAGAAAATCTGACTATTTGATCATGTAATCTTATATTGTATCATAATCTGATGTGCAATCTGCCGTTCAGATCAATCATTCAGGTTGCTGTGCTGTCTAAATGTTCCAAATCATAAACTATGTGTCAACACAATCGAGAAAAAACAAAAAAAACAGATCCATATGATGAGATATACATACAGTCACCTGAAAACTTCTGCAGACCAGAAAATAATGTTTAGATAATAAAAAATCTCTAGGAGAAGACTGCCATGCTGTATTATCTTTCCAAGCATGCAGACTGTTTGAAGTTTCCCGTCACATATCATGTGAACAGAAGCAACACGGACAGGAAAGTACACTCATAAGGTCGGCCAACATCCACAGGCATCATACGCATATATTGCCTCTACATCATACACATGTAGATGTTTCAGCTCAAACATAAAGAAATGGATTCAATGTCCATGAGGGGAATACAAAGATATCATTAAACACTTAGGATACCTCCATCCAAACCAATGACACATTTAGAGATACAGCATAAATGCTTACAGTTGTTACATTTTCTCAATGTTTGCAATAACAATGAAAATGGAATAATTCAGCCTATTGAGCCAGAGAGAACAAGCCATAAACAGCCATTTCTATGCATCTCCCCCTGCTGATTATAGTGAATGCTCTGGGTATTAATGAGAATTGTTGAGGTTTAACAGTTAGCTCCTAGCTGATGCATTATGTGACTTTTTCTCCTCCCTTGACCAGCTGAAACAATGACCTTATTGTGTTTTTGATTACTCGTTTTAAAAATTAAGGGTCATATCCCATACAATATAAACAATTCAGAAGCAAGAACTAGTTTTGTATCCACTTCCCTGTTTCAAAAGCTCAGTATAGGACTATATGTGGAGATGCATACATGGGCCTAATTTATGAGACAATAAGAACATTCAAATTTCTTTCTATAAACTTCCCTGTTTTATCTTAAACGTAATTCAAAAGTCATCAATATACCTTAAAAAGTCAATACTGCTCAGCCCTGAAATAAACAAATATATGTTGTCCCACCATATTAGAGGTGTATGGTCACACCTGAAGATGGGATGAAAAACAAGATGAAAGAGGAGTGAGAGACCAGTTGTAACTCTGATAAGGAGAGAGGCACACCGTCTTTCCCCCCAAGGGATCCCCAATACATCATCTTAGCATCAACATCACAATGTGCATATTCACATCCGTACATGTCCAGTGAGGCAAGTTTACTCACACACAACTACTGATATAAAGGTTTAAGTTCAAAAAGCTAAATCATATTGTAAATACCAGTAGACCCAACAGGAGAGGCAATTTATCCGCCTAATCTAAGAAAGGACAGAGTTTTCAGTCAGATCCAACTTGCTTTTGGGACAGAGAGAAAAGAAGCTCCAGTCAGGTGGCTTACTCTGGCCATTTCTGCCAAAGACAGGTGGGTCCTTCTTCTTTCTGCAAGTTAGTATCTCCATTCCCATCGACAGATCTCTAACTGGAATGGGTGCATCTCCATGGCTTTCTCTATCCCTGGTTAAAGAGGACCCTGAGAAACGGCTATGCATTACAGGTTTGCCGAGAGCCTTTATGTTTGATCAGTTCTCCCTCAGTCTGAGAACAGAGGTGTTTTCTCTGCAGTGAAAGTTAAAGATTGCTTTGAATGTACATAGAATTTTTTCAGAGGAAGCACTTCTTTTTAAATTGCATTTATTTCTAGATTATAGAGCTCATCTAGTAAAAAAAAAATCTTGCATTCTTACAAGTGCAATATACATCACTCTACTGATCAGCCCAAACTCAAAGAAATTTTTTACATATCCTCACACTCAACAGGTCAGGATTTTCAGTCATAGAAACCAACAAATATGGTCAAATGCAGGCCCTCCAATGCAAAAATGCGGGGAAAGGCTTTCCAAAATATACTTTATTTGAGCATAATTCATATGAAGAGACAGACACCAACTTATTCAGCCCTAACCAACATGTGTGCCATCAAGGAGTTTCATCCAAATCTAAATCCCAATCATGCACGCACAAAGACACAAATGGCATGAACTGTCAATCACCTGCTGCCTCCAATTACACAGTAACGAGACACTAATTGGAGAGCTTGCTGACATGATTGTCACAAGGAACACATACACGCCCACACACCAGGTGTGAATGCCACAATTGCACACACACGGCAAAGCATCATAAGACTAATCACAAAGATTTCTCTTCTTCTATCTCTAGCTAATACTCTGAACTGTCGATCAGGATGAACACAAGGAGCAGCGGTGCATTCTAGTTAATGAGAAAACAGGATAATGAGGCTCTAAAAATGAGCTTTTTGCCTCTGATGTAAAAATGAAGTTCCACATAAAAAGAGGGCAGAAAATAGTTCAATTACATTTGGGTTTTCCAATGCGGATGGCACAGAACAGGGAGCAATTTATTTTATGCTTATGTAACAGTCATCGTACACCCATCCCAGCTACGTCACCCAAACTCCTCTGAGGGCGAAACGAGGGCTTTATACTGATGTAGTACCCACCAGTCTATTCCACTGGTAAGGTGACAGATCACCAAGAAGAAAGGAACCCTGACCTTGCTGCCAAGCTAGTCCACTGGCTGAAACACAACAATGCAACAAAGACATTTTTAAGATGGGGAAAAAAAAAACAACAACACGCACACAAGTGCAAACACACACTCCATCTCTCTTTCCTCATCTTAGCCCTGCTGTTGGCTATAAAAAGGGGCCTGCTGATGTTTCAGCCTTATTTATGCAAATCCCATTTTGCAGTTCAGTCACAATAGAGTATTGCTCTCTCTTTCTGGCTCTCTAGCTCCTTTACCCATTCTCCGTCTGTTTGGGCTCCATCTCAAGAAACTGCTTTAGCCCATTATTTGTTTAGGGCAATATCAGAAGCATTATTTCCACCTCTCCTCACAGTTTTCTGCAAGAATACACAAAATGCACAGCCATCACCAATGAACCGTGCATTATGAAGAAGCAGCAGCTAGCTCTCAGAAGAAAAAAAATAACTCTCCATCTCTTTACATAAGAGCAGAACTTAAAATCAAATGATTGTCTTTGAAGTCAAAGCCTTGAAAAAGAAAACATTGAAATACATTTTTAAATCTAAGATATATTTTCCCATAATGTTGTCTATCAACCGAATCAAACCATTTAAAAAATCTGCTTCTGCTTTCAAAGCAATGCATAAAAGAAAAATCTTACATTGATTAGACTAACTTCTTTAAAAAAAAAAAAGGCCAAAGGTATTATTGTATGATGACATAATGGGACCAAACAAAAACCATGGAACATTTAAGTTTTCCCATGAAGCACTACTACTACGTTTTGTTTCTTTTTAATAACTTAACATTTTTAATAAATAATCTTTAGTCCTCAACTATAACTGACATTATTCTCGTACCTGTCTTGCCGTTGGTGACAAAGTAACCACGAAAAGACGGAAGAGACATTAATTCTGCTTTTTAAAAAAAGCAAAAGCAAAACTTTAAGTAAAAGCATCGGTTAGACATGAACACAAGCGTGTTTGAGGAAATACCTGTGAATTCACCTGTTGAAGTGACGTCCTGGGAACACTATCCCAACATGCCACTCTCTGCATAGCACTCACGATTTGCACTTGGTACACACAGAATGCAAGGAATGCCGAGTGTCACTAAAGATAGAGCTGTAACGCCACAGATATAGCATTTGACATAATGCATCTAACATGACAGGAACAAGGACACATTCACATGAACAGTGCAAACAAAACTATGACTAGGCTTCTCTTTCTATTAAAACCGTGCCTCACAAATCTTTATCATATACTTTTCTACATTTTTCAAAAACTATTAACTGCTTCCACAGAAAGGTACCTATGCATATTTGTCCCTTTTTTTTTTTACGGTTGTTTCTTTTTGCCTCTCTGAAGTTTGAGCCTGCCTCTGAAACACTACATTACCAGTAGTCGCAGCTTCTCTTCACGAGTTTGTCTGTCCCCCATCCTTATTTCACTTTATCCTCTCTGGTCTGCAGACGATGCCCCTCCATCCCCACAGAGACGACATGTGTGTTATGTCACATTCAGTCATATCATAACATAGTGACAGAAGCTTCACCGTGTCCATCACAATGATGGCGGTGGCAATGAAAACAGGATAGGAAAGGGGTGTGACACAGATTTAATAGTGGAAGGGTTGGGAGGGTTGGGGCGGGGGAGGTTCATTATACAAGTCGCTCTCATCAGAGTGTGCGGGTGGGTGTCTGGGTCCCAGACGTGGGCACGTGCGCACACACAGCTGAGTCACCAGCGACACATCTGCTAGCGTAGCCTGGGCACGGTGCCATGCGTGGCGGCCAGCTCTAGCAGCAGGACTGGCACTCAGCACTCTGGCTTGCTCTGATCTCCGTCTCACACACACTTCACCCTGCACTTCCATCTCTGTCCATCTGCCCTCCGTCTCTGCATCTCTTACTAAGAGGGAGTGTCTTGCATACAAGCACTCACTTCTTTTCTGAATACAAGGCAACGAGACTGGGTAAATGGCAACAGCTCGAACACAAACTGCGGGGTTGCAAAATAAGGACTGACAAGTTTAAAATAAAAACTGATATTATAGTAATAAATATCTTGGAAAAAAGGAATTTCGTAATGGTAAAACTGTGATATGTAAATGCAACAATAAAAAAAAGGTTACATTTTATAACCTTTTTTTAGTTAGTGTTCATGCCTCTTCAATTTACATGTCCATTCAATATATCTTGTATTTTGTCCAGACAACAACGGCACAGTGACAGTGACCTCTTCTTACCCGTTTGTACTTCCTACCTCTGTGCAAACTGGCATTGCAGGTATGCAAATAGTTACTCTGCTATGCTAGTCAGGTAACTAAGAAATGAAAGACAAAATGACAAGCCAAATGTACAGCTGAGTTTATCTTTAGAAGATAATTTCCTACATAATGCAGGATTATCATCTACTTACATTTAATGTTACAATCAAGTACCAGCAAACTGGTTTTATGGTTTAGTAGGTTGATGACTAGTTTTCTAAGCAAAGACAGCTTTCGCAAGACTTCTTCACTGTCCTTCAGTAATGTATGTTTTTGTTTCTGTGACTCATAAACAGAATCTTCGACTTATCTTTGCTAATTATATTGAACCTAATCTGTAGTGGGTCTTTAAACTAATTTTTTTTTTTAAAAACATATGGAATCTTAGAGTCCAGTTAAGCATGTACATGGAGGAGTTATTTGAGGTTCAACTACATTATGCTGGTGTGTTAGTCTGGTTTGGGGAGGTTTCATTTTAAATGATTTTGGTCATCATGTTTACATGCACATTCAGATCTGGCTTTGGTCCGTCTAACACAAAAACACAATTATTCCTGTGTCATGGAAATCAAATGTGTTTCCAGAGCCGATGGAAGCATTAAACACATTATTTTAAAAGAAGAAAAAGCAGCTCAACCAGCCAGAAAATTCCATAAGTCCATTCCACAACGGACAAACCTTTACAGCTCTTGTTAGGATGGGGTCTTTTCTTTCAAGTTTATGTAAAGTTTTAAACCAAATCAAAATTTTGAACCCAGGAAGACCTCTACCAGAAGAGCAAAAGAACGCCTGAGCATTGTGCACTACTAACATTATCAACTTAAACCAGCGGTGGTTGCAGTGCTGCTGACAGTAATGACTAAAATGCACACATAGATACATTTTCCCTAACAGAGGTTTTCTCTCATTTAAAGTTCAAGTGAAAAGTCAGACAGAAACACCACTTGCTTAAGAGAAAGTCTGCTGCCCTCTGCGCAGACCCCTTCTTTCCTCCCTTCTCTTGACCGTGCTCTCTGGTCCATGACTCCCTCCCTCCGTCCGGACGGTTGCTCCCACACTCAGGCCACATTCCTCCCTTGCTCATGCTGGGAGGACGTCTCCCTCTGACTGCAGCCATTGTGGGAAATCCCAACGGCCAGGCTTTTCAGAGGCTGTGCAGACCATTGAGGTAAAGTGTTAAAGACATTTGTGTTCCTCGTTTGCTGGTCATATATAGAACCTCACAACAAAATACCAGCATGGAAATATAAATTGCTTCTGTTCATTAAAAAATACAATGCAAATGTAGCAACTGGCTTCTCGACCTGACAAACCATGTGATACAACTCAGACATCTCTGACCTGGCAAATCAACAAACAAGCAAAACTATACTTTACTCAAGGAAATGCATACAAACACACATAGTATACAATAGATGGGGTTTGTACTTCCTCTTCTTTATCATACCACAAAATTAGCAGTGAATATAAGCCAGATTGTTTCCATGAATTACCCCAGTTTACACTGGTGTGTCATTCCCATGGAATTTTAAACACACTGGCAAAGACCTGCCCAATTAAATATACAACCACAGAGCTATATACACGCACATACTCATACTACTGCACAGAGAAATGCCCACATGCAGCAGTACTTAGCTGTCCTGATAATGTCTGAGATGCACTGAAGTTTATGGCTAGCACTGTTCCCATGAGTCAGAGCTCACAAGTACGCATTTCTGTCTGAGCCTCTTTTAGATTCCTCCACCTTGTGAATGCACTGTAACGGGACCTGTATAACCAGCTATTACACTCATGGCAATATGTAGAAAATGCATAGAATCAGGTCTATGTAACCCAGGTAAACATGTTAATGACCCGATCTGCGAATTAACGTTGAACAACAACAATCACCACACAGAATAATACCATCTCTCGCATCTCTTTCTCTTTATGTCTCCACAGAATTGTTGTATTGCTTTAACTGCTATGAAAACTCTCGATGATGGTTTGAAAAGAGCAAGTGTTTTGATCACCACATTCAAAGTACACAAGGGAGCAGGAAGCTCAGCATAAACAAACTCTGAAATAAACTGGAAGCGATAAAAGCTGTTAAATTGTTAAATCCAATAACCTTTTTTGGAATAAAGCATTAAACTGAAACAACAGGACACTACAGTATGTACTGATGACACTACATAGCTCAATGATTAGGCATGTAATAATTATTAACTAATCATATTCAAATTATTAACTAATCATATTCAAACCATTCATAAGAGTGTCAAATGATTTTCAGGCACAAGTTGTGTAACAAAAAGAGCTTGGCCAGTTTGTTTATGAGCAATCAGTCAGTCACTGGTCACATTAACCTAGCTAACGTGTTCAAGCAGAAAAGATGGAAGCAGTTGAAAATATACATCACAGCCAATGAAGAGCTTCAGCTTCAGCTTCAGGTGCTTTTAAGCACAGTTTTCTCTGTTTTATTTGGCTTTTTAGATAAAAGCACTGAACAAAAGCATTGCTAGTTTGGACTGCACTTGCACTTGGATGCAACCTCTCGGATTCCTCTAAACAGCTGATCACATCTCAAATCAACCAACTTTTGGTGAACATGTCCACCTGATAATGTAACAACAACCATTCAGACTTTTCTCATTTTGAAATTGATAGGTTAATATATTTAGTCAGATTGCCATAATAAAACATTCTAGAGACACACAGAGAAGTAGTTTATTTGGTGAATGATTTAATTATTTAGCTTATACTATAATGGTGACATAAAAATTAACAGAAAAGGCAGATAAATTAGTAACCTTTGTTATTTGTTAGTCAATCAGCAATTCAAATTTCATAATCATGACAGGCCAATCAACTATCTGATAGTTGATTGGCCTGTCATGATTATGACAGGCTGAGCTTTTTGATGAAATTTTGCAGGAATTCTCCAAACTGAATTAAGGAACAAGTGATTCGATTTTGGGGGTGATCCGTATTACCGTCTGGATCCAAGAATTTTTTTTGAAGGATTCTTTACTGTGGGGAAATGGGATCATTTTGCCATTACAGGTTCCAACTCAACAGATAATGCCCAGAATCATTGGTAAAAATAAATAAACAAATAAATTACAAGATGATTGTTGGACCCGGATCATGTTAATATTCTGGATCTGGATCCAGAGTGTTAAAGAGGGTACTGGGTGGCCTTTTGGGGTTTTTCCTCAGGTGATTGACCCTATAACTTGGCAGAGGTCTGCGCTCTCCGAGTGCTTCTAGTTTTTCTTATAATCTGCCAATTTTTTATCTTATGAACACACAGACTATACCCCCTTTAAATGTCTTGTGCTAGCCAAGAAACACAAAGAACTGTGGATATTCACATTTCCCATAAGACAAAGGGGAGCTTTAACTAAAATTGGTAAATTTTCTTCAAAATGACTTTCTTCTGACATGGATTATTTTCCAACACAAACCTATCGAGATAGTTGACAAACCATTTCCTGGGGATGAGCGAATCAATAAGGAAATTAACAGCTTCAGCCATACAAATAATATTTAGCTCTGCAAAGCTTTGCTTATTACTCAAAAACCAATTTAAAAGATGGCGCTTTTCTACAAAGCGCTAAAACAAATACGCCCGTCACTTATCGGGATCACAACCACAGAACATAAAGGATCTAATTGGCATGGGCCTCCTCCTGTTTACATTGTTTAATCAAATAACACTGGATGATGACATTTTGGCACAGTAAGATGGAAACTCGCAAAAGTGATTTAAAATTAAAACCAAGCTTTTCGAATTGTGTCACATTCATCAAATCCAAAGATAAAATTGTGATAAAATGTATCAGGAATCTCATTTTCTTGCTAGTTGGACCAAAATTAAAACATATTCATTCTAAAACATTACAGGTAATGTATGGTGAAAAGGCTTGAATCAAATTCTTGCTTTCAGTTTCTTTTCTTTTTTTCAAACTTATCTTATTGGTTTGGTGCCATTTTAGTCAAAGCTGAATAGGGGAGGACCTCAGTGGGCCTAAATACACGGGTGACTCCAGGCCACAGCAGCCCCCACGTTTCTCATAAAAATGACTGTTCAAGAGGAGCCCTCAACTAGATGCAGGCTGTCTGCATCATGACTGTCAATCACGGCAGAAAAACATGAAAACAGATGGATTGGTACATTCTGACTCAGCCAGACACATCCCTGAGGATCTTGTATGGGTAACAACCCCCAAACACATCTACAAACATGAGACTGTGACCCCCTACACTAAAAAGATATGAAATTCAGCTGATAGAAAAAATTATACAAAAACTTGCAGCACTAGGCTGAAGACTTACTAGAGGCTGGTCCTTTGAGTCCTAGAAGATTTTTTTCCCTAAATGATGTCCTTCAGCTTTATTATTATTAACATCATGCATCTTATCTGGAGACAGATCTACAACACCCAATGCAGTAACCTTGCAAAATGAATGAATCTTGCATTTATTATTACCGTCTCTGGCATCTGCAGCTTTGTTCAGTAGATATCTGTCACCTTATCAAATGAAAGTGTTTAACCCTAGTTTTGGCTTTGAAGACCATGCCATTATCCATCCTTTTTAGCTATTTGATATTATTAGTACCTCACACTCCTCTTCCAATTTGTATTGTTTTACTTTACATCTTGTTTTCACTAGTTCTGACTTGCTTCTGGCATGTAAAACAATTTCTAGCTTGGTCTCTGACAGACGATACACAAGAGAAAGGTTTCTTTATATCTAAACTATGTGTTATTGATGCAGTACATCAAACTGTTTACTCCCTTGTTTTTCACACATACTAATATAACTCTGGAGTATGAGGGTTTTTAATGGTTTTGTCTATCACATTGTGTCTGCGCAGTAACAGTTTTCTATTGACAACCATTAATGTATGAACTAGTAACATGTGGCTAATACCTGATTGGATTAACTAATTGCTATTCATCCAATTCAAAGATCTGTAAGAACAATAATGAAACTTTGGTTGGTGATTAATTGTCAAAAGAGCAAAAAAGATGTGGGCATATGTTCATCACATGCAGCTGCTCTTATACATGTTAATGTTAAGCAATTACTGTATGCGGCTGTTTATACAAAATCAATAGGGTCATCTTATATTAATTCCAATAACATAATACTTGGAAAAGACCTTAAGATTATATTAGCAGTAATATATTAAGACTGAAAGCATTTCAAATGCCCATCATGAATGTCGAACAGTAAAATGGATAATATTAGTAGCAATCAACATATTACTTGCATTAATTAAACTACAACATTTATATTTAAAGTATAAATAAACAAACAAATGCAGCCATTGCAACATGATTCAACATATGCATGCTTTAATCATTTAAGGCTGATGTGTCACCTCAACATTTTCAAGAAACACGTTCAGAAGCGTAGGGATAAAAGAATTTAGTGGGCAGTGTGACATTTACTCTTAGGTAAAGCTTTTAAAAACAAAATTTCAAGTCGGATGGGGGGCTCAATTTCAAAACTCTTGTATATCAAACACTCGGATTACAGTTTTATTGCTCTAGCGGGCTAAATCAGCATCACTTACAAACAAGTTTCAAGTAAACCTACAGACTTACAATAATACTTTCAAAAACTGCATATATACAAGTGAAATGCCAAATTGTATTTTTACTTCTCCTGGGAGAATCCTACATAATTACCGTTCTATGGAGGCTTGACTACTGTAGGAGTCATTCAGTAGATGAACTAAATCTCTTAATGAATTGTGAATGGACGTCTTAGAGACTCAGGTAAATGGAAAACCGATATGTTGCCTTAATGGAAATACATCTAGGTTTATGAGAGAACCATAACAAATAAGGTCCTACAGTGTGAAAATAAACATTTCAAGCAACAGAAAAACAGACACACTGGAGTCTAATCTACTGTATGACTCAGGAGAGGACCACCCCCCCTGCCTAACACTGCACAAGCAAAAAGATAAACCATCTCCCCATCATATGGCTATGTGTCATTGGAAACACGGGCCTTGCAAGTTTTAATTAGAAAATGAAGCAAACAAATGCACAGAAACACGAGAAGCCAATACACAGAGGGAAAAATAAATCCTTTGCCGCTTTACATCAATATCCATTTCCCTGCATCCTTCACCTCGCTGTGGTTTTTGGTTAACACGCTTTGGATTAGATAGCAGATAAATAAACAGTGTGCACGGCGTTCTCAGGAAGAGCGCCCTGACCGTGTTTTGTCCTCAGCATGTGGGGATCAGAAAAAGAGACCAAACACTGCATAGATAGCCCAAAGAAGTGTAGCTCTCAGGTCCTTCTCTTCAAACCACTTCCCTGACCATCAACAGAGCACACACTCCACAATCCAAGGCTCCTCTCATCAGAATGTAGGCATCTCCACAGATAAATGTCAAAGAGATAGCGACCAATGTTAGGAAGAGCTTGTGCATGTTTTGTTCCCGTTGCATCACAGCAGTGTTAAGCTATCAGTTTATGGCACCAGTTAGTCTTTGAAAGCAATGTTTGTTTCAGGACTTATGTTGTAATGTAACTAATGTGGAAAATGCATGAAAGCTGAAAAACATGTGTATAATTTTTTTTTCCATTTGGATTTTCTTTTCTTTCTTTTTTTTACCCTTGTATGCAGTGAAAACAGAGCTTTATTGCTACATGGCAGCTGTGCCTAAAACTCACACCCCGGTGTTTCATTCACCGCTTTCCTCAGTAATTTAACGCACAATCGACTATTTTAGCATTTATAAAATGCACATTGCAGGAATGATAAAGATACTACACAGACCACAAAGTTTACACACAGACTAAAGAAACCTGAAACAAGTATTTCACTGTAAATATAGTCACTCCATAACAAACAGATTGATTGCCTTCATAATTCATATGATCCTGCAGCATCATGTTATTCATAATGAAAATAATGAAGATGAGAGAACCTGTTTAAATTCAGTATGTCACAGACACTTTTGAGAAGACATGGGACACATGCGGGTAAGAAGGTGTAATAAGATGGAACGCAAAAATATGGAGCCAGACTTGAGCCGAGTTACCTCAGAAGCCCCCCTGCCCTTTCAGCAGGGCCTCATATGGAGAACCAGGCCTCAGGTCCCCTGGGCACTGATGTCTGCTCTCCACTTGACTCCTCCCAGTCAGCCACAGAGGCTGTGCAGGAACCTGGCCCACTCAGGACAACCTACAGCCACAAGTCATTCACACCTGGAACAGAGGGAAAGAACTTTGTTCATCGGGTGAAACACAAACAAGCAAATGGCAAGGAAAAGCACTCCGTCTTTCTTGTTGACAAGACCAACATGTAGTAAACACATATCCAGAGCACAGCTGATGTCATTAGGGACTACAGTAACCCAGACACTCATTTATACTTCAGTTATCGACCAGTTCACACATAAAGGATTACAAAACAGCCTGTGACACTTTATAAAGAGCTTTTAAGGACTTGAGGAAAAAAAGGATTGAGATCTCAAACATGCACGGTAAAAGTAGTGATCAGAGAAAAGATAGATATGAAACAGTTTAAAGACAAAGCAACAGACACACAGAAATGGCAGACAGCAGTGTTGCCTAGCAATTGAATAGACCAGGGTCTTGTAAAAGGAAGCTCTATAGTTCAGTCTCAGCAACTGGTTGCTCCAAAACTGTCTTTGGACAAGACACTGACCCCTGGCCGCAAACTCTCGAGAACTTATTCTGGATAGAACACCAGTTAAAAGACCAAGATGTCTCTTGTAAACGATCACATCATGTTACATAGACATTTTGTGGAAATTCAACTAATCCTTTCTAAAATTATTTGCACTTGATTTGTAAAGGCATGAGAGGGAGGAAAAATACTAAACTTAGTTCATCCAGTGACTGAACTAAATATGCCCTGATAAAGGATGGTTTCTATCTCACATTTTTACCCTAAAGAACCTGTGGGTTTTTGATCATTTAAGACTCAAGTTAAACAACATTAGTCAAATGTATTGCCTGAACACATTCTTTGCCGTGATGAACTCTCTTGACTTGCCAAGGTAAGACAGCACAAAGCCACAAGTTACTCCCAAACAGGCCCACTCGAGGAAGTCGTCCTAAAATATGCACACACAACTACAAACCTAAAACTCCACAAATAAACCTAAAGCACACAACAACTGCAAGGACTAAGCTCCCCCCCACCCCCCTTAAATCTCAGCGCCTCACTGGACAACTCTTGGCGGACAAAGTAATTCCATGGCGCTTGAAACTCCAGGAACTTTTTTTTCTTTTTCCTAAAAGAAGTTGTTCCTGTTTCGCCAGAGAACTGGGGGGAAGGGAGGACTTCAGCACTCGCATTCATGGAGCCTCGGCCAGCGCAAACAAAGTCTTCCCCGAAGAGGGAGGCAGTGGACGGCGGCAGAGAGCGAGAACAACGACGTCGGCCGCAAACACATAAACACATCCTAAATGAGATTCATCTCGGGGCTTTGTCTGGTGATAAGACAACTCAGGCCCGCCTTGGGCAAACGTTCATTTTCAAGTTCTGCTAGCTCCGTTAACAATGTAACAATTAAATCGCTCGGCAGATGATAGGGCTGGCCAACACAATCAGAAGCCGAGGCCTAAAATCTCGTTATGCGTTTATAAGTGATACTAAACACAATTTAAATAAAGGAATTACAATACCAACGGTGTGGTGCTCCCGAAGAATGCAGAACATGCATGCTGCATTGTATCCTTTTTTCATTTTCACGAAGCACGGGCGGTCCTCCAGTATAATGGGGTAAAAACCAATATTTCTCCGCGGGTTTTACACCATGCCGAAAACATCATGAATAATCCGCTTTTGAAGCGCTGGGGAAAAAAAACTGCATTTACGGTTGAAAGGGAGCTCACTGTCTGCCAGGCCAGATGCGACGTGGGTTTGCTAGCCAGCCTTCGGGGACAGAAGCAGAGAAGAACGGATACCGGAGTGAGATGTCCCCGGGAGGAGGACCCGCGTGTGCCCGTTGCCAGGAGGCGAGCCGTGGTAGCGACACTTTCCAGCTAGCTGTGAAAAAGGGAAGACTCACCTGGAATGCTAGCTTCATTTCCGTTATTTCTCGAAGGACGAATTTTCACCGCACACATATCAAATCACAACATTATCACGGTAACATTATAAAATAGGAATATGTCTCCCCCCTTTCGCCCAAGCTTTCCAGTGGTCCTACTCCATTACATCCCAGTCAAGATTTCCTGTCGTTTCCCACCCCCTCCGTTCCTGTGCAATGGTTTCGCCCAAATTCTAAGTAGCAATTCTAGGTCAGGTCTGTGTGCCAGTGAGAATGTTACTGACGGACAGCCGCGAGACGCAAATGTCCACCTCCATGTGACATGGTAAACACTGTACATACGTACAGACATGAAGAAAAAAGAAAAACCCGAACTGATGTTATAACTCGTTATTTTGTTTCATAGCAGCCACAAAAACAGTAGCTACACCGAACATCCCCATATGAAAGGAGGTAGACAACCAAACTTGTGGAAGTTTTCAAAGGAAGATGTAAGTACCATCCCATCTAGTCAGCTTTAAAAAGCAACAATCTGCATCTAATTTCTTTGCTTATTTTATGAGTATAATCCTAAAGTCAATCCTAAAAAGCACAAACAGAAAATGAAACATTGGATGACAATGTTTTATTGCATTAAATAGTCCATATATCAACAAGAAATGGAAAGAAAATATGAATAATGCTTAATAAAAATCGTAACTTTTGTAATAAATGAAAACAGGATTAAAAGTGTGGGCCTGTGTGAATTAAAAAAAGAAAGCAAATAGTTTTAAAATGAGAAGTGATTATTTAGAATTACTAAAATGCATAATAGATCAAATGAATGAATAAATAAATGGAGGGATATATTTAAATCAACTGGAGCTTCAACACCGGTTACCCAGCTTCTTTTAGACTTGTGGAGACAAGGGAAAAGGGATATTTCACATAAATGGACAGAAAGAGCTACTTTAGACCAGAAACTGTTTCAAATAAGATGGAAAAAGGTGCCCTACATTCAGATCAAATGACTTGGGCAGTTGGCACATAGAATATTATTGAGTTCAATATGGACTTCTCAAGACAAATCTATACAGATGACTTGACTGTTCACAGATTTCAGAGAAGCATCAGAGTAGTTAAGGTAAACAAAATCAGGAATCAACTAGTTGAATGTTAAAGTAAATAAACAACTGTAAACACATGAAATCCTTTTAAATCAAATCACTATGAGTCATATAAAAGTTCAGGATGCAAAGTTCAATTTTTTTTAGATAGTCTGCTTTCTTAAAAGGTACCATACTACGTGATTTTTGTTATTTAGTACAGATTTGTTACTTATAGCCAGTTTTGGACTAAGTCTGGTCAGTGGAAATAATCTTTTTCCACAAAATACCCAACCTTTCCTGATACAAGTATCAGTATTTACTGCTTTTCTTTGTGGTAAAGAAGTGGTCACATTAAGGTTCGGACTAATATATGCAGAAATTTGAAGGCATCACATTGGGTTTTGGTCATGTGTGATATTATATTAAGTAATCAAGGAAACTATAGCAGCATATAATGAAAGTAATTACTTGCAAGCTGGCATTTACTTCACTGCTTTGCCATACTAGATTTTAAACAGATGTTTTCTCCTTTAATGAAGCTGTCAGTTTAACAACAGTTGGGTGAACGTGTCACGGTCTCCTCTGCACAACGCAGTTGCCTTTACATCAAGAGTGGAAAGGCCGTGAGTTCTACTATGATTTAAAAAAATAAGTTAGAATCCAAACAACAAGATTAGGTTTGTATCTTTCAAACTCCTTACTTACAGTTTTTTATGTTGTTGTTGTAACTTTACAGTCATCTGCTATAACCCAAGATAACAAGGGGCTTTAATATTTCTGAGGCTTCATGGATCATCTGGTAACTGGTGGGTTATATCATCACCGAAAAGAAGGCATGACATATTTGAATATCATGGTGTTGAGCTTATATGAAGGTTTCAGGGAGTTGAAGGAAAATGGGAAGAGAAATGATTTATTCAAACCTTCTCATTTATGTGGTTAATGTGTTTATAAGTTTCACGCTAAGTTTGAGCTTCTGTAGTAAAATTCTGTGGAGAGAAAAGGTGGTTGCACATAATAAAAGGCAAAGAGTGTTTATAATGTTGGAGACAACCTGCCAACCTGCACATATTCACATGTTGAACATTTGTTTTGTGTTTAACAGAAAGTAAGCTTGGTGTACTCAGCATGTCAGACGGCCTTTTCAACATCTAACTTTGATTGTGTGCAAAGTGAAAGGTTTCAACTTTATTTGGGCTTAAGGATAAAAAGTTTTATCAGAGATGTAAAATTGTTAAGTAAAGAAGTAAAGATTTGAATGAAAAAAGACACACTTTTCAGTCTTATACAACACTGAAAAGTGTCTATTTTACTCGAATATCTTATATATATATATATATATATATATATATATATATATATATAGACACTTTTCAGTGCTGCTGAATTGTGTTGTATAAGACTGAAAAGTACATCAAGTATTTTGCCTACAAAATTCAAATTCACATGTTGGTTTGCTGTTATTGATGGTGCACAGAGTTAACCAATTGAAAATTACCAAGAAGAAAGACTAAAATTAGCCAGTTTTTCACTTCATTGCTCTTAATCCGTTGTCATGACCTAAGGGTTATTCAGTGCAGTACAGATTTAACAGTGTTCATGATGAGCCAAGTAACTAATGACATGACACTTGATAAATAAAATCATGTTCAGCTACAGGGCAAACACACACACAGGCATGCACACACTTACCACAGTGTGACTATCAGAAACCTCAGAGGAAGAGTGAAACATTGAGGACATGCAATGTGAGAGTGGTCCTTCTCAATATTTAATCAAGATACATTTAAAATCTAACCCAAATGTATAATCAAAACAACTGGGGATTGAATGAATTGGTGTTTAAGTGCACACATTATTAGCTGGCGTGATTGTGTGAGAGTGCGTGTTTGTGTCCTGGTTCCTCTCTTCCTATTAGAACTGATTTAGACTCTCAAAGTGAAGATGTTTTTGCAAAGTGGAAGCTTGTATTCTTCAAGAGGCAGCTTTAAGGGTCAGGGTTCAGTTTAGTCTGCATGACAGTTTAAATGTACTGTGTAAATAAAAGAACTATGCGGGAGCATATTGAGCTGTATTGTTTAGATGTTGTTTAGATGGCAGTAATTGGGTCATTTTCTCTTAAATGTTCAGTTCATGAAATTTCAGAAACTGATTTAAAATGTATACATAGAATATCCTGAATCATACTAGCATTAGCATAACTTATAATGTCTACGGATCTTTAACACGCCTGGTTACTTAACGTGTTTAATGTTGTTTGCACTTTGCTTTGTCTTTAGCTCCTTCTCAGTGTATGTGGCTGTGGAGACCAGTTAGACTGAAGCAACTATAAACAAGTTGAAATGACATTCTGTGTTGTAAGATACAAAAATCTTAGGATGAGAGCTGCATATTTGGGACTTTTGACAAGCAGGCCACTGCTACGCTGGACGTGTTTGTGCATGCTTGCAGAGATCAGTGACACACCATAAAGCTCTGCCTTTTTCTCTGTATCTATCTCACGCACACGTACACTGCATAAACCAGTTCTCTCTCTGTCTCTGTGTGTGCGTATAGGCATGTGGGTGTGTGCATGTGTGGATGATAAACCCCACTGGTGGAGTAACAGTAGACTGGCAGTATTCCCAGACTGGGTTGCATTAGACATGCACACTAGCAAAGCTCCTCAGGTCGATGTTCTGGCTCTCCAGCGCTGTAGCTCTTTGGCGTGACTGAGAATACTTTGGAAGCAGAAGAACAAAACCCAGATTCTTTCCTGTGCTGCGTTAAAGCAACAGGGGGAAATAGAACTGTGTGTTTAAGCAAGACACCAACTCCAACTGTTCACTTATCATATTACCATCTGCATTATTTAAAGCTTTGATAAACAATCTAATGCTGGGGAGAAACACTAAAGACGTGGAGTGGAGGGATGAAGTGGGCACTTAAAGGCTCATTACATTTTATGGGTATAAATAATTATTTGGATAAGTTCAAATATATAATATTAACAGATGAGACACACAGGTAGTCACAGATGAGCTTCTGTGTGAAGAATTTGGATTTGTGTATCTTCAGGACTCCCTGTGTTGAAGCTGGTTGTGTTCAGATCTATTCATCAACATGTTTGGTGGCGATGCTGAGAAGAAGGCAGGACTAGCTGGGTTATCAAAATACTGAGACAGTGAGCTCACTCACACAGCAGTGAGGTCACTTACCAGAGTGTGGCAGCCTGACCAATCATCAGTCAGCCTATTATCGTGGTATGCAGTGTTGCTATGAGTAACAGAGACGAGCACTGCCACACAGACCCCTAATGATGGTCGAGATGCTTTTACTCTGTCTTTTGTTTCCAACTGTTTTCCAGACATTTTGCATTTCTCATCGTATTTTTCTTGTCAATGCTTAATGTTTTGACATTATTATAAAGTGTTCAGTTAAAAGTTTCAGTATCACTCATTTCCCCCTCCTTCTGCCTGCCTTTAGTGTTCCCTCCTGGCTGTGTTTACTGTCCCCTGCAGCAGTGTTTTCTGACTCTTCCCCATGGCAGGTGAGTGTAAACAAGCGGGAGGACTGAAACAATGTTAATTAACTGATCATTAACGAGTTGAGGCAGACCCTGGAGATGTGAACAGTCGCCCACCCACCTGCGTCTCACCATTTCACTAACTGGACTGTTAATGACTAATCAGAGGCGAGAGCGATTATATCGCCTCCTAACGAGAAGGATTTATGATTGCATGCTATTCTGTTTATATGGCTGAGGCCTTTGGAGTTTACAGTGACGAGTCAAGGCACACTGGGGGAAGAAAATACCACTACAGCAATGTAAAAATACTATTACGTAGAAGTCCTGCATTTGAAATCTTCGCGGTTCAGCTGGTATAGATTCAGTTTAATAGATTAATTCATGGGTTCACAACCCAGAGGTCAGACCAAAAAAGGTGCCAAGATAAATCTGAGGGGTTGCAGGAGGGATTAATGGGATAGCAAAAAGAAAAAAATTGTATTGCATAAAATTGCATGCTTTTTTTTGCTTTACTCTGTTTTATTCTAGATTTACCCACCTACCAGCCAATTTATTACGAATGAATGGGTTTGTTACTTGTATGGCATCATTAAGCAGTTTTACGATTGTATGAACCGATGTTCACATAGAATTTAATAATGACTGTATTTGTCTGCGCTGTCAGATGTAAAAGTTTACAGTAAAGGCTGTAAAATGTGGAATGTCTTTACTTTAGTGTGGCAGTCATCAGGCTTGCAACTTAAAAAGATAAACTGTAAAGCTGTTGTCATGTGTTTAGAAGATACATCGTTTTCCAGCTTGCTTTGAGGCCTTTTTTATGTTTACAGACTCTAAATGTTGACTTGAAAATAGTATTTTTACGCTAAATATAGATCAACCTCTAACATCATATCTCTCTCAATGCCAAATATTTGTCATAAAATGTTTAACTTTTCTCCACTTCATGTAAAAAAAAAAGAAAACATTTTAATGAGTTCCAATATTGGCCCTGCGACAGACTGGCGACCTGTCCAGGGTGTACCCTGCCTCTCGCCTGATACTTGCTGGGATAGGCTC
>JAOXYM010000013.1:13058609-13073545 GCA_028567055.1 Leptatherina wallacei
AGATAGATAGATAGATAGATAGATAGATAGATAGATAGATAGATAGATAGATAGATAGATAGACTTTATTGATCTCCATGGTGCAAGTTTGGATGTTCGTCACTAAGAGAGAAAAACAATCACTGCAGTGAAGATTCTGGCAGCAGCTCGAACACAATCAGCAAATACTTTCAGTTTGCATTGCGGGAGAAGGACAAACACAGAATATTCCCCTATGAAAACAAGAGATGGTTATGTTTTTTGTATTTTGTCTTTTACATTTTTTTGTCTTTAGTTTTCTGCATGAGTACCCCATTTTTTTAACGAGTGTATGATAATGATACATATAGATGATTGGTTCTCATTTCTCTATTTATTTTTATGTGAGTTCACTGTATTTTTCTTCCCTTTTAATTACTGCAGCGTTTACCATCATTTTCTGAGACAAATGCAAATTTCTCTTTGACAGAAGAAGATTTTTATTAGTAGAAATCTCTACATCTCTCACTTGTCTGCAACATCATCTCTGAGCTCTTGAAAGAATTTAACTATGTTTGTTTTACCAGATCACCAACTTCCTTTTCCTATTCAGCAATCTGTCCCACTGAATATGTTTCCTTTTAATATGGATAAAAGTCGGCTCTAAAATGATGAATATCATGACAGATGTGTAACTTCTTTCACAAATTCTACAAGTTTGGGTTGCTATTAATGATTAATACAATTTTCTGTAACAATCACTCTTTTAACTCTGAGTTGAGAGAACTTGTCTTCTATCCATATCCATTCAAGTTGATGAGTAATTCTGGTTTTCCAGTGTTTTTGATTTTTTTGTTTAGTGACAAACACTCAAGAGAAGGAGATGGATGAATATGAATTGTGGTGCTTCTTGTTGATGGCAGCACAGACTGATTAAAGCCATCCATCCTTCCTCTGTTTGTCTGGCTTAATGAGAGTCCTCATTGCTGTGAGATTTCTCAGCTGAAAAATTCTCTTTTTTGTGGTGTGTGTTTTATTGAGCGCTACATTTAGCTGAGCAGCTTAAGTTTCAGTGACTTGCTCATGAACACTAGTGCAAACACGACAACATGCACCCTTTGGTGCTCGGTAAGAATGACAGTTGTGAAGAGAAAATAGGCATAGTTGTGGTGGAAAATGTTCATTTCAAGACTTAGAAATTAGGAAACATTTACAAATGTTTGGAGTAAATAAATCAATTTACCCTAAAAACTACCCAACTTGAGTAAATTTCCAATATTCCACATGTAAAATTCCACCATATTCACACACCTCTCACATTTTGTTTTTGGATTCTTACAGATAATTTAGATGGTTTTATTGATTTCAAAATCCAATTTAACATCATAAAAACGTGTACATTTGAGCTGTTATGAAAACACATGCAGCTTTGAAAATTTATTTGGTAATTTATACTTACATTATTAGTCAAAACTTAAGAATAGTTGAGTCTGTATTGAAATTAAAACCATTCATGTCCATAAAATGAGGGGGGGGGGGGGAAACATGCACTTTCTGAGGATTAGAAAATCCGTTTCCTTGCACCTTTTCTGCAGCAAGGGAAGTAAACAAAGCCTTCAAATTTAATGCAAACAATTCCAACAGGAGTCCCAACATCTGCTGGTTCACACTAAGAAAGTGTTGGACCTAACTGTGCTACCAGAACTACATTACTGCGCCTATAGTGCACAGCATTATAGGCTACAGGCTGTGTGTGGTATCCAAATGGTAAGAAAGTGCCAAAAGTGAAACTAAAAAACAAACAGACTTGTTGCTCAAGGTTTAATCCTGAATCAAAATTAGGACCCTAAATGTAACATAAAAATAAGGCACTTTGGTCCATGTTTAACGTGATGCATTCACAAAGTGGCTGCACGTCCATGATGAGACGCTCCCCTTCCACCACATCCCAATGGTGCTCTACTGGATTGAGATCTGGTGACTGTGGAGGTCTCTGGAGTACAGTCGGTGAACTCATTGTCTTGTTTAAAAAACCAGTTTGTGATAATTTGAAATAATAGGGAAATAATAATGTAATAAGCAGTGATCCGTCAGCTTCAATATTCTCCTCCTTGCTTTTCTCCGTTTGCTCTGCGCCGTCGTCTATGGCCCATTCATTGACCCCTTCCACCCTCTCTTTGACAATGTCCCTACATTTTAAATATGACTGATACTTTTCATGTTTACTGGTCTGGTGTAACGTTTTAGAATTTTTGACCACGATTCCATTTATGAAAGCTAAAACGATATGAACCTTCTCTCGAGTGAGGGAACCCAAAGCACGGACATGGGAAGGAATTCAGCACTTGACAACAAGCTGTTTGCGTCCGTCTCTCCGTCTTGATAAGGGATCTGGCTCAAAGCAGCCAAAGGCGGCTGCTGCTCCTTGTTCAGTAATGCTGGCTGCTGGTTTTTAATCAGCTTTTTGACCACAGTTGGCCCTGTAACGTTACTGTGGCGGTATATCCTGCCATCTACTCATGACTTTTTCTGTTGATTTTTGGCACACACAAAAAAAAAAGGCCAAATACGTTGTTGATGTTTCATTGCTACTTCACGCATGTCAATCTCTTCAGATAGCTGACTAGCGCGTGCCCTTTCAAATAGACCAGTCAGGAGTATTACCTTAACCAGAAGCTGAGAATATATCCTCCCCAGGAATAAAAAAATTATAATAAATGGCCAGAGCAGGAAGAATGCTAAATTAAAGTTGCTTAAATCCCTTCATTTCTCAAATTAAAAGTATATTTTGAAAGACAGAAAAAAAGATAGATATAAAAGGCAAAAATTTATTCAATCTTTTAACATAGCAAGGGACAGTTTCTTTCTAAAATCAATTTGCGATACATAAACATCTCTGTATGTGTACATTGCATTTACTCAGTAGGAGAATTTTTACCAGGGCAAGAACATGTCTTGCATTAAAGAAGAAGATTAATAAAACATCTGTTGTGATGCAGTCGTCTTAATAACTATTAAGAAATTCACATTAAAAACGAGACACGTTTCCCTTTTTAAAACCGGAAGCCTTAGAAAAGACAGTGGACTACAAGTAACCTGCAAATACACATGCAGCGGTGTCACCAGCAGATCAATATGAAAAGACTAGTCAAGCCATTTAAAAGTTAGCACACCAAAGGACAAAGACCCACTGAGACACTTAAAGGACAAGCTCACTCTTATGACCCCTATGCTTCCAGCTTCAAGTATTCCTTCCAGCACTTGCATCACTTCAAGTATTCCCGCTTCGGACTCCAAACCGTCAATTTCATTACCGTTTCTTAGGTTTAAAACATAAGCTATGATATAAGTGCACTCAACATTCATCTATACATAGAAAAATAAAGGTAATGAGTAGCAGTAATAGTTATAACAATCACTTTACATTTAATTTTGTACATAACCGTGACATTGAATCACTTTATATTGTGGCATCACATTCCCCGACCCCTGAGTGTAATGTTCAAGTTTAACCCTTCTGTAGCTACCGAAAAGGAAACGAGAACGGCAACCTTGGTTTGGTTATTTAAATAATATTAGCAATCATTGGCAATGATCAGGATCTAGAGGAATTATGCCTTTCCACAGACCGTTGTGCTTGAATGTGACAGATACATTATATACAAGCTGCTGATCGATCGTGTGCTTCTGGCTTCAGCCTGTTCACTGCTGATGAGACGCTGACAGCCTTCGTCCTGGAAAATAAACACAACTGTTAATGAACAGGCAAGGTGCTCCAAAGAAACATCACTGATTGAATGTGGTCAGACTGCATTATAGTGCAGTTGTAGCTAGATCTGTCAAGACTCAAGGTAAAATATGCTCTCTTCCTCTGAACAATCAAATTAATTAGGAAGCTGATGTACAAGCGATTGACGTGCAGTTCAGTCTTGTGAGGTACAGTATCACTCTCACCCACCTCAGTGTCAGTACTTGAGCAGGCGCCTCAAGAGACAGCAGCAATGCAACTTCGGCATTTGTACAACTTGGGGTCGTGGGTGCGGATGTGATTCCGTACATTCCTCAGTCGAAAGAACGTCTTGCTGCAGAGCTACAAAGCACAAAGGAGAAAGGACAAAGAGGTAACGGTACAGAAATTGTGAAAAGGGGGAACCAGTCTTTAAACCACACAAATTAAATGTAATGCCAGTTTTTGTTCCAATATACCAGCATCAACAACAAGCTAGTGTAGATATTTTATGAAAAGTGGTATACAGTATGAAGTATAAACATATATTTTCATTTAGGGTAGATATGAATAAGCACATAAGTAGTGTCTAGAATATTTTTATGTAAGTGTAATTTCAACTCCTCACACAGCTCTAAAAACAAACAAAGTTGACATTAAGGGATCTTTTTCCAGTTGACACTAAACTGATGGCAGTCGTTTAGCTTTGTGCGTCATTTAGTCATTTAGCTTATCTGGCTGCATTCTCACTGTGTAGCGTGGTTTGGCTGTTATGGTAACATACTAATTAAATGCAATTCATTTAATAAAAAAAAAAAAGTGATTTTGATATTTTATTCTTATTTTCTACAGATGGTCTCATTTTTTTTCATTCACTATAACTGATGAAGAAAATCTAATGAGGGGCTTTCAGATTGCAGGAACCTCTTTATAGTTCTACTTTTTTTGTGTCCACATACAGGAACTGTGGAGCTTTGCAAGCAGAAGGGGAACAATCTGTAAAGCTGCTGTATGTTAATAGGTTGCAACATTATACAGTGATTGGCGAAGGTGATGTAAGTACACCATGAGGAGCTGAACAATCAAACGCAACGTAGAACCTGCCACTACAACATTAACTTGTAGACATCTGTAAAAAGTTGGTCATATGATCAACAGCTCTTAGCGTTAGCCTTTTAACATTGAAAACAAAGAGGAATGAAGCAACAGTAAAAGATGAGGTTTATCAAGCTTATATGCAAATGAGGAGCATTTTACAATTTTTCTATCCACCAGGTGGTCATTAAAATCGCTTCAGCATTCAGGAGTGCAGTCAAACAAAAAATCCTTTAAGGAATGTTGTCCTTCAGGGAGCTCTCTGGTCCCCGTAACACTAAGAAAGCCCGTTGAACCGTTTGCTGGACGTGCCTATTGTGACACCGCTTTAGTTATCAGTCTGGTTGACATGTTTACTTCACTTCGTTTGTTTAAATATCACCAGTCAGCATCAGATTATAACATATATTAGAAGAAAAAACACCTTAATAATTTTACATTGCTATTCTTATTTTTGTGAAGTTGGAAAGATATACTTAGAAATCTTCAGCTATTTTTGTTGGTCAACATAATCCTATCTCCTTAGGTGAGTGGTTATTACCTCTGCCAAGGCGCAGAGGTTATGTTTTCAGCAGTGTACGTTTGTCTGTCTGTCTGTTAGCGACATAACTCAAAAAGTAATGGACGGATTTTGATTAACTCTTCAGGAAATCTCCGAAATGGTATAAGGAACAACTGATTAGATTTTGGAGGGGATCCCGGTCCCTGTCTGTATATAGGAACTTTTTAACACTAGAACCACCAACATTCAAATACCCCCTACAGCCACCAGTGGGAGTCATTCTGGCATCAATGCAGCTCCGGTGGAGGACACATGCATACGGTGCAGCAATGTCCAAAACGTTATAAAACCCCGCCCATCTTCTACTTACAGCTAAATGTTATAATCTGACTTTGTTAGACCCGGATCCTGTTGATATTCTGGATATGGGGATCCAGAAGGTTCTAAATATAGGGGGTACTGGGTGGGCTGTTGGGCCTTTTGGGGTTTTTCTCTGGTGAGTCACCCTGCGCTGTGCGCTCTGAGTACTTCTAGTTGGTTCTGGGTCAGCAAGAAACTGTTGCTACATTTGGACCAGTTTTCATGGCTACAAATTAATTCTATCACTGTCAAAACACAATGAACTGGTCTGCCATCACCAGCTCCATCCCTGCACTGAAAGTGCCGTGCTAGCAAAGAGGCAACAGTCATCTAATTCTCACGTAATTCTAATTTTTAAAGTCAGTCGGTCAGTGCTTACCGGACAAGGCCAGTGCTTTCCTTCAATGTGCCTGAGGCGATGCATAACTAGAGCATCACAATCCTTGTAGGCGGCTGGGCACTGCAGACAGGAATGGGCAGTCTTTGGTACTTTGGGTGCTTGACTGCGAGGTCCTCGAAGCTGCTTTAGGCGTGCTCGACGTATGGCATCCAGCATGACACAGTTCTTGCTGCTCGGAGCAATGACTTCACCTTTTTGCTAAAAACAAGATGGGATGTAAGAAAAAGCAGACGATATATTAGTAGTTAGTGATTTTACTGATTTGGGAAGCATTATAATAATACTTCAGACAAAAATATTTTAACTTTAAAGACCCAAATTGAGACCTAAAAGAATTCACAGAAATCATTAAGTAATCATTGACTACCCCAACACATACCTTTGACCCAGCACTTTTAGCCAGATGCAAAGTGGCATTTCTGGAGTTTTTCCTGAGTATCTTAGCCTGGTCTTGAGTCCCTGTCCTCTCTTTTCTCTCTCTCTTCACCACAGGCAGGACGGGTGGTCCTCTAGCTCTCAGTGTCCTGTGGGGAGACTCTTCTGCCTCAAATCTTTCCCCGACCCGTGACACAGAGCGTGTTAAGCAGATATCCACGCTCTCCTCTTCTTTCTTTAGTCCTGCCATGGGCCCCCCTGCTGGCCGACAGAAGCTAAACAAAAATCCTGAGTCCAGTAGTTTGATGGGGGGCTTGCTCTGCCGTTTTCCCAGGTCTGGTGAGGGAGGATCAGGGAAAGGTCCGACAACTGGCACAGGATCTGCTGGCTCCTCTTTAATGGCTTTGTATAGAGGATGGTTGTAAAAGGACGGTGGAGGAGCATGCCCTGAAAACTGGAACTCATTAGGTTCAGCGTCCTTCACTTTTGGTTTAGTGCTCACTACCCCCTTCAGACCCTGACTCCCCACCTTTCCTCCTTCCTCTCTTGGCTTACACTTTGTCTTGTACACCTCCTTTGTGGAGCCTTGCCTGAGTTTGGCTTTTGTGGATGGTCGGCTGCGGTTATAACGCAGTGTTTTCACCGTTTCTACAGTGCCTTTATTTCTGGTCTGTACCCTCTGTGAAGGTGGGGGTTTGTGATCTGTGTGGCCATGGTTACTGTCTGATGAAAGCCTGACGCCTGAGATTGAGTATTCAACTGGTTCTGCTTTGATTCGGACTTTGCTTCTCACAAGAGTCTTGATGGTGCTGCGTCGCCGTGGCTGCTGGACATGAACGTGGGCACCATCCCCATTTCTTACAGATCGTCTGAGTTCCCTCCCACCAAAGGCAGGCCTGGAAGTAGGCTGAAACAGGTCCGGTAACATCACTTTACTCCGCATGCTCCTGTCAGTTGGAGGAACATGCTGCTTAATTCTTTTTTGCCTTTTAGCAGTAATCTGCTCTGCGATAACCGAACCTGCAGGTTTCATCTTGACTGACTTGTTGAGAAGTCGACTGTTAACAGGGTTACACAGGGGAAGTGATAGTGTCATATCCCCATATGACAGCACCGGGGCTAATGAACGGGGTTTCCGCCTTTTAGTCAGAGAGTAATTATTGGCCTTTAACTTCCGAAGTCGTTTCTTTTGTCTCCAGCCAACCAGATCCTCTGGTCTGGGAAGGAGAGCAGTCCTCTGTAGCCCCAGAACATTCATAAGCTCGTACTTCTCCTGTGCTCTTGCATAATCTTCTTCATCCTCTCCAGTATCCTCTACTTCCTGCTTGACTCTCACTGGGCTGCATGCAGTGCCGGGCTTCGATCTAGATGTGCATGAGAGCTGGGTGATAGAGTGAGATTTTCTGTTTCTTTTAGGGGTCTCTTGCATTGGCAGCAATCTCTGAACTTCCTTGGCCGCTCCAGGAGAGGAGCGGAGAAGACGGGTGTTTGATGGTGATATGGGTGAGCAATTCCGTGGCTGAGAAGTGGCTATGGCATGACGGGGTGTAGTGGCCTTCTTTGAAGAGGGAGATTTGAAGTCCATGAGCTTCATCCTGTGTGATGGACTCAGAGGGAGGCCGTTATGGCTTTGGGAATTTGGCATTCTACGCAAATTGCATCGGGGACTTCCTTGTAAAGACTCGTCTGATGAATCCAGCATTAGGCAAAAATGATCGTTCATGCCATCTAATCCTAAAACCCCTTCCCTTTGTTGATGATAGTGCTCATGGTATGCACCAGCGTAGGCTGAGGTAAAGTTCTTGCCAGAATGAAGTTTCTGTTCTTTAATGAGGGCAGAGCAGGCTTCTACTGCAGGCCACATGCCCAGATGGCGGGCCATGGCACAGACTTCAGATAGGTCCTCTTGACGAACACGCAGAGTGGAGGAATAGGAGAAGTCCAGCAGAGACAGAAGACTATCCTCACTGAAACCTGGGGAGGCAAAAAGATTTAATGTTAGCAGAGGACCAGAGAGATGGCAGGTTGAATGAGAGTACTCTGTAAATGTAAAAGAAGCCAATATTCATTATTTGTTGATCATGGACACTTCCTTCCACTGTACAAAGACATGCATGTTAGGTTAATTGGTTGCTCTAAATTTCTCCCTGGGAGTGAGTGTGTGAGTGAATGGTACACCCTGGACTGGTGGCCTGTCCAGGGTGTACCCTGCCTCTCGCCTGCTAATTGCTGGGATGGGCTCCAGCTTCCCCGAAACCCTGAATTTAATAAACGATAAAGGATTCCTTACAACTAAACTTCAAGTTACCACATGAATATTACTTTACTTTTTTAGTAACAGAGTATTAGTCGATATTACAGAGAAGGAAATTATTACAGTATCGATTTTCTTTTCTTTTTTCTTCATTGTGCAGTCCTTGCTGCCATGGTAACAGAAAATAACAACCTGTTTACTGGTAGGCTTAATCAACAAACTCAGTATCTTTGAGTTATTTGTGTTATTAAGTCTTTAGTAAACCCATTTACTCACTCATACAGAATCTTGCAGAACATATTAACTTCTAGAAATTGACTCATTTAGAAACATTGAAATATTGATTACATACACAAAAAACCTCTCAAACACAGATGATATATTGACAGCAACACCACGAGCACTTAATGATCAATCAATTATCAGATCAGATCCTCTATAGAGTAATACGGCCAAATACTGGAAGAAGACCGTCCGCCATTTTTGCGGTGGCATTTTGTGCCTGTGAGACGTAATTGTAAAGAGAATCGGGTCGTTTTCTAAACGATGTCAAGGAAATCTGGGAAGATTTGTGTGGTTCTTAGTTTCTCTAAAAGCAGTGGAAACTTCAGTTGTGAAAAGAAAACTGAATGCGAAGAACACAAATCTTTAATTCACAAAGACTGCACCTGTCTGAGCCCTCTTAGTTCACACAGATTTCATGCAGAACATAGGGACATTGGACAGAATTGGGTCAAGAATATTAACAGACATGGTAGGTTTTGGTAAAACGTTTTCAATCCAACACGATATTTTGCTTTCCATGTTGCTGTCAAGCTTAACAAGTCATATCATGCTAATAATTGATAATGGAATAAGAGACACGGGGCTGCCCTATTGCTGAGAGCAAATGACTAACTAGGAAGATATTGTGAATTGTTACAGAGCGTACGCCTGCAAAAAACCTTTTGGACTTTAGTTTTAGTCTCATATGTAATCGTAAATCATGAAATTTGCATGATAGGTTTTATTAGGAGCTGGACTTCATGCTTGTCTGACACACTGTTACACTTTGGATGATCCAGTGATAATTCAGACGTTAGATCCTCAAATCTGACACGTTGGCAACTTTATTCCCCCGCGGTTCATATAAATAGTTTTATTATTGTTTTCAAAAGATTGCTATGAAATTGGCGTAACCACTGGTAGCTGTGGGCCATCGTCTATGACCGGTCATTTGTCATGTTATGATCAGCACATATATGAGACTGTCCGAGTAAGGATGACTGTGGAGCAGGTATAACTCCTTCAATACTCTGAAACTGGACTCCATTTAGTACATAATGAGTTTTTGCATAGAGGCAGCAAATTATATTAATGCAACTTATAAATATATGTTGAAATATTTCTATTTGTAGAGACACAAATGCAACTCCTACATTATTGTGTATAATTGGAGATTAGTACTGTGCATGTGTGACAGTCATAAATGCAGAAGTAAACCGTGATTGAACCATGGTGGATCTGTTTGATCCACACTTTCATTTTCAGTTGTCATTATCTTTCTTTTGTTTACAGCTGAACAAGTATTTAAAAAAAAAGAAGATCAAAAGTGATTTAACTTAAGATTTTAAGCTTTTTTTTTTTAAATCCATTCTATGTAAGTGACTCAGACTTTTCTGTACTAACTCTGACTTTTACTCAAATATAAAGGTTAGTATTATAATGTAAAACTGTATTTTGAACAACCAATTAGATAAAACATATCTAAGCTCTAGGTAAAAATAACAACAATATAATCTAGAAATCAATAATGAGATAAATGGTTGAGTTGTTGGGAAAGACCTGGTATTCTAATTTGCTGTTCTACAAAGTCAGAACTTAAAAATCTTTTTAGTGGGTATGAATTGCAATACCTGAACACAAGGTGAAATTCTGGGTGTGGGGGGGGGTCTAACATTTTACTGATAACTTGTGAGGAGATAGAATCTATAATTCAACATCCTAAAGTCAGGCAGAAAGGTTCTTGGGTAATTTTGTCCTTCAGATGTCTTACCAGTGAGATCTATGTCTGCTTTCTTGCTCGAGTCCATTTCAGTGAAGATTTCCTGAAAGTGATCACTGACGGCTGCCAGAACGGCTCTGTGGGCTGAGAAGGATCGCCCATTCGTCCGCAGAGTAATGTCACAGAACAACCCCGCCTCCCGTTGACTCCTCAGCTTGCTCAGCATGTCAGAGCTGTGTGACGCCATCGTCTTTGTGACACATCCTCTGCCATCCAGCTTCTGAGAGGCAAAGACAGTGAGAGACAAAAAAAAGGGACAGGGAGACATCGTTATAGGAATGTAATGTGCGAGAAAGCTCTTGTCAAAGAGAAGTGTGACAAAGAATGAGTGAGAATGAGCGACAAAGTGTTAATTAAAATGTGTGAGATGCAGAAATGAGGCACTGGTATAACATAGACAAGCTCAAAGTTTGTCAGGAAGAAAAAGGCCTCAAGGCCGAGTTAATCGTCGGTTAGGTCTTTGTTGGCATAACGCCCTTTCTTACCTCTGATTTCTGACTGTGCTTACTCTGACAGTCTGGACAGCTGAGGACAAAGTCTCTGATATGGAAGTACATTCCTGGGGAGAAAAGAGTTGTACAAACATAAGGGGGGGGGGGGGGGAAAAGAAAGAAGGGATATTTGGTGCAACTTAAAGAGCTACTTTCAGAGGGTCAAAACTCCAGGGGCAAACATAGTACTGGATTTTCACCCTGATTAACGCCACAAGATAAAATGTATTGTTTGTTTGTTTTTTTTAATCAAGAGTCAAAGACATTGACAGATTATGAAACAATCAATAACAATAGATGTGTTTAACCACGTCCCAAACAGAGAGAAATAAAAAAAAAGATACCCAAACAAAACAACCAGCAGAAATGTTGTTAATACTAAAGTCTGTTTTCTGAGTCCAGATGAGCTTCACTTTGTAGTTCTTTTCCATCAGTTTATATTAGTTTTATGTCCTACACTGATCATATTATAAGTTTCTGTGTTTTATCTCACACTTTCTGTATTTTTTAAATCAGAATTTAGCTGTTTTGTGACTCAGCTTGTTTAGTATCGTGAGCACGTTGTCATTCAGTGTTTTAAACCTCATAATGGTAAAGTAACTATTTTTAATTCTCAATGCTTGTAATGTCTTTATAGCCATTGTGTCTCCATGTGGTAATTTAGTCCCTCTTTTAAGGTTGTTTTGTGTCCAAGTTTGATCATTTTCTACTTCATTACGGTTATTTTGCGCCTATTGATTCATGTTTGTCATTATGTATCTTTCGGGGATATATCATGTAATATATTTCTGGAATAAGACCCTTTGAGGTCTGTGCCCTCAAGTCCATCCAATACCCAACTTATTTCCCATCATCCCCTTTCTGAAAGTGTAGGCCCAAGTGTTAGTTCACAATTACATCAGATTAACTGTAACATGAAATGCTGTCCTGTGGGGTCATGCGTACTTACCCTCCCACCAGTAGTTTTCAGCAACGCATTTATAAGTTTCTTCCAGGGAGAGGTGGCGCTGATCAGGTCGCCGCCTGTGGAAAGTGGAGATGGCTTCATGTCTTCGGTCTTCACTCAGAACCTCCCTGTAGTTGATGTAGCCCTTCTCCAGCTTCTTGCGATACAGCAGCCCATCTATCATCTCATAGTTGGGTGACCACCGTGCGGGGGATCCACGCCCTGTGGAGTTCCCGACAGTCTCTCCAGGTCGCTCTCGGTCTCCATCCGACCAGGATTTTGACGGACTTAACATATCTGCTCTCGCGTAATGAGCGTTGATTTGGGTGCAGTCGCCGGCCATTTTAACGGGTTTTTATATCCTGTTATTAAGATGCAACTTTGTCCAGCCTCAGCTGTTCTTTTTTTTCCCCCTGTAAAACTTTCTTTTTGCTTAGCTGTTATTCCCGGGGGTTGAGTCAAACTTTACACACCAACCCGAAACAAAGTCCACGTGGATGTGGTGACAGCAGGTCAGAGACCACTGACCCAACAAACACTCTGACACCCTGGTTGATACCCGACTAAACCAACAGTAACAAACTACAGATTCAGCTAGAGGAAATTAACAGTTACGTCTCTCACTGCAGCTTACAAAACAGGTTTTATCTCTACTAATGAATAAAGTCATATGGGAATCAGCAGCTTTTCGCTGGGTGGTCCTGCTTTGTATCCTAGCTGTCAATGGGAGCATCACTTCTCACTATCCAAACATTTGTGGCAAACATCCTGACAAATCAGTAGTTACAGTCTCCGTTAGAAATATATTTGACATCCTCCTTAGCAGTCTCTCTGGGCTATTTTCCTGCTTTCTAACGTTGGGCAACATCAATAGATATGTTTGACTGTCCATACAAGTGTAGATAATAAATGCAGCCAGTAGAGTATCGCGCCAACTACGCCGAGCCAAGTGATGTAAAGTCACCACAACGATCACGAAATCAGGCTTCACCGCCAACCTCTCACCGACAGTCCGCCTTCCATGTATTTCAAGGGTCGGGAGTGGCCTCCGGGGCTGGATGACGGCAGGCAGCCTCACCTCTGGCATTAACTTGTGGTTTCTTTTCGCCAACTCGAGTCGGAAGCAACATGATGACGCAGCTATCAGCTAAGCATCGCCACTTGAACGACCTAAAAGCGAGGTTGTCCCCGCGAACGTCTCGAAATATCCCCAAATAACCGCCAGCTGCCTTCAGAAGCGAGCCAACATGCTCCGATTAGGCACCCGACATAGTTCGCCCCTCTCTTCGTGCCGCTAAGACAGTCTAGTGGTCAAATAATCCAATTTTTCTAACTCGTAACCTTCTGTTTGTTGCTAATCAGCAGACTAACCGAACCAACTGCTCCCCGCCTTCACACAAAGACCATTAGCAGAAGCTTTAAAGAGCTTCAGCCAAAAGTATTGGGATTGGCTGATGCAGCTGCCACTCAAGTTAGGTCTATTAACTTGACAGCAAGGTAGGTTGTTCGATCACGATGCAAGTATACAAGTACTTGCTTCACTTGCTGCACAGCAAATTAAAACAACGTACACTCCAAATTGGATCAAATAACAAAACGCAGTCACAATTATATGAAGGGTGTCCATAATTTATCTTTACAAAAAATGTCACGTTATTTTTTCTGGGACAAATACTTTTTAATGAATATATAAAAACGTTATGCAGTTTACAAATCTTTAAATAGTGCATTTATTAAAAAATATCCACTCACTTTTAATAAAAGACTTTAAATAAAATTCATTTTAGCCACACATTCTCATATAACACGTAATCCTAAAAAGGTATGTCACACAAGTTATTGTTTTATTATTACTGTATTTTTCAGTTTGCTGATTACTTCCTTGGTCCAACTTTCCCATTTTGCTTGTATTTGCTCCAATTTTTGAACACAGTTTATTGGAAACAATAAATATATTTTGACACATACTGGGATGAAGGAATTTTATAAGCTTTTGTGAGAATTTAAAAGAAAAATTTGCTGAATTAACCAATATCAGTGTTTCTATAGCCCAACTTATGCCAAAGGTTTTATGATGAAGTTCAGAATTTAACTTGACACCACAGAAAATTTACAAGCAAGAAAAAAATCTGTCTGTAATCTTATTTAATTTCATGTACTTACAATCACGGATTAGTTTAATAACTCATCATTGTAGAGCTATGTTCCTTTTATGCAAATATGACCGAGGAGTGGATAAATGTCCATCATATGTATCAAATTATTTTCTGCTAGATTGATGATAGTCCTCATTTCAATACAGATCAGTATTTGTGAAATGATGCTCTGATCTTGAGGTGATGTCTGACAAGCAGAAGATTAACCTGCAGAGCAAACTCAATTTGAGGGAGAACTAACTTCAACAATGGCCTAAAGCAAAGACCTAATAACAGTGTTTTTGCATAAAGTTCAGTCATTTTAATCATGGTGCTGAGTTTGATCATAAGGCTATTTAGCCCATCTTATTACCCTAAGGTATAAGGTAATATACTGGAAACTACTGTAAAAACTAAAACAGTTATCCTCCTGTCACATACTGTAATCCAGTAATGTACTGTTAGAGGGAATGACACCATATGAACTGTGAACAACATAATGTTGGAGAGTATTTTATTATAAAATACATACATATAATATAATATAGATATAATAATGTAAAAACATTTGAAATTAACTCATTGACTGCCAGCCATTTTCAGAGCGGAGAGCTCCATACTCTCCAGTAGACCCACCAAATATTGACTT
>JAOXYM010000013.1:13075739-13087629 GCA_028567055.1 Leptatherina wallacei
TCTTTCATCAGAAAAAGATTGCTGTGATCCTCCAAGATTGGCACCACACTCTTTCCAGATCCACTGCCAGACAAGCACAGAGTCAATGAGTTAACTTGTACATTCTGTGAATGAACATTTTGGGTTCTTATAGACTTCTTTATTATATTCGGCCTTCCTGAAATGTTCTTTTCATACATTGAATTTTACATCCCATTTACATGATTCTTATTCATCACATACGTTTTAGGTAACCACAACCCCTTTTCTGAAGATTTTCTGAAGCGCTTTATATTTTACATGCACACCACACACTTAACACCAAAAAGACCAGACCTTTATGTCAGGTGTGAATAAAACCAGTTCTACCTGCCGTTCCCTTATAACTATAATGGATCTTTAAAGAGACATTAAGCTTTTTGTCAGCGGTGAAATTTCACAACTTCCTGAAAGGAAGCTTACTGTCACTTTTTGGGGGTTTCTTTAGTTTTGTTTATGCTCATTGAAAGGAGTTTCATTTTCTTTAAGTTTTCATCAATACACATATTCTTCTCAATTGCAAAGCAAAAACAAGATTTTGGAAGTTTTATTAACTGATAATAAATCAAAATTAAGGCTAAAATGTCATTCAGAAGAAGCTAGGCCCTTCTTGTAAAGAAGAACCACAGCGTCAAGTCACCCCTTTGAATAATCTTTGAAGCTTGGCAGACCATTTTTTAAAGTTTAATGCTTAAGATCAACCCCGATAAGTATGAAGCATCAGTGCCCAACAGTGTCAAGTCTTTACTTGGCTCCAGTACAAAGTCTAGCTGGGTCACTCCAGGACTTCCATGCTTTTCTGAAGTTACTCCTTTTTTTTTCTTTTGCTTTAGATCGCCGTCATGTTGAGATATACTATAAATGGAAAGCTTCTCTTGAGCCTGGAAAGGTTTTCAATTATGTTTGCTCGGTTTTTCTTCATCCATTTTACTGTCTGTTCTGACACGATTCCCAGCCCGTTATGGAAAAGCCTCCCCACACAATGATGCTGCCATCACCGTTTTCAACTGATTAACTGGCTTTAAGGCCATTTCCTTGGTTCAGCTGGGAGTTTAAAATAATTAAATCTTTGTTTTCATCAGATTCTCATTATCACTAATTCAAGGTCCTTTTAGCAAATCATCTGCAACTGATTATTTTCAGGGTTGTTCAATCCTGTAGTGTTACACACATTAGGAAATCCAGTGGGATGTGTTCCATTTGTATTCTGTACCAGCCAGATACTTAAGGGATTTTTTTGACTGGATTGTCCATTTTGGTTTGACAGCCAGACGTAAGAAGTCTTTCAAGCCTTTCAGAGTAACTGAGGCCACTTTTTTGTCACATTAAAAGCTGCAGAAATTGAGTTGGATCTTTCCTCAGATCAATAATGCAACACGTCCACTGCTTGATTTATAACCCTGTATACATCAACAGGGTAGGCAAGTCTGTACCTTCTTATGTCCAGTAAATTCTGGTAGCTGATAAAGGGCGATGATGGGGCAAGTAAGCATCTCAAGAGCAACTGACTGAAGGTTAAAAAAAAAAAGCTGAGCTTAGTTGTGTTGTAACAAAGGATCTGGATAGTAATGTGAATGAGCTCATTCAATTTGATTTATAACAAACTGATAAAACACCACTATAAATCCTGCAGTTGTTGTCATTATGTAGAATGATGAGAAAAAAAAGGTGTAAAACATAAAAGGAAACTTTCCAAATACAAAGTCGTTTCCAAACATTTTAAATAACTCTCCACTACTTGATCACTAAACAGTTTAAACTCAAACATGTTTTTATTACAAAGAAAAATTCATTTCAATCCTTGACTAATGTTTCACTCAAATGGTTGGTTCAGTCTTCGGTTACAATGCAGGTCAGAGTCTAAGCCAACACAAATCACAGACCTTTGAAGTGCCTTTTTTTGTTTGTCTTAAGATTTATGTTCTTGAAAAAATTATTTCACAGGACATCATCTAAGTTTTTAAATGGCACAATGATCAAATATAATAAAGGGATATCATTATCTCTATAATGCAAGTTACAAAAGATGGGAGTAAAACAAGACTCAATTTATGAAAACTGACAAGTGAAATGTCAATTCATCAGATCACACCCAGACAACATCAACAACTAAAAAATATTTTTGCAGTGTTGCATCCATGTGGAGTATAAGTGGTTTTCCACTGAAGCTCCATTCACTGCAACCACAACGTTGCCAGTAAACGCTAATCCTGGCTGACACTGGTCTTTGCTGGGGTGTCACTGGTCTTGGGTCGTTTGGACTCTGGAGGCTGGCACACTGGGTCAGTGGGAGGAGAGGGACGCTCTGGTGGAACACAAAGGAAGGGATCAGTGACAGAAGGTTACACTTCAGAGCCTGTTTCTGTGCAGGCTTCAGCTAGAAAGCAAGTATGCCGATATGTGGTGTGAGACTCATGGCTAACATGTTTCCACAAGTAAGCAGAGTGAAACACTGGCTGAAGGGATTGGGCTCTAATGTTGTAATCAAACTTTTGAATTTCTCACATCACCACCAACTCAAGCAGAATTGAGCTAGATTCTTTTGCCACATCAATATACTCCGATTACCACAAGCATCAACACGAGTTTGTTGGATAGATTCAAGGCCTAACCCCATTTCATCCTATTGGGCTTTTGGAGATCAAGGATTAGTGGTCATCAAACTATCCAAGGGGAGAAGAAGCTGCAAGACCACCAATTTTTTGATCCCTAAATTTGAAAAAAAAAAAAAAAAGGGGCACCTCATCTCTGCAAAAACAGAGAATTAAACCCAAGTGGAGGAATCAGTTTTGGGATCTATTAACATGGTTCTGAACATGATGTAAAACTTGCAACATTTTGGCTCATGTTGCCTCATATAAAAGTAAAAAGGTAATAATAACTGAAGAGAGTTTACATTTTGAGATACAGATTTTAAATTAGTAATATTTAAAAAAGATATTAGGAGAGAAACAATTGCGTAACAGCATAAATCAAACTATGTAAATTAAGTCATTATAGAAGCTGGGAAAAATATGACAAAGTTTTCAACCATCATAAACTTGCTTGTAAAAAAAAAAAAAGTGGAGTCGCAGTCGAAGAAAACACTAACCATGTTTGGCCTTCTCTGTGGAGGAAGGAGCACTGAAAAGTGAACCAACAGCTGGAGATCGCGATGCAATGGATGTTAGAGATACTCTCCTGTAAAACAAATAGGACCAAAAAGCACAAGCTGAAAAGATCTAATAAATTCTGCAACACTAATGTAAACAAAGTCAATCACTTTCTCATCTTGTTATTGTCCAGTTGTATAAACTGGAGGAACATTATAAGTTAAAAAAAAAACAAAAAAACATGTAGAAAAGCATGTGCAGCCATTGTCTGTGGGCAGTCTGTCGCAGTGATTATTATTTTATAGCCAGTGGGGGGTCCAACGAATCCCTCATACCAGACAGGGCTTTGTTCATACAGCCAGAGCTGAGCACATGTAAACTGACGGAAAAACAATCCCAGGAAAAATGGTTTTGTTTCCACCTTGCATTTAAAAAAATAATAATATTGAAAAAATATGTTTGGTTTAAAAAGGGGATATTTCATATATTATATTGTTTTTTGTTTTGTTTTTAACTCTTTGTTATCAACATTTTTGGAGATTATAAGCTTAGCTCCTTAAATCATTAGGGAGGGGAGCAGTGGATGCACTTTGTTCTGTCTGTGTGACTCCAGTCAAAACACATTAAAAACTGCTGAAGTATTTCCATAAATGATAAAACAGAGTAAAGTTTCACTCTCCACAGCAACTCTGTATCTAAAGACAAACTTCATCCAAATGACCAAATCTACTGGTAATTTGTCTCGACACAGTTTCAAGAAATTGGCCTTCTGTCAAAATCACAATTACATTCAATGCGTTTCTTACTGCTTTCTTTTTTCTTTTTGAAGGAACAGTGACACTACTCATCTCCACAACACGTGTCATCTAAGCTTTTGCTGTTCTGGCTCCCTGATTATGCAACAGTGTCCCTTTGGGGTTCTGATCAGAAAACTTCGTTTAAGGTTTTGGATCTCATCTGAAAATCTCTTTGTTCTCAGAAGGATTTCACCAAAGCTTTCTCATCTCAGTTTTTCCTTCTTTAACAATTCCCTTTGAGCTTTTGCATTTGTCTGACTTAAAATCTTATTCACAGCTTTTCAATGTCTTTTTTTTTTTAATAACTGGAGCACTTTGTAAATCTGCTTTTTGGAAAAGCTTTAAAAACTATCTTTCTTTGATACATCCAAAAAACTAAATTCTGTTATAATCTATGGAAACCAGACATGTAAACAGTACAAACAAGACAGATACGAGTGCTTTCTTTAGAAGTGCTTGAGTGGTTGGTAATAAATTAGTCTTTTTTTTTGTTTTCCGCTAAACGTTATATCATTATTTAAGCAATAGAGTCAGGTTTTCTCTGTTTTTACTCTTTCACAAGTCAAGATTTATACCACTACCTCTTTTGATCCAAAACACAAATTGTGCAACGCTGATACATGCACTTTGACTCATCCCTAGCATAACATACATGCAAAGCATTGAATTCTCTGGCACTTAGCAGCTCTTCTTATATTTACCTTGGAGTGGGCCCCTTCGGGGTGGTTGTAACTTTAGGGGTGGTGGACTTGGGAGTATTAGCATTACTGAGGACTTTTGGTGTAGAGGGAGTGAGGGGTGCAATACGTGGCTGCTTTGTGGAGGAGTTGGTGGGGCTGAGGGGAGTGAGTCGCGGTTGAGGAGTAGAAGGTGCACTTGAGCTCTCAGATACTGTGGTCTGAGGGGCTAAAGGAGCAGAGGCTTTGGGGGGGTTGGGTTTCCCCCAGCCCTCCAGGGTGTTGAGGGTGATCCTACGGGGCTGTGGTTTGGATTTGACTTTAGGGGTGGCCTTCTTTTCTTCTACAGAGGGTGGAGAAGAGGCATCTTTGCCATGGTTGGTTTGGGATGTGGGATTCATGGTTAAACTTGAAGGCTGGGAAGTGGGAGGTGAGTTCTTGGCCACTGATGCCTTCTTGCCCTTTTTTTCAACACCGCTGTTTGGGACAAAGATTTCCAAGGTGGGTGGCTCCTTCAGTGGAGTGCCCAGCTCTCCGGGAGAGAAGGACAGGAAAGAGCAGTAGCCGTCTGTGGAGGAGACTGCGAGGAAGGAACCATCACCAGACCTAAACAGGACATCATGCCAATATGTCAAATTGAAATAGCAAGACAGGAATTTAGAAAGCCAAGACTTAAACATTTATAGGTTTACATATCTATATGCACAACAGAACATTTAGTAGTTGCTCTTAGGCTGCTATTGATGGACACCAAGCACTGAGTCCTCAATCTCTAACTTGGGAAAACAAATAAATAAATATATAAATAAGCCACCATGTTTCTCCATAACATGTTTAAGTTTTCTTTACCTGAATCTCTGTATTTTGCATCAATCCTATAAACAGCAGCTTATAACAGAAACGTGAAGTTTGACTTCTGTATGTTCTGGCCCTTCTTAAGTTAATGTAAATTTTATTGTCATGCATAAATTCATTATACCCGTTTAGCCTCCCGATTTATCTTGCTTCTGATAAGTTCACTTACAGTCAAAATTATGACTCAAACCAAACAGAGAAAGGTGTTGTTGTTTTTTTTACCATGTGAGATCGCTGAGTGTGTGGTAGTGGATGTTGGACACGAGCCCAAATGGAAAGGTCTGCTGCGTATCATACAAGTAGATGGAGTCCTCAGAGGCCACTGCAAACACCATACGGTACGGCAACTGGAATAAATTGGGAAGAGTCTGGGTCGATCCATCTGCAGGAGAGAAGTGGAGCCAAATTAACATTTATAAATGAATCAGACAGAACAGCCTTTGTAATCAGTTTTGTTTGTCCTTGCCTTCTCCTTTTTTGGTCCTGAGCTCAAAATAGACGGGGCAGCAGCGCACAGCCAGTGTAGCTTTTGTTGGACACGGCAAGTGGGCAATAGGCCTGACAGAAGCAAGCAGAGATGTGTACATCAATTACTTGCAAAAATCTTAATTTCTTTTTAAAACAACAGAAGGCCACAAACTTTACCTCTTTAGACCCTTTCTGGAAAAGATGTAGGTGGTATTTATGATGCTTTCACCAATCTCCACACATCCAGCTGTGGTAATAAAAGATGAAAGCAGAAGAGAGAACACAGTTTAGATAAATCATTTTACCAGGGTATACACACCACGAAATTTCACCAGATAAAATACCAATTTTCAATGTGAAGTGAGCACCTGGAGCGAGCAGGAAGGACCCATCTGGTGTAAATGAAAGACGACGAAAGAAAGACCTCATACTGTCATCGTGGAACATTCTGTACTGCTTGGCCTTCAAAATTACACACAATAAAGAGGCACTGAATGAGCAAGATCTCTCTTTTATTAAAGGGTTTTGTAAAGGGTTAAAAGATATCAGAGTATTTAATATTTTTCAGACCAATAATAGGGAATTTATCAAATCATTAAGGAAATAGTCAAAAGGTAATAATATTTTAGGCTTCAGTTCATATTTAGATAATAAATTAGCTTATGCATGATTGAGTAAAAAAGGTATTAAATAGAGAATGTTTTTGAGAACTTTGCCACGAATAAGTGGAGGTATCTTTAAAAGATAAACCTATACTGACCTCTCCCTCTGCAAGTGGCCCTGAGCTCATTTTACTGACAGAGAAGGCCTTCTTCTTTGTGTGAGTGCCGTACACGCGCATCACCCTGAAAGGGATTAAAAACAAAAACATCTTGAGCATCACCCTGCTGAGTTTCTGTCGTCACCGACTACTTGGATGAAACCCTGCAGACGTGAAGTATGGTCTGAAACACGGTTAATCCACTTTTCCTTAGTATGAATGAAATGAGTGTTGGCACATCAAGGATGTTAACGAGGTGCTGATCACTAGAAAAATCTACTTTTCTACCTGTCACAGCTGAGAGTGGCAACATATTGACCCAGTGGATCCCAGGTCACCCCCTGAACGTAGCTCTTGTGATCATTCAAGATGCACAACTTCTGTCCTAAACACACAAAAAAGGAAACGGCTAAATTACTTTACTACAATTCATACAACATTAAAATTTATTTAATAGCTCAAAGAACGAAGCAAATTTATGCAAGATGCATAAAAGTCTCCAAACCTTTGTTAATGTCCCACATTATAGCAGTGTTGTCAACAGATCCAGACACCATGAAGTTTCCATCTCGTGTCCAGCAGATGTCATACACGTCCTCTATGTGCCCTCTGAAAACCAATCAGATGAAAGCAAACGTGTTTACACTGACAAGTATGTCAAATCTGTATATAAGCAGATTTACAGGTTTATCAAACTCTGTGCCTTTCGACTGGTTTGAACCTTAAGAAAAAAATAAACTGTTTTGAAAATAAAAATAATGGGTATGATGCCTACAATAATTGTTGAAGCAATACAAACCAGCAGGTTAGAAATGCATCATTGAAAGCAGTAAAAAGATGAAAGGGAAAAAAAATCCCTTCACAAGTTTAATCAAATAAAAAATAATCTTTAAAAAAAAATAATAATCACAGGAACAGTTTTTCTCATCATTCAGTGCCCCAATCCCAGCTCACAGATTTTTGTGATTCTAAATGCAAAAGAAAACACGGAAAATTATTTGCCAAAAGCAATTTTCACTCAAACATTGGTCATTTTGAGGAGAATATGGTCTGGACTTTTTCCACAGTTGCTCTCTGCAGCAGGAGTTTCTGTGCTGCAGCTGCACCCTCAGCCTACACTGCATGAGAGGCAGGACATTATGCAAAAAGCATTATGCTTGGAAACCGACGTTTTCTTTGACAGACGACACTCTTTGATTACCATTTTTGTGCAGTTACAATAGTCACACATCTTAACGATTCCATAACATTGACACAAAGTGGATAGCAACTTAAAGGTCAGCAGAAAAGAGAATGAAGTAGAAACTCATACTATCACACAGACCTGTTGTAATTCATCTGGAATATTCATTTCTATGTTTGCACATTGCCTCAACCAACTATCTTCGAAAGATTTTACAATGTAGTTATTCTATAGGGTTAGAAAAAAGGCTAGTGAAAATGTAGCAGGCATTTATGGTGCCACATATTACCCCTCTAGAGCACTTCAAGAAAATCTCATGAATGCAGTTTGCCTCAAGTGCCAAATGGTTTGGCACCCCCATACCTTTCAGAGCTTTTAACTGTACACATCTCAGCAGCCAGATTAACACATTTCTCAAATCCCCTGTAGTTGGATGTACCAAGAAACCCGGCTGAAGACAAAAGGCGACAGAGCCTTCTCTGTGGTAGGCCCAAGGCTCAGGAACACTGCCTATTAGATCACATGCGCCCAGTCGATTGATAATCTCAAATCTCTTTTGAAGTTACACTATTTTGCACTGGCTTTTAATGCAAGTCGGGGTGGGACTTTAACACGGTAATTATGATTAATAACGTGCAAGAAAATTAACGTGTTAAAAAATTTAAGCATTTAATTGCAGTTTATGTTCCAAACAACTTGGAAGGTTTGTCAGTGCACAATTTCTGATACGATTACACTGATGTCGATTACAACTAAGTCGCTAAATTTTTGCACAATTTTCAGACCCCTTTAGCGAATCTTAAAAAGAACAGCGACTGGCATCAAATCTAAAGACTTTTTCTGTCATTATTGGAGACCGATGTGAGAGCATGTAACGTTTACTCTTTCAGTGAGCAGCAAGAGCTGGCGCAGGCCACGCCCCGTCCTCACGCAGCATCAGTCCCAGCCGTCAGAGCAGGAGATGTCCACCTCTGCTCCAGGGCCAGACTCAAAGCTGCTGCTGGCTGATCCCACACTGGCCTACTGTCAGATATTAATGCCTATTAATGAAGAGTGTGGATGAAAACACTAAAAGAGTCAAAAGTACTGTAACATGTTGTAGATTCTTCATTAGCGAACAGCCGGAGCTCTTAAAGAACTTAAAATGGTACTTTAACTTTAGGTCTGTTCAGTTTAGGCCAAGAATGTTTTTTTTTCTATTCCTTTTTTTACTGTTTTGCTGGGAAATGCAGTTAAATGCATTTTTATAGAAATTACTAGAGCTTGAGTTTACAATAGTAATGTCTCTGTCTATTATTTGATTCAGTCCTCCATTAAAATTCCTTTAAATAAAAAAATTTTGCCTTTTGGGGCAACTATTGTTATGTGATTAGAATGTGTTTAATCGAGATGAATTAATTAGAAAGCTTGTAATTAATTTGATTTTTTAATTCAGTCTCACCCCTAAATGCAAATGTGTGACTTTTATTTGTTTTATCTTCTGGTTGTGTTTTTAAATGCCATTCATCTGATTACTGTCCATCCATTATTAGTTTTTAGTATATTTTGTTAGATTTTTTATATAATATAATATATAATGTTTTGCATTTGAATCTTCAGATCTGTACAGCACTTTGTGTTGTTTTAAATGTGCTATATGAATAAACTTGACCTAACACATGTTTGAAAACAACTAAATGATCAAAGCAAGTCAAGACAGTCATCAGTGAGAAGATAAAAGAGTAAAATGTTGAATTTATATCCACAGGAGGATGTCACTCTATAATATCATCACAACATGAATTATGTATTTTGTCACTCCACTGGCCAGATATACAATTTATTCATATACCTTAATATAGCATGCGTGTGCATTATGTTTGTGTGTACCTTAGTGTTTTGACCACAGACCAGCTCTCCTTGTTGAGCTGAGCATCTTCATCCTCCTGGAACACAGGGGCCAGCTCAGGCTCCTTGGAGTCATTAAGTTTCCACAGCAAAATTGCTGCATCTGTATAAAAAGAAAAGAAAAGTTTTTTTCTCCTTTATTTTAAGATGAACTGTCCTGCCTCACAGTTACATTGCAAACACCTTTAAAAAAGGAAAACTATTTATGCTGCATAACGTACCATCTCCTCCTGAAGCAAGCAGCTCTCCATTGGGGCTAAAGCGAACCACGTTGACTGCCTTGGTATGTCTGGCCAGGTTAGACAAAAACTCCACAACTGCCTTCCCATCTGGGCCCATGCCCACTCGCCACAGCTGTATAAACATCAAGGAAAAGTAAACTTAAAACTCTATAATCAGGTTCAGTTACATATAGCATTGTATAAGTGAAACTCCAGCCACTTAAAAATAAATTACCTGATTACAAGTTTATCATATATGCACATAATGTATTAAGTGCATATTGATTTATCTTAGTGAAGTTATGAAATTTGTAGGAAAGAGGCAAAACATGCTAAATCTTATGCCAATAAGCTCCATATGCTGGCTCCTGTATGTTCCACATTTAAGGTCGACGAAAAACCACATTTATTATCTATACTGTGTCAACATGAACAGACAGGATTAAAGCCTGTTACGCGACGCTTAAATAACATTTTTTGAAGCAAATCATATGCATAATCCAGTTGTACTTGTTTGTCACTTTCCACTCACTCTGACTGTGGTGTCCACTCCAGCTGTGGCCAGTCTATGTAAACGTCCATCTGTACTGTGCTGAAAATCCAGACTATAGACTGGCTCCTTGTTGTGCCAAGCAATCTCACACGTTACCACCTTCATTTTGTCTGCATTCAAAGTTAAACGCCAATTTTAAGGGATGAAAACATGTTAAACAAGCACATCCAATTGTTCTGTTCACTTGATAACCAATCATTTTTCACAAAAAGCAAATACGAACTATGTATTATTGTTTTCAAGGCAAAGGTTTGACTGAACAGATTATGTGCGCATAAAATCACTTAAACCGAGGCGGCAGCTAGCTAACATAGTTAGCTATGAATTTAGCGGGTTTCTGGGATGATTTGTAGCAAATAAAAGACCGACTTCAAACCCGTCCACATGTTTAAATAAGTCACTGTAAGTTATGGGACATTTTCTGAAAACATAAAGTCAAGTTTGAAATCCTATAACAAGTGAAGTAGTGCAGGAATAAATGATATTGCTTTACCTCTGTCGACTAGATGAAACAGTATTCCCGCGTACGATTCATTCAAAACTTCCGGTAGAGTACGCTACTGTGATTGGACGAAAATGCGGAAGAGGCGTTGACTGGTGGCGCTAGATTTTTTCTTCTTCTCTTTTTGGGTCAGCAGACACATGCCTACAAGTCTTGTATTTTCCACAATTATGATCTCTAATTAGTTTACAAAATAACGTCAACCATCACATATTATTTCATATAAATGAGGACTAAAAAAATACCTGCTCTACAGAAATGATATTTCTTTCAACAGTGGTTTAATGTTACTTGTATGCCACTTATTCCTTTATGATGGCTTTCTTTTCTTTTCTTTTAACTTTCATTCAGCACTTTGGCATAGTTTTTCCCCAATTCTATATTGTTTGTCATAGCCCTCTGGTGCTACCTCCCATTTTAAAGGCTAGAGGGATTCAATAGATGTGTTGTATGTAGTGTAAGTAAAATCAATCATTATATGTAATGAAATGAAATGAAATATACTTTATTTATCCCTTTTAGAGGGAAATTATTGTTGTAGCACGTTTTTTTTTATAATAATAATGATACAAAAACAAATTAATTTGAAAAGAACCAAACCAAGGATGAAGAAAACTTCTGTTAGTATACGCTCTGCAACGTATGACAACTCTTCCTGACATAAAAAAGTAAATAAATAAAACATGGACATTTTATCCTAATCTTTATTTTAAGAAATTTAAGAATGTCAAGGTTATTTTCTTCTCGTGAATAACCAACTAAACATCGAACAAAAAGTTCGGAAATTTGTGTTTGGTAGATTGTAACAATGCTTCTTGGCAATAAATTTCATACTGTTGGAAAGCCTGTTTATTTCCCTTTTAAATGGTGCCCTATT
>JAOXYM010000013.1:13111697-13124499 GCA_028567055.1 Leptatherina wallacei
TCAGATGGGTCATCCTGCAGGATCCTCTAAATATAAGGCTTGAAAACTGTCAGTCTTCATTAATAAGGAGGATTAATATGGATTTATGCATTAATGTGTTAAAAAAATTAAGTTAGTTTTAGATTAATCTCTGCATTAATGTTTAATTTTGACAGCCATGATTAAAAATGCCTTTTTTGGGGGGATTTATGTTGGTTATATGTTTTACACAATTATCTGGCGACCCCCTGGAATGTAAAGTATCCCAAATGATATAACACAAGTTGCTATAATCCATTGGTAATTTTTGATTGTTCAATTTGACAATCTAAAATCTGGTCAATTTTTTAACCTGCTGGTTTACAATCCACTCTAACTTTGTAATGAATTATGCTCAGGCATTTGCTGTTTATTTATATCTTAAAGTCTAAGTTGTACAAAATACTCATGACTCGAACGAAGAGACTTAACATGACACTTGAGTGTGTATTCCCCCACCGGCTCCCGAATTATGTTTAATTCCTTCTGATTTTGATTTTATTGTCTTAAGTGGCCTAACCTCCATGAGACCAGGTATCTGTGGCATACTTTGGATGTATCTATTGACTCCAATTTGTGAATGCAGGGAGAGTTGTGGACAAATTGCTATGGTCAGACTTTTCAGAGTATTCAGAATCAGGTCCTGGGTTTTCAGTGGAAGAGCGTGGTTGCTTTCCTTATCTCATTGTTTGTGTAAAGCCTCCTGAGACCAGAACTGCTGACAGTTTTGTTATGTCTTTCTCTCACCTTGTGAATCTAGGATGTGCAGTCAAGTAGGGCTGAGCAATAAAGCTGCACAATCTATAAATTCATAACAAGTTTACTGTTCTACAAAATTCTTGTTAAATTTGCAATCTGGAGAAACTCAAATAAAACAAATCAAGCAGAAACACAGACCTTGAGTTGAACTTTTAATTTAATTTAATGAATCTTTTTCTGTTGCATCAAAACTTGACATGGTCCTTTAAACATCCAAAATAATTTAAGCAAACATTCAGAAATGTGGAAAAAAGACAAGGATCAGCTGTAAAACTATCCACAAACAACTATAAAGAAAGGCTAATTTCCCTTGAACACCAAAATGGCAAGCATGTTGAGGCACACCCGATATTTCAAAGGGGTTTCCTGCTGTACACAAAGCACTTCCAGTAACTTACCAATACAACTGTTAACATAAATGAATATAAACTGTCAACAAGATGTTTAGCCTTTACATTCTCAGAGTCAGACAGACGTATGTAACCTTGAAATACAGAATGCAGTTAATCAGTTACAGGAAAAACTACTAAGACTTAAGATTCTTCACAGTAAATCTGTTGTTTGTCGAACTAAAACATTTTCACTGGAATCATCATTATTATAAGGTGCATGCCTTATAAAGACAAAGAAAAAAAAAATCTGAAGTTGGTTTACATAACTGCCTTTTATGGTCCATTTCTATTACCCAATTATCATATAAAAGGAAAAGTGTGAATAACCTGAAGCTGAGATGAAACTCCTTCTTGGACAAGAAAAAGTGATTTCCCCAGTAATTTGTAATAAGTATAGCATATCTTTCAGATTTAAAAAGATCCCTTTGTTTTTCCAGTCCAGATTCAGTGTGAAAACACATCAGAGGTACATATATACATGTGGTGATCAGACAAGTCATAACATTAAAAAGCGAAATTCCAAAACATTTCCTTTTTCCTCTTTTTACTAGCTCACAAGACATCATCACAAGTTGTGCCCATTTAATTTATTCTTCTTGCATGCCTGCAGGTCAAAAAGCTGAGTTTTACATATTAATTCTCCATGGAATCCAGGAACTCTTCTTCTGTGATGATCTCCAGCTTCTTCAGGACAGTATGTGAACTGGCAGCTGGGTAGTCTGCTACAGGGAAGTGGGGCATGGTTTGGCTGCAAGGTGGAGGGCCCTGGAAGGAACAACAAAGGATTTGCAAGAAAGGCAACAGCTGGGTGATGGAGGACAAGGAGCACTGAGTGAGAAGGGGGAACTCCAAGTGCTCCGTGCAGGATTCCTCATTCAGGCCATTCAGCATCTGAAACAACAGCAGAGGGGGAAGATAAACTTGGGCATTCAAAACATAAAACAAAACTTTGAATGCCTAACTTGAATTAAATTTAATCTCAGCTGCCCTGGAAACAACAAATGTGAATAACTAATCTCATTTTCTTTCAATGATATGGAACCAACTCCCAGTTTGGGTTAGGGAAGCTGATGCCCTCTCTACCTTTAAGATTTTGCTTAAGACTCTCCATTATGATAAAGCTTATTGTTAGGGCTGACTTGGTGACCCTTAGCCAATCCTTTAGTTAAGCTGCTATAGGCTTAGACTTCTGGGCAGCATCCTATGATACACTGGACACCTCCCTCCATTTCTCTCATCTCTACTCTCCATGTATAAACATAGGACATTATTACTCATTAACTTGTGCTTTTCTTTCCCATCAAGTATCCCCGGTTTAGAATGTTAAGGTGCTGTTGACCCCTCAGTCCTGTCCTCTCCTGGCCTCCCTTCCTGAACTTGGCTCTGCTGAAGGCTTTTCCCAGCTGTAAAATGGGAGTTTTTTCCTCTCAGCTGTTGCCTGCCACCTCATGTATGCTTAGGATGAGGGGCGGAATCGTAGAGAAAATTCAATGGAATGTGTTGGTTTGCATAGCTAGGCAATTTTTCTAATGAACTGGCTTGCACAATACCAGTCAAAATTTCAGACACACTTTCCCATAAAAAGTGTGTCCAAACTTTTGGTAGTGTATAAATAAATTAGGTAAAGTATAAGTAAATATTGTAAATTGGACTAATGTGAATCATATAATGGATTTGAACTATGTCTATAAAAGTGCCTTGAGATGACTTTGCTGTGAATTTGAATTAAACAAAGGAATCTGAATTAAAAATTTTATTGAATTGAAATGATATCACACAGGACTTTTGGATGATTTAACAGGCTTATCGTTTTTTTCAATATTCCCCTAATTTAATCCTTTAAACTTTGTAATGTTATTTTGGTATAAATGGACAGGGCTATATAAAAAAAAAAAAAAAAAAAAATCAGTGAGCCTTGTTTCAGACATCACACTTTTGTTTGACCCCCTCCCCCCTTACCTATCAGTCAGTAACCTAATGAGCATTCATTTTGTTTTGTGATAATCACCACTATATAACTAAACACAGTATCTTACCCCGTAGCGCTGTTGTATCCCTTCCAGTACTCTGACGACATGTGGTGTGCATTCCTGTTCGCCTTCTATCAGTGCATTCTCTGGACCATTGTACTGGTTTACATCCACCTCTGGGACAAATGCCCAGCGATACCTGCATGATGAACAAAAAAATTTGAATAAAAAATAATACCTGGACAAAATAATTACATATTGAATAGTACTGAATTTAACGTGTGCATGCACACTCTCCAGTTTCCTACATCTGAAAGAGTGGCATCTTCTCTGGGGGAAAAGCCAGGGAAGTGTCCAGAAACTTGCAGGCTGAAAGGTACATGCCCAACTCCGCCTGAGAGAAGTTAACAGGTCCATTTCTATCGAGGGCTCCACGCACCACTTTAGCCAGCCTATACAAAAAAGGCACATCATATTAAAAAAGAGAGAGACTCAGCAGGGTGTCAGCAAAACAGCAATTTGTAAATAAAAGAATGAACTCACTTTGAAATGTCTTTCTCTGCCTGCAGAGCTTTCTCAAGACGTGCAAAAGTGCGTATCTAAAAAAAACAAGAGGAATCGGTCCCTTACATCATGATGACCCCATGTATGAAATGTGTTTGTGACAGAAAGGCAACTTACAAGCTCTGTGACCATAATAGGCCAGAGAGATGTCAGGTGTTGGGATGAAATCCGCAACAAGAGAACACGGAACATCAGGAACATCTGGGCCGAAACAGCAGGGCTCGGGTTCATACGCAAAGTCTCTGTAAGACGCTCTGAGAAGATGGAGAACAACATGATAAGTCTTAATGCCTGGGTTAAACATGATTGCATGAATCTACAAACAACCAGTGACAGCACCCAACCTTGAATGAGGGGCAGGTAGAGATGGTACTGGTCAATTTCACCACTGAACATGGCAAATGCCTGCCGTTTCAGTAGCATGGGTTTCTGGTCAGTACTAGCGAACAGTTTCAGGGCGCTGCTCTGCATGCCTGAGGAATAAATAAATGTAGAACTGCATTAGCAGCATATTTCTCTTATTTAATTTTGCATCACCTCAAGAAGAGACAACTTCCAGTGTGTGTGTTTTTTTTTGTGGCTGAACTTTCTTCTCTAAACTGAGCTGATCAAAAACCTTCAGAGTTAGAAAAAAAATCTCCATCTTAGAAAAATCTCTCATTTTCAGACAAAACAGTGTTTCTGAAGAGTGTGTACTTACTCATGAGGTCTTTAAACATGGTCTTCTCGTGAGTCAGCAGATGGTCGGTTATGGATTTCCAGCTACAGAGACGATGGGACAGTCAAATGGTGTACATTAGACACTGCAGAGTCTACGAACTACGTCTGTGATCCAGTTAGAAATAAACCAAATGCAACAATGCTTTCAGTTTCAGTTTGGTTTATTTATTCAAACATCCCGAATAATAAAAAGAAACAACTTTGTTGTACTTGCAGAATAAAAGCCGTCCATTCAATACACATAATACAAAAGAAGATGTCTGAGGTGACACCCATCCGATCCATTTCTAGGGCGGAGCAAACCCGAGCAAACATACAGCGGAGTACACCAATCAGCGAAGAGCGGATGGGACGTCGGAAAGAGGTGAAAACGTCTTCTTTAAAAGAAAGGCTTCTAGTGCCGTCTGCTGTTGGGGTTTTAATGACTCGATGTGTTACTGATCATTTAAAACTGAACTTAATGCTGACTGGAACAAACTCTCGGTTCTCCCACGCCCCATCTTGAATGTTATCAGGAGGGACTTCCGCCGCTCAAGAGTGACGCTGCTCATGAAAAATACGTCACTGCAAATAAACACATTTTTTTTGTACTGAATTTTCAAAAAAAAAAGTTTCAAACTAAACCGCTGTTTTTTTTTAGCTTCAAAGATCATCATCAGTCAGATTTTGACCAAACTTTCCTTTTGCTGTGTGTTTCATTGAATAGTGATGACTGATGAGAGTAAAAAAGCACATCCAACACACAAACACACTAACCTGTTTGCACAGGAGGCATCCATGGTGAAGAAGAGAGGATCCATGAAGAGCTCAAAGACCTCCTTCCTCCAGGCCCTTTTGGTGTAGGCATACCCACTGAGACTGCTCAGCAGCTGAGCACCCGCTTCAAAGCTGGGCATGTTATAGGCACTACAAGAGGAAAAGTCCAAATGTCCTTAATCTGTTTCTAGAGAAACTGAGCAGTTGTCTCTAAGAATACCCTGTAGCATTGGTTACCTGTGGTTCTTCAGGTAGGGGAAAACATAATACATGAGGCGTGAGATGAGAGGAACAGCTTTCTCCTTTTCATCACTGCGGTAAACCATGTCCAGAAGGGGTGCCAGGATCTAAGCCCGGGAAAGTGTGTTAAATTCCCACAACAGTACATCAGTTAATCCACAATTTAGTCTGTTTATAAAATAATAGATAAATAAAATCCTACCTCAGCCAACAGTACAAGAGCCTGCACGCTGTAAACTGAGGGAGCAGAGGAGGACACCATGGTGCTAGCTTGAGCCACCGACTCTGATAAAGATAGAAGGAAAAGTAAATTAACATGAGCGTCATTAAACTTTAATCAATTCTGGTATTCTTTATATGTGGTTTGATTTACAGTTCAGAAAGAGCAACACACAGAGATACTGCAGGCAACAAACAGGACAGAGAACCTTATACATCATCACCAAGTACAAAATATGGACATGATCATTCACAATGCAAGTCATCAGTTCTCCCAGGCTATTACAAAAGATGTACCCATCTTTATGACAGAGCCATGAAGATAATTATTAAACAGTCCGCTCTGTTTGGTTTATCATATTAGACGTGTTCCCTCTTGTTTAATCTATCATACAGTAATCTAAATAAATCAGACTTGCCAATGTAGAAAAAGAGTTGGTAGATTTCTTCATACTTTACTCTGATGTAATTATAAGGATGAGGAGTTTGACTATATTTCAAAATTCTCCAAAATGTCTCTTAGCCCAAAGTTGTTTAATTTTGTAGATTACTGTCTGAAATTTCTGATACGTTCCATGTTTTTGGCATTCTTCATCCACACTATTCCTATTTCTGTTGTCAACTACAACACTCTTAGAAAAGTAGCATCCCTCCATCAGGTCCAATCAGAGAGCAGATTTCAACAATAGTTACCTAGCTGCTCAGTTGTGGCCCAAATTAAACATTGTTTAATTATTTTCTTATTTCTATCATTGACGGTCTGTGGACCGAAAAATGAACTTTGAATGAATATTTTGCATGTTTTAAATATAACATGTTCAAGTCTGCACATTGTTGAAGTTAATCACCAGTCCAATCTGAATGACTGTTGGGTCGATCCTCTGGGTAAATTGTCTTTAACAAATACTTAGAAATTGCAGCCTAGGTGATGCTTTTATTTGTTTTAAGTATTTCAATTTACCACAGTGAACTCCGTCCATGTCAGCTTCATCCGGTTCATCTGCTTCTGGACACACCTGTGGCTGCACTTTGACCTCAAGACTGCGGCTGAGCCAACTGGTCTGCTCCAGAGATGAGCCTGCGATGCCACCAACTGCTTCAAGGATCCGCTGAGTCACTTCCTACGATATATAACCACAGTGTCTTATCTGCACTTGCTAATGATCTTAATCAACAGCCCATTGACCTGAGCTCTGTGGCCAGGGATACTTCATCACATCTCACCTGCAGATCTCTTGTGTCCTTCTTACTGTCCAGGTTGGGAAGCCTATTGACAAAGTCGTTTAGGATTCTGCAAGAAGACACATGTTACTGAACATCACATTTCCCCACAAATATTCAAAAATATGTTTGTAGGTTAAAACAATCACAGATAACAGTTGAATAGTAAAATCATGGACATAGTTTACAGATTTTGTGGCAGAACATAAACTTGAGTGGAATAAATTAGCATATAGTATTACTGCTAATCAGAGTGGAGACGAGAACTGACCCCAGCAGTAAGAAGTGCCCAGGCGGGGCCAGGTTGAGCTGAACAGACTCCCGTAACAGACTGAGGAGAGGAGCAATGTTTTCCTGCAGAGCCTGAGCTGAAATACTGGATACAGATATGCAAGTGAATGAGAGCGGGAATGTTTGCAGAACAATTTTGGTAAACGTGAGACAGGTATTTGCACTTACCTCTGGATATAAGCATAGCTGAACTGTAACATAGGGATATCAACCAGGGTCGACTTCTGATGGAGAGAAAAGATAATTAACTGAAAAAATTCATTAGACTACAAGTCACGAGTGTCTTTATGTGTTTATTTACCTGTTCTCCTTTGATCTGATGCGGTTTCTTCACAACCTCTTTGACCAAGTGTAGGATAGTATCTGTGTGCAAGGTGTGGAGTGATTTCACCAGATCCACAATGGCTAAACGTGACTCGCTGGCCATGGGTAAAACCTAAGGAGCATCAGATTGTAAAGTTGTTGACAAGTGCCCTGAAGCCAATCAGTGTTCTTAATATAAAATCTGCCAAGAAATTGTAGCCTTACTTTGTTTTTATGTCGCCTTTTGCTCCTTCTGTTGTTCCACACCATTCCCACTGAAGCCATCAGCTGAACTCCATATGGTCCAGTTAGAGGGAGGAGAAACTCTAGTATCCGCTGTCGCAAGATCTGATTCAGGACAGATCCAGTATATGAGATTCTCAATAATAAAATGCCCACATGGTTTAACAGAGAAAATGTGAACAGACTCTCCCAGTTGTGGGATGAATAAAGTATCTTTCCATCCATCTTTCTATCTATAGGACCGGGAATCACATGCAGCATATATGACACCTCCACACATGAACGCACCTTGGGGCATTTAAAGAAGACAGAAGTATAAGTGTGTCTGCTGCTCTGTGCAGAGTCAGATGCACGTCTCTGAAAATCCTCCTTCATGACCACACCCCACAACAATGCCATGCTACTGAGCATGTGCGGCAGTGCTTCAATTACAGCATTGCGTGCATTGCGGACATCCACAGGATCACAGGCAACGAGGGACTGGTGGAGGAAGAAAGTAAAGAATGAGAGTATTGAATGATCATCGATATCACATTTATATCTGTAGAAGTGTGTGTTCCATTTCATACCCTTTTGTTGTCAAGGAGGCAATAGTGTGTGATGGTGGTCAGGCCCTCCAGCAGAGTCAGAGGGTAGTCGGGAGCAATGTTTTCTCTTCTGCCACTCAAGCTGATTAAGTTTGAGAAAAATTTGAGAAATACTTTAAGTGCAGCAGCTTCCTCATTTTAACAGGTGGAATCATCTGTATTAAGACCAACAAGAAGACTTTCATCGATGCTCATTTACTGATGTTAAATATACACATAAAGATCTCAGGAAAAGAAGCCATATAAAAGTATATTTGACTGGGACTGCGGGTAGGTGCATTCTGGGAGTAAGTGTGCATTCAGCCTACCTCTGGTGCGTCTTCCCTCCATCATGCTCGTTCAGCTTGACTAATTCATCCAAGTTCCGGCAGATCTGACTGATGAGTGGAGCCACAATGATCCCTAAAGAGCGTCCCAAGTACGGCAGAGAGGAGCACAGTAGGGAGACCCAGTGGGGGTGCATGGCATACCCGTATTGAGGCTGCAGAGCCCTGGCTGCAGCAGAAACAAACATCCCTTGAGCTGTGATGGGGTGGCTTTGAACGTACTGGGCTGCTTTTATGGACTGCTGGAAAAGGACAGCAGTTTGCCATTCCCGAGCGAGAGGAGTGCTGGCAGTTGGGGATTCCCGAAGCTCCCCAGGCTGGCTAGAGGCTCCGCCTGCTGCTGAGACAACCCCACCAGGCCACACGTGGTATTCCAGCACAATGAGAGCGTGGAGCAGCTTGAGTAATTCCATCTGCAAGGGGTATTGGTCCTGTCCTCCTCCTGCACCCAGATTTACCAGACTCTCTTCAGACAGGCCTCCCTCCTCATCTAGCTCCACACCTTTGGATGCTCCCTTATCTGCTCCCTTCTGGCTGATATACATAGATGCAGACAGTGATAGCAGAGCATGTTGCTGCACTTTGCAGCCTGAAAGGAGTCTGCGGATGGATTCCAGATTGGCTTTGTTGCCTTCTTGTCCTTGTGCTGTGCAGCTGAGCTGGTTAACCATCCTAGTCAGCACTGCCACACTCTTCACCTGAACCTCCCTGTTCCCCTGCAGGTCAAGAGGAGTCAGGTTCAGATAGGAGGGATAATGAGAGCGCAGGAATCGTAGGCACAGTGACACCAGAAGTTCAATGAGCAGCGATGGGGCCACAGAGGGGGTGGATGAGGGGGAGAGCAGGAAACCGTAGAAACATTTGCCATCCTGAGCCTGTTGATGGCGCTGCAGAAGGTTAGAAACCAGGTTTAAATGTGCAGCAGAGCTTGTGTCCAGTGAAGTGGAGGTGAGGGCATCCACCAGAGGGCACTCAGCGCTGCTCCTTAGCAGGCTGTCGAGCAGTGCCAAGCCTTGGAGGAGATGGCGCCAGCCGCCCGCCACAGGATACAGCAGAACATGGCGGAACAGAGAGTCAATGGCTTCTCTCTTCTCACGTTCCTGCTTTAATAAACGAGACCTGGCCATAGCTTCCAGCTCCATATTCTCCTCATCTTCGCTGGAGAGTGAATCGGATGCCTGTGTATGCTCGGACTCTACCCTCCGCAGGCCGTTGATAACACCCCCTTCCTCCGTGCTGCTGTGTGGAGCAGATCCTGAACTGGAGTTCTCTGTAGATAGTTGGGCACCGCTGGTGTCAGCCGACTCGGTATGTTCACTCTCAGCTTCCTCCTCTTCCTCCTCCTCCTCCCTATCCTCTGCTTCTTCTGTCTCTTCACTCTCACTCCTTGACATTACTAACATGTGCTGTGGATTTGCCAGTTCTGGGCCACTGTCTAGCTCCGCCCACAGGGCTTCTCGGTCCACAATGCTCAGGACATTTAAGGTAGTGATCCCAGCTGCTGTGGTGTCTCCAGATGATTTAGAGGAACTTCGACTCCTGTTGTTCAGACCTTTCAGGTTTCCTTAAAAAACAATGAGCATGTCAGCTTAACAGAAGACAAAAAAGTTAAATGCTTCATTCTGAACTGAAATTACAAATAATAGTATCAAAACACACAAAACAGATGGCAGATCAATACACTTACCAGCGGTAAGATTTTGTCTTACACCCTGAATGGAGCAGCGCTGAGTGGACGGGTGAAGCAGCAGCAATAGGATCGGCTCCAGGATTCGAATCACATCATTAAGGGACAGAGCTCTAACCAGCCAGCACTGAGCCGCTGCACTTATTGAGCCATCAGTGCAGCTCAAACTGTCCACCACAACACACAGAGACCTGAGACAAACACATTTAAAGTTGAATTTTCAGAACATCTCTGAGTGTATTTGATTTGTGTTCTGACATACTGTGACTGAAGTGAGGCAACAAGCATTGGTTTTTATCAGAGTAAAAAAAAATCCAAAAGGTTTTTCCCATGTTCACTACAGACGTCTTTGAACACACATCAGAATCAGCTCATCTGGATCAGCTTAGTTTTCAGTTAACTTCATCAACATACTAATATGGCAAAAATCAAAAGAGTTCATGCTAAGTATCAGAGCAACGGTCATCAAGAACTCTTTCTGTATTGGGTGTGTTGTGCTTATTATTTCATGTCTGTGAGGACAAGTCATGTTTATTTTCTAGAAGAGGAAACAGCTGTAGAAGTAGAATATTAAACTATGTAATATGCATTAGATAGTTCTGATAAGTTATTCTTGTGAGTTTTGCTATTCAAGTTTTTTTTTAACTTGTTTTTCTCAGTAGGGGCTGATTATTATTATTTTTTAAATCCATCTAGCTGACCATCCCTCCCCACACCCTGTATTTTGACCTCTCAGATCCTCCCTAAGACCTCAAAATGTAGGTGAAAGCTTCATGTGTAAAGACCAGATAGTACTGTTTTGCAAGAAAGTTTTTGTCTCTCCAGCCATCAGACTGTCCCAGGGTGTGTGCTATGTAATTAATAGCTCCTGCATGTTGACCTGTTGGACACTTCTCAGATAGACTTTGTACTGTGTGTGAACTGCTCCTTCTTGCAAGAATAAACCAAACAAAGACAATCCGACAACTTTGACTTTATGTCATCCACCAGATATGAAAACTTTCCACAACACAGCTCATCTTTCATATGATCATTCATGCAGGTAGCATGTTGGTACATGAGAACTGATTTACCAAGAACTACTTCAAAATTAAGCTAAAAATATATAGAAGAAAACCAATTAATCACGCTTATTATTTCTTATTCTCTTGATAAGAACTGAAATAAAACCGAAATTTAAATAAAGAGCATTCATAAAGACACTGACCACAACTATGTACTCACCGGTCAAAGGAGCGACTGAGGGACATGGTCCGGTTGTTTTGGATCTCCCGGGTGAGGTGCCATAGCACTGTGAAGCGATGCAGTGCTTCCAGCCTAACTGCCTGAGAACAATCACACCAAGCTTTGACTTATTTGCTCTTTTTTGACACATTGCCCAGTCTATTACATCGGTTTGACTCTTGTAATATGACTGACACATTAAGAAATGTGAGAAAGTTTTAAGGGTGCGAACAAGTTGTCATCCAGCAAGTTTGCAGACATACATACTTTGTCTTTGTGCATCAGTGCTTGGCAGATGATGTCTTCACAGATGGATGCTGATGGAGCCAGACAGTGAAGCCTGTAAAAAAGGTCCACGCAGGAGATGTGCTGCTCTCTCCGCTCTGTGTCCAGCTGACTCCACAGTACCTGGGACACCCTCTGGGTTACAGCAGAAACAAACATCTTGAATGCTACATTCACACAACAACTTTTATTTACACCAACAGTTTACTTTGATAATCGGACCTGATAGAAGTCAGTGCTTTCCTCTACGGCACGAAGCAGGGCTGGATAGATGGGTGGCACAGTGACCATCTGCAGCCGCCCACTCAAAGGGTTGGAGTCAGAGCTCTGGTAACGTCTATGCTTGTCCTGAATGACCAGTGCTAAGGACTGGGAGTGGTTGATGAGTTCCAACAAAGAAGCGACTGCAGTGTGCTGGATGTTGTAGTCCCTAGTCATGCAGCACAGAGTCATCAAGGCCCTCAGCCACTCTGGTAGACTGTCAACATCGCCACCTAAAGCAAACAAAAGGGTTCAATTGATTATTTCTGGATTAGAACATTTAGCCGACAGTATTATGAACTCATAAATCCATGTGCTGACCCGTGTGACCAAACATGTCTGTATAGAGAGCAAGAGTCTCCTCTTCACTTAAGTAGATGGGGAAGGTGGTGCACTCCAACACAAGGTGGCAGGTGGCGACAAAGGCCTGTCGACATGCCTCAGAAATCTCGGCTCTTCCACGGGGCATGTAACCTGCTGCCCAGTCCATACATCCAGAATGTCCACGCCCCTTTTTCTTCTCAGTGGGGGAGGCTGGGAGCTGGGCCTCAGGGGAGGCTCTGGCTTTCAGTTTATTAGGAGAAAAAAGTTCAGTCAGTTTGTTTTTGATTTCTCTTCCACCTAACAAAGACTTGTGATCCACAGAAGTAGCACTTGGGTCTTCATCAGGCCCTTTAACATCCTCCACCTGCACCAATAAGTATCTGAAATGCAACAGGAGTGAGAAATATTTAGA
>JAOXYM010000013.1:13140930-13164248 GCA_028567055.1 Leptatherina wallacei
GATACTTGCTGGGATAGGCTCCAGCCCACCCGCGACCCTGCATGGATTAAGCGGTACAGAAAATGGATGGATGGACGTATTGACAATAACTTGTTTAGTTATACAGTGACTTTAAATCTATGAAAATGTGAGAACCTGCATGTGCAAGTTTGTATCTGTAGATGGAGCTCCTGCAGCTTTTGTGCTTTCATATCACAAATACAGCAGCTCAGAGAAGTGATAATGATTAATGTTTAAAGAAAAACAAGCAAGGTTTTTATGAAGACTGTTTTGCACATTTACACATCCACATCAATGTGAACAATTAACATGAAATAGCACCTTGTATTCTGCCTCTTTAGGCAACAAACTAAATCTTCAAGAATCTAATGATATGCCAACTGTTCTAATTCACTGACTGCAGGATTCCCAACTTTTATTAATGTATGTACAGCACAGTTAGTCTTAATAGGACAAATATTTGTCATCTATTCCCTGTGTCTGTAACAGAACACCTTAATGCTGTGACTCATTATATATAAATCAATAAGTATTGATTTCAACACAGTGTTGTTTTCCCTAATCAAGATTATGTGGTTGTTTATGTTTTATGACAGACTATGTTAAAAACTTTATGTTAAAGAATGACATGTATATATATTAGTACTGTCCAACTTAATTTGAATGACATTTATAATATTCACACCCGTAAATTAAGCATTTACATGCTGTATCAATCAAACAGGGCTTCTAACAAGATGAAAATATTATCAACAGTGAATTCTTTATCGACTCAATATAACCTTTTGCACCCACGAGCAACCAGTTTTTATATTTTTACAGACACAATGTTTATTAATGAGAAGTCTAATTATAAAACAGTTTTTATGGACTGAATGAGAAAACCCAGTGAGTTTGAATTTACATGTTTACTGTGCTACCAAAGTGGAGCAGTGATAAGCCCGATGTTTCTGCAATAACACGATCTGAAGTGCAGAGTTGCACTCAGACTCCGCACCTCAGGGCAAGCTAAATTTGAGGATCTCTGAAGTGAAAACAAATAAAGACAATGCCTAACAGAAACCAGGGCACCCTAAAAAGGACACTTTTTGCTGTGTGGCTGCACTCATTGTCCTGCTGGGAGAGACATCTGCATTCAGGTTCTACCTTTTGTATAGGAAGGCATGCTTCGTTTGGTTGTATCAAAGTGACACCCACATGAACTCCAGGGCTAAAGATTTCCAACATTCATTGTATAATGATGACCAAACGTTACTGAATTCACCTGCTGCTAGTGATAATGTTGTGGCTGCTTCTAGGTTATTGCCTTTTATCATGGATATGGGGATCATCAGACTCCGACTGAAGAAGAATAGAATCAAAACATCAGTTTGACTGTGCAACCTCTGAATGCTAGTTGTTTGATTAACGTATTTTTCCCAAAGTGCATGATATCTGAGATGACTTGATGTTATGAAGTCAACTAAGGCAAATATAGCACAGCTATGCCTTTGAGGTCAACATGCTCTGTGACACAAAGGAGGAGTTATGCTTGTGTGTGTACTTGACACATAAGAGAGTAGGTACTCTGGGTATTTCTAATAATCAACAACCAAGCATGACGGGGGGGTGGGGGAACAACTGGTGGTTTTACCTTTCCTTGACTGATGATGATGGAAATATCTAAAAAACTTCTCAACAGACTTCCTGCCAAGACATACTCATACAATCTGTCTCCCACATCTATTAGTATGCGGCCTTCTTGACATAAGTTACAATAATTCTAATAATTCTATTTCATTCAGAAAAATACTTTTTTTGTATGCAGCCCTTATCATCTTCAAGTTTGCTCACAGAGAGCTTTGAGAATCTGATTTTAATGTACCCACAAACATATTCAATGGCCCACTCTCCAAAGTTATTTCCTGCTAAACGATAATTGATTTTGAATTGAGCTCACTCATTGTCAAGATCACAAATCTATCATAAATATGATGAGATATTCTACTCCACTTCACCACTTTTCTCTAGGTCCTTGATGGAGAGGTAATTTGTACATTGCATCAATTATAATACTGGAGTGACATGAAAGCTCGACTGCAAAAATTGTGATAACAATTATCAAACCAGTCAGACAGGTAAGTGTTGGCAGGGTCTGTTCTTTGAACAGTAGCTTCAGAATAGCTTCATAGTAAATAAGTAAGAAAGTAAGCATACCTGCAGTCAGCAATCAGTAGCTCTTTTTCATAAGCATTGGCTCAGTATAAATAACACGCTCCTTTGTGTCTGTGTGATCAAAGGCAGTAATGGTTGCATTGGTGCTGATGACCAAATTTGACCCTTTATCTGAGCAAAATAGTTGTTTACTGACTGTTTACTGTAAATAACCAGGATGCTTCACTCAAAGGTTTCATATCATGCATATCACTTTTTAGCAGAAAGTGAGGAGAAAATCAGTCCAACTGACCCTAGCAGACTCGGATTTGCTCCATTTTTTTTTGTGTGTGTGCTGATGTGCTGGTAAGTGCAATCAGCTTCTTTTGTTTGTAATAAAAGAATAAAAGAATAAAATGCATGCAGCGCTCAAGTAAAATATCATCTTGCACATATCAGCCACTTATAAAAACTGGCTTATGTAGAAATATGGGGATTAAAGCAATCACTGAACAAGCTGTAAACTTGTTTTGTCAAAGGCTATAAATCTTTTCAAGGAAGAATACAAACTCCAGTATTTAACTAATGAAACATATCGAGAATCAAAAGTCTTGTTCTATTTGTTTGCAACATAGTAGCTCTTAAAATCTAAAATTAGATGTTTTCATCAATCTCAATCTAAACACTTTTTCTCTTATAAATGTAAATATCACACAGGCAACAAATTAAATGAAACTTTTGTTCGTTTCTATTGCATAATTGCATAATGAACATTTTAAGCAGCAGGCTTTTAAACCAGGTACAAAATAATAAACAGAGTCAGTAAATAAGTAAATAGATAAGGTTTATTTAGATAACATTATCCCCCCACATTATCACAATAACACTTCAACCCACAAGTACATTCAGTAGACTAAAGTGATGCCAAAATCATAAAGTGCTTCCCAGTAAAATACGAAATTAAAAAAAGAAGAGAAAAAAATAAAAAAGATATTAGAAGAGACAAAATTATTTGTTCCACATGATAGAAAATGACAACATACAAGCCAGGGATCTCAAACTCTGGTCCTTGAGGGCCACGGACAGTGGCCATCGAGGACCAGAGTTTAAGATATAACTCTACATCATCAGCTTAAAACAACGGTTTTATTATTTTACTGTTTTATTAATGCATTGTGTGATAATGTGGATTCTTTACATTAGTGTAATAATGGGTTAAGGGAGTTTATAGATAAATCTTAAAGAATAAATACAGCTGTAGCTATATGTCTTTTATGTGGCCTGGAAGACTTTTTTATGCTGCGGCTAATTGTTCGTACATAAACAGAAAATCGTTTACATGCTGTAATTGGTGGAGGTGGAAATATGACATTGTTTGACTATAAGGTCACAGTTATTAACATAAAAATACATTACAGACATGTTAAGGTTTAATTAAGGGCTATTTAATTATTCACTCAGTAGTTTGGATATCAAAAATGAATTTCAGCAGTTTCAAAGGGAAGAATGACACAACTCAATTGCTTTCTGTGTCCAATCAACAACTCAAACTACTAAAGAACAAAAATTAAACAAATTAGAAAAAAATCGGCAAATAGGTCATAAAAAAAGCTGGAAGTGTCAAACTTCAACCACTGAAAATAAATATAACTCAGTTTGTCAACACAACAATTCTAAACAAACAAAACAAAGCAGATTCCTAAAACATAATCGAGTTTTGTACCAAATCTTTATATAAAATGTGAATAAATGACTCAAATTAGATTATTCCCACAACAATTTGATCAGTAAAAGGTTAGCAACCCCACTATAATTACACTCTCTTACCATTGAGGCACTAAACGCATTCAGAGCCTCGACGATGCTGAAATGTGATCATGTTAACTTTACGCACCATATAAAACAAAGTTTACACTTTGCACTGGACAAAATAAACAAGCAGAAAAAGCAGTGAATTAATAGCCGCTCCCTTCTCCACACTGCCATTCATTTCCAGAGCGTCACTCAACAAGTACGCATCGGATCGCATCGCATTCACCTCAGGTCGCGCAATGTTTGCTGGGAAATGTAGTTTGACACTAGATGGAAATTTCCAAGATATCGGTCTAAACGAGTGAGTGGAAATTTACTCCGTGACACTCCCCCAGTGACATGCAGAGCTGTGTCTGCCTTGCAGGATGTTTTGTTGGAATTCAACAAATTTAACCATATTCTCATCTGACTTCTTAGACATCTGGCAGTTTATATGATCATTTCAGTATTAGTACCACTGTGACAATTAGACTATTATTATGATTGCTGTTTCATCACTGACATGCGTTTGCATGTGTCTGTTTTGTTTTTTTAAATCAATATTTACAGTAGTCATAGTACTAGTAGCTGCACTAGTAATAGGTAGACTGTTGTGAATTTGCAGCAATCTTTTTCATTGTGATTTCATGCATTTTACAGCTTACGTGACAATACAAATAAAGTAAAATGCATGTAAATGTACACCATGAATAAAATCAGGAGATTTTGCACTATGTGACACATGCACATATTAGTAAGCAGGAACATTTTGTTAAGGTGTGAATAACAAGCCACACATCTACCTCACGTGCATATCCACCTCATCCACATACAAATACAATCCACTTTGCATGTGAGGTGCTGCTGCCTGATGAGAACAAGAGATTAGTATTTCCCTAATATTTTATCTAACATAATGTGTTAAATGATAGATGACAACCTGAGGAACCTCACACAGATTAACCCTGCATAACCATATTATTTTGCAATACAATGATGGCATAGAGGTTACTATAAGTGCTGATTGGTGATATTCAGTGAGTAGGGTTCTCTTCTCCTGCTCTAAAATGACAACTATTTCCTAGCCTTATTTAAACAGGCCCAATGAGTTTCTGGATTTTTCCATATTACAAAACCCAAATCTGATTAGGTGTTAGACTTCTAATCAGTTGGAGCAGGCATTTCTGGTAGTTTCTCTCACTTGTAACAGCTCAGAGATTGGCCTATTGTTACTATTCTAACATAATGGTATATTTTTGTGTAGACGTACACTTTAAAATGATTTGGGAGGCTTAAGTGCTTGTTTGTAGGTTAGTAAAAAGTTGATAGCTTTCCCCAGTGATTCAAATATCATTTTATAGATGAATGAAAAAAAAAAGCTATGGGACAGGTGGGCGTATCCAATAGACAGACTTTGCATTTTGGTGAAGGTTAATTAAAATGCACCTGTCCTTCTCATGCTGATACAATAAGGCAAGCAAGCGCGTTAAAGCAAGAACCCGGGATAATTGACTGGAGCAATTTTTAGTAGGCGTTTGGTGCGTCCGAAAACGTCACGGGTGTGCCACACGTGTGGGGCGTGGAATTGAACTGGTGCCTTTAAGAAGAGGAGGAAGTCAGGCAGCTACTGTCTGACCAGCATCACACATAAAGGCAAACTCAGAGGAAAAGACGTTTGAGTCAAATCTGAAACTCAGTAACAAAAACAAAACTGAGTGATACGCAGAAACTGTCTCAAGGAAGGAGTCTCTGCGTCATCCTCCTCGTTTACTCCAGGGTGCATGGAATGGCATCTTAGGCGCATCTCCGGGTTAAGTGTTTGCATTGTCACAGTAGAGCCGGTGAGTATGTGGTGACGCATTTTTATCTCTCTTTTATTTACAAGATATGGTATGAACGTATATATGGTAAATTAAATAAGCTATATTAAGCCCGCGAAGCTTTGTTTTCGATACTGGCAGCTCTCTATCATTAACTCGTCTCAACGTCTCATCAGACTGCTGACGTCAGCCTGGAAGAAAGTCCAAATACTTAGCGAAAACACGTGTTTAAGTTGACATTTTAGTCCAGTTTATAGTGATTAATATACGTGTAATTGGGGTTAATAACGAAGATTTCACACGCTCGTTAATGATGCGCAGCTTTTGCAGGCGGATGAATGAGTTACTCTTCTAGAAATTTCCAATATCCTGATAGGTGCATCAGTGCCTGCTCGTGGACTGGCGTCGCCGCCTCTTTGTATTCACAACGACGGTCTTGGAGAGTCATTCGCATCTGATCGTATATTAAAGCAACGTTGTTGTTGTTGTACTCCCGACTATCCAGTATACCACAGCTACGTCACGTGACGGTGCCGGCTGGTCTTACCTGTCCCCATTTTCAATGTAGTCACTGTTGATGATTGTAGACAAAGGTGGCGTAGTTACCTGTTTCAACAAGCCAGGGCTTCACCTCATTTAAAACAAGAAAAAGGAGGGGGCGGTCAACAAAGGTTTTGGCTTAATTTTTTTAATTCTCCAAATAATACACAGTCTGTTGGCCATGCTGAGTCGTTATGTTTTGGCAATTTAATCCTTTATTATTCATGACGGGGCTGGTTTGTTTTAACGAATCTTGCTGTAGACAGCTTCAGGGAGAAGTTAATCTTCAGCTTCGCTTGGAATAGACCAATGAAAGGAAGGGATGAATTACACCTGTTTGTCTTTAAACCACAAATATGAATCATCATGGTGTCCCTGTGGTGTTGACAATGCCATTTTATCATAACTACTAGAGAGATGCTGGTTGCAACACAGTTACAGCTACTGACAATAAAAAATGAAAATATACAATAAAAATAAACCTATTTTAAATCTACATTTATCCTCTAAAACATAACAATTCTTCTGCTTCCTAAGTATTTGACAAGGGGGCTGCATGGACTTCTTTTTTTGGTTCAAGAAACAAGGGAATAAGTCCATCTGATAAAGCTAAGGAAATATCTTCATCACCAAGTTTAAATAATTTATTTTAAAGAACCAATAATACAATAATATACAATATTTATAAGGCAAATTACTGAACATTAGTGCAACCCACCACATTTATAAAGCAAGTCTCCTAACTGATTATTCCTTTGGCAGTAAGCTGTGTAAGGGCTATATAATCAAGTCTGACACACTGGAATGACATTTATTATACTGAATCCTGTATTATATAACTGCAAATTAAAATATATTTTTCTGTTGAATGACGCTGCAAAATTTCTGAGCAGAGTCTCTCAGGCAGTTTATGGTGAGATGGTAAAATGAAAACAAAGACTTCTTTAATAGAGGAAGATACTTTTGCATAAAGCATGGTTGTGAAGACGGAGGCGTGGGTTTATTTTCTACCATGCAGGACAGATTAAAACCTCAAGAGAGGACAGACATCCTAGTCAGATTGGGCTGAGTGGTTTTACCAGCTCAAAGCTCAGATATGTTAGTGATATAAACTGTAGGTGTGTATTGAATTAAAAAAAAATTTATTGACCTAAAAACCTCAAGGAATTTCATTATTTTATGAAGGACAAAAGTAAAATTGCATTTCTATTGCTGTCGGCAACACAATTTCATTCTTTTATTAACCGCCTTACATAATGTTTCTTTGAAGTTTTTACTCCCCCGTGGCTTGAGTACTTTTGTATTTAAACAGATTAAAAGGAAAGTCAAAGGCAGGCGTAATCCAAGTTCGTGTGGCACTGGGGAAATCCTGGGTGTGCTACACCAAATAAATAAAAGTCTAAATGATCTTAGGATGCTGCACTGCACACTTTAATGTTTTGTGAGATGATGGTAATTTTAATGGCACTAACTTTTCTGCATCATTTTGTGTTTCTGTCCCATTTTCAAGCCAATGTCAAGTAACCTGCTCATTGTTTTTTTCACTTTTAAGATTCTAATGAGACGTTTGTCTTTGTTGTTTTGCAGGAATGTCCCTTGTAGGCTTTTCTCGACCAGAAGTCTGCAACATCCTCTTTAACTTGAATAACCTCAGTGCTGTGGGATTACCTCATTGACTGTATTAGATCTGACATTGGATTCTGCCCCTGCTTCTATCTTAACAGCAAAACATTACCAATAACTGCCAATGCTTCTTCTTTAAAATTCACTCATAAAACTATTTTCACATATTTACAACTTTTTGAAGGACTGATATAGCTGTAAGCTTTACAAAAAGTAATCCGAAGAAAAATGGCCTCTGTGATGGAAGCAGCGGACATAGCTGTGGTAGCACTGTATTTTGTCCTGGTGCTACTCATTGGGTTTTTTGCCATGTGGAAAGCAAATCGCAGCACCGTGAGCGGCTACTTCCTGGCTGGACGCTCCATGACATGGATAGTTGTTGGCGCGTCACTCTTCGTCAGTAATATTGGCAGTGAACATTTCATAGGCCTGGCCGGCTCAGGAGCAGCGAGCGGCTTTGCTGTCGGAGCATGGGAGTTCAATGCTCTGCTGCTTCTGCAGCTGCTTGGCTGGGTGTTTATCCCTGTGTATATCCACTCTGGAGTCTACACAATGCCTGCGTATCTGTCAAAACGTTTTGGTGGCAACAGGCTAAAGGTTTACTTTGCTTGCTTGTCTGTGCTACTTTACATTTTCACTAAGTTGTCTGTGGACTTGTATGCCGGAGCTCTCTTCATTCAGGAATCCCTGGGGTGGAACCTTTATTTGTCCATTGTTCTGCTCATTGGTATGACTGCCCTACTCACTGTCACTGGTGGACTGGTTGCAGTTCTGTACACAGATGCCCTTCAGGCAGTGTTGATGATCGGTGGAGCTGTTACGTTAACAATTATTAGCTTAGTAAAAGTTGGTGGGCTAGAGGGTGTTAGAACTAAGTACATGCAGGCAGTTCCTAATGTTTCTGCCATCATTGCTGCTGGAAACTACACTTACTCACCTTCTTGTCGCATTGAGCCTAAACCAAACTCACTACGCATCCTTCGTGGTCCCCTGGATGAAGACATCCCTTGGCCAGGATTCATTCTGGGCCAGACCCCTGCATCCATTTGGTATTGGTGTGCAGACCAGGTCATTGTTCAAAGAGTGCTAGCTGCAAAGAATCTTGCTCACGCTAAATGTTCAACACTGATGGCTGGATTTCTCAAGATCCTGCCAATGTTTGTTATAGTCATTCCAGGGATGATCTCCCGCATCCTGTTTACAGATGAAATTGCCTGCATTGGACCTGAACACTGCATGTCTGTATGTGGTTCTCAGGCTGGCTGCTCAAACATCGCTTATCCACGCCTGGTAATGGCAGTGATGCCTGTGGGACTTAGGGGTCTTATGATGGCTGTCATGATTGCAGCTCTGATGAGTGATCTTGACTCAATCTTCAACAGTGCAAGCACCATCTTCACCTTGGATATCTACCAAACTGTGCGGAAGAAGGCGTCCCAGCGTGAGCTGCTACTTGTGGGCCGCTTGTTTGTCATCCTCATGGTAGCGATCAGTATTGCTTGGGTCCCAGTTATCATTGAATTACAAGGTGGACAGACATATTTGTACATCCAGGAAGTCGCTGGCTACCTCACTCCACCAATCGCTGCCCTTTTTCTGCTCGGTGTCTTCTGGAAACGGTGTAACGAGAAAGGTGCCTTTTGGGGAGGCATGACAGGTTTCACACTTGGTACAACACGACTGATCCTTGCTTTTGTCTACCGTCAGCCTCCCTGTGACCAGCCAGACGATAGACCTGCCTTCATCGTTCATGTCCACTACATGTATTTTGCAGCTGGGCTCTTCTGGATTTCAGGGCTGGTGGCGGTGGTGATCAGTCTCTGCACCTCTCCACCAGATGCAGAGCAGGTTCGCACCACCACAATCTGGGGGCTACGCAACCTTGAAATGCTCCCCTTGAAGGACCGACAGGAGATGTATCGCCTGACTGAGAAGAGCCCCTATAACGGCGCTGAAAGCCTTCATAAACCAATGCCCCCAGATGTAAAAAAGGAGAGGTGCTTAGATGGAGCTGACATCAAACTTCTGGTTCCATCCACAGACCATGATCCAGCAACCCCCAGTACAGAAACGTCTCCTGCCACCACCCCTGCTGAACACCTTGGGTTTGGGAAGACAGATATGATCAGAGCAGAAGAGGGCTGCCATGGAAAAGGGCAGAGGAGTTGGTTCTTGCGTTTATTTGACTGTTTTTGTGGATCCCAAGAAGGAGAACAGAGCGCTCAGCAAAAAGTGTTACAAGAAGATCCAAGAGTCATCGCAGAGATGCTGTATGAGCCACCGAAAGTTAAAATTTTCCTGAACTTAGGTTTGATATGTGTGTGCTCTGTAGGCATCTTGATGTTTGTTTATTTCTCACTGTAATTGAACCTTGCACTGAACCAACTGGAACTGGTTTTGGAGCTCTTGCAAAGGTGGAAGTTATGTGGGAGATTTTGGAGATTCAAGAAGCTCTGTAATATTTACAGTTGTCTTTTGTAGCTCTCTAACAGGAATCTAAGCTCTTTCTAATCATTTTTGTTTTTAAAAAAAATTATTGAAGCTTCTTCACAAGAAAAAAATTTACTCCTTTTATGACTTTAAATCTTATTGTTTTTAATTTTGTATTCAAAATACCACCTGGGATTTTTAGAATTGTTGTTCTATAAGCGAATTTAAAAATTGCCTTATTTTACATATGCAGTTTCTTTTAAAAAAAATTAAAACAACAGAAAACAAAACAACAACAAAAACCCAAATCAAATATCCTGTGATTTAAGCTTTTTGTTCACCTAGCTGACCGTCATTTTAGGATTAGCTTCTGGTAATAGTAGGCTATTTTTTTTTTAAAGAAAAATCCAGACCTCTTTTTTTCAAAAGAGGTGAGGGAGAAAACACTAAGAACTGCTTCCTTGCTGGTATGTGACATACCGGTATGTTTTTAGTCATTATTGAAATGATCGTTTTGACTTAGCCTAGTAAATGTATTGCATCTAAAACCAATTTATCAAGCTAACAGCTACTATTTGATATTGAGAGTTATGTATTTTTTTTTTTTTTGCAGCCTGTCAAAGAAAAAGAAGCACAATATCAGAAACTATATTCTTTTCCCTTTTAATTAAATCCTTATTGGGGTTTTTTCAGTCTTAACTATGAAACATAGATAGTACATTTGAATTGGGTGTCCAGCAAGCTCTTACTAATGACCAAGTTTCAGTCATATCTTGAGCTCTAATGCTATTTTTTTTTCAATTAGTTAATAGGCTGTTTTCAAGTGGCTGTGTTTAGTTAATTACCAATATACAGCTGTTCATGCACTATAATATCACAATGAAAAGCTACAAGTAACAGTGCTCATGATTCTGTATCAGTTAATATTCAATGTCATTCTATGTTTCACGTCATTGAAAAACATGTCAAGTCTGTTACTTTATTTTAACTTCATGTACAAATATTTCAGGGCTCGTAGCATCATCCATGATATACATTCCCTAAAAATCTCTTGTCTATTTACTGTGTGTCATTGTACTTGTAGTAAACTGCAGTTTTGAAATGCAAATATTCTTTCAAGTGCATTTTTTATAAACCTACCACATGTGTCTTAGTGTGCAATGCTTAAGTGGAAAAAAAGTAAAAGAACACAAAATGAAGATGTTTTGTTTTTGTGTTGAAATTTCATTCAGTGAATACCACATTTGTTCAAATCCATGTCACAAATTAACTTATTTGTGTAGGTTAGTTTTGTTATAGCATTAGTGAAGAAATGATAATCCAAAACAGAAATGACATTTCAGAATTATTTTTTTAAGGTTTCACATGGTTGGATGAGTTCACTCATGACATGGTCTATACTAATTCCAGTGTATGAAGCTGCCAACTTTCTGGATTGTGATAATTATTTCTACAGTGTAATGTGTACACACATTAACACCTCGACCCCCCCAGAAAACTAAAAGATGGAGCAAAAATACAGTGATTGCATACATTTTTGGGTATGACAACAGTGTTGACTGACCTCAGTCCAAAATGATGGAATGTGGCAGACCAGTCATCATTCATGTGACATAAATGATGAATAATGTGAAGAAATGATGAGATGATTGCTAAATGGGAGAGTGCTTTATAACTTTATCTTTCTTTCTGAGAGAGTATACATTGTTATTTTTATGGATCTTATTTTTAGAGACAAAAATAAAGTTTCTGTGGAGCCAAAAAGGAAAAAGTGTTTTCTTTTTCTTTGTGTTCAGAGAGAGGTATCAATTTTAGATTAAAATGATAAGCTAACATGCTTTAGCTTTCTTGTCGGGAAGCACAAGTTGTTGACTTCATACTTAATACCTGCAGCATCTAAAGTAATCTCAGTAATCATCAGCTGATACCATCATGCACAGCATGAAGTCATATCTGTTATTTTCCATTAGGTAAAAGGTATTCTAAATCCAGAGCGCATCAGTTGTTTACTTTGCAGTTAGTCTCTTGTGGTCCTGTTCCTATCTGCTCTAATTACAACCTCTGAATAACAACAATGTTAAAAGTTGTTGATCATTTGCATCACAGTCAAATGCAAGTTTCAGTTTGAGGTGTGATTTTGGACGGGAGCAGAATCATCGCTTGGACCACCCCTTGGTGTGTTTCCTATACATCGGGCTCTCTGGAATTATTGACCAGGATTACATAAACCCCCAAAAGCCCAAATAAAGCTACTTTGAACCACACACGGATTGGATGATCCAAGGTTTCTTTACTCTAGATTCTATCAATCAAAAAGCCAGTGTCAATAGCATGAGTCCCCACTTCCTTCAGTATAGCTCCATGCATCCATCTTTTCTCCAACAACCAAGCTTCAATAGTTTGTAAGCATGTAATTCTGTGTGGTATGAAACCCAGAAGCCAATATAAAATATGGGAAATTTAGGAAATTGAGGAATCTGTTTACTAATACACTGTGTCCTTAAGGGGATCACAATTAGCACTGTTAAATGTATCTCTTTGAGTCACAGTGTGACATTTAAAAGGCCAGGATTCACTGTTCCTTTTTACATGGCGATTCATTGCACTGATGTCGTTTGACTCCTCATAGCAACAAGTGGTAACATACCTAGCATGCACACTTCAAAGGGGAAGAGTGTGGGTTGAAGTTAGGAATAAATTAAGTAAATTACCTACTTCCCATGCCAAGTGTTTTACTGTGTAACTACAGGTTTAATTTGGAAGGTTTTAAGTTTTTAATCAATTTTTTTTATGAAAATCTTCTTGTTACATGACATAAAAACAGCAATCTGATTTGAGAAGATTTGAGTCAAAATGTTAACCTGTGGAGAAAGATGGGACTAAACCTCTGTATCGTTTAAACACAAACTGATATTTCCTCATGTACAAAAATTATGTCTGTGCAAAAATATGCCCACCCCCTTTAAATACTGTAGGCATACGGCATGTCAGATAAATAATTAAAACATAAATACTAAAGAATGTTACACATGAGTTGATCAGACAATTCCTTCTTGATGACCACTGTAATTATTTCTTGTAATACTACTTGTAATTGTAATAGTTGATTGAACATCAATGGCATTCCCCTCCTCCCCCACCCCTGGTCCTACTTAAAAACTCCCGCAGCCACAGTAGAGACAAAAGTCAAAACAACAAACAATAATCTGCGCACAGATTTCCATCGTACGTTGATTTGATATTGGTGATGTTGTAATAACCAAACTATCTCTGATAACCATCAGTTTGGTTGAGCTGTTCCTATTGGCTTTATTGAAGGACAAGCCTCAGACAGATAACATTAGTTACAGTGAAAATCTGACTTCTGAAAGCATAAAACCAAGCATGGTTTCAGCACAAGGTGGGGCAGGGGTTCCATAACTTTTTAATATTTGCATGAAGGTGGTCCTGAAGCAAAATTGGTTGGCAACCACGTCTTTAGTGAGCATCCTGCCGATTAAGCATGTTTTCTACCTTATTGTAACACTTATTAACTTAGTAATGAACCAACCAGATCCCTCAGGTCATCAGGGTCAAGTCTACTTTCTGTTCCCAGAGTCAGAACCAAACACAGAGAGGCTGCGTTCAGTTTTTATGCTCCTCACATGGAACAAACTCCCAGAAACCAGCAGGTGAATCAGGGCTACAAACTGTTATTTTCAGCCTTTAATGAAAACAAGTTATATATCCTATTTTCTCTGAGGGTTTCTTTTCTTTTGTTGTTTAATATTGTGATATTTCATTTTAATTTTTGTTTTTAATACTTCTCAATGCCTCTTCTGCACCCCACTGCAATGCTTCCAATGTTTTATGTAAAGCACTTTGAATTGTCCTGTCCATGAAATGTGCTTTCCAAATAAACTTGCCAATTGCAATAAATGAGTGGGTAGGCAATTTCTCATGTTGACAACACAGCCACGTATCCTTTATTCTAACCTACAACTCTCAGCAAAACAACATGGCATAGCCCAAGATGAGAACTTTCACATCACTTGTGCAAGATAAAATGCATGCCGGTAGCCATGCCAGTATGGTAAAATGTCTGATTTTTAACCTCTGATGTTGTTTATAATCTAAATATGGGTTTATGAGATTAGCAAATCATTGCAACCTTTTGACAACCTTGTTTTTCAAGTTGGTTTTAATTCTCATGGTCATATATCACTCAAAATCCCCAACCCATTTCACTTACTCCTCGACCAGCCCCCACTAGACTCATGCCCTGCCTCTTTCCCGAGAGGAAACTAATGATATTGTCCTTGTGGAAAAATACTGGCATCCATGCCATGCTTTGTTCATTGTTTATTTGGACACAGAAAACATGAACAATGGTCTTAGACAAATGCTTGAAATGGATGGATTAGACTGAAGTCTGATATTAAGAATTGCAGTCCATGAAGGTTTAAATCATCAGTACTTTTCCAATGACTCACATAACTGAAATGTAACCTGCTTGGTTGTTATCCTTTTATCTTCATCAATGATGTTGGTTAAAAACTTTTAGTGATAATCTTTTGGCAGAAGATGTAGAACAGAAGGTTTCAGACTTTCAAACACTGTGTCAGCTAATCAAATGAATAAGGTCACAAACTGGTGGGTAAAATAAGGTTCTGGGCTGTTATTGAGGTTTAATATGTCATGACAAAGCAGACAGAATATAGTGAGGTTTAGTGCAACTTGATAGATAACTGCAATTCATCAACAAACGACCAAAGCCATCTCTGCATTCACAGTCAAACGTTCCCCAGACTCATTTGACACGTGGTAGCAACATGACAAAAAAGGTCCACTAAGTCATTAGCATAAACCAAAAATAAAAATTAACATAGTAACTGTGTAATACAACACATGGCCACAATCAATGCCTAAATCTCTGATTCCAGTTGATTCCCATTTATCATAATGTCAAGACTAGATTCAGTTTGATCCATATAGAATGGTTCCTTATGAGACCAACTCTCTGATTAAATAATCTTAAAGATAAATATTTTAATTACAACAACTATCAGTTTCCAGCATGGATCTCTTGTGAAAAATATGGAAATTTATGGTTCCAAAAGGACTAAGAATACAATAGCAAAATATTGAGCTAAAGGCTACAAAACTGCATTTCACAAACTATTGATTAATATTACATTGGCCATTAATAATAGTATTATATGTCTGTCTTCTCCCTGCATTTGAAGGCAAAATGAAACTGAATTTCCAGTCTCTGATTAGGAAAATGAAAAGACCATACAATCATACATTCTTTAATTGCTGATTTGGATGGTCTCATCCAAATCAGCAATTTTATCTTCATTTTACCTTAGTTGATATAAGGCTGGAACAAATTTTCCTAAAGCACACTAAAAGTATAGCGATTACATAAATTGACAGAATACTGAATTGGTTCAGGGTGTAATTGCTTTTACCATTTTTAGTTTAGTCATATATTTGGTTGTGTTGTGACCATTTGCAGATCTTCAGTGTCGGTCTGATTCCCAAAGTCGTACATCCCAGTTTGACTGTGAATACCTGTATTGTGTTTCTGTATTTGCAATTACTTTGACTATTTGTTTTGTGGTCATCCATTTGTTTGTGCTAACCTGAAATGGGACTGAGGTGACTAACTTAATCTACTGTAATGTTGTTTTTAGCTGTGATACAGAGCATTAAAGTAAATGCAGTACATAAACCTGTTTGAACAGTTGTAATATAAATTTCAAGCATAGTTTCCTTCTTTTAATAACTATAAACTTTTACATTAACAACTTTACCAACAGAGCCAAGGAAAGCAAATGCCACACAGAACAAGAGAACTATTAATATTTTACTGAAAGCAATAACAAAGTTAATTTGGCATCTTTGTTTCATTTTTTTCCTGTTGGTTTACTTTACAATTTATATTTCTCTAGTTCATATATTTGCTATTTTATTCAGAACTTTCTCCACTTCGTTATTCCAGCTAGTTTTGCTCCTGCTCTGGGTCCTCCATTACACAAATCTGTGACAAATAGATTGACAAAGGATGGACAATTAACCAAATTGTTTTAAACCACCAGTTAACCAAAATTCACATCAGCAGACATCAGCTTCACATTTTTATTATGGTAATTAGTGTAGCCTAGCATGCAGATTGCGGTCAACAGTTAGCTTTGCTCTAAAAGCTAAACCATAAAACTGCCTCCCATCCATTTTAAACCTTACTATTGATATTGTATCACTGTCTTTAATGTGTACATACCAATGTATAAACAACACATTGTACTTAGTGGGAGTGTTGTACCAAAAGTATTCTTTTGGCAGACAGTGATAACATCCTGGAGATAACCTAAGCTAATATCATCTACTTCCACAGAAAAGAGTGCAGGGTCAAAATAAGGCAGGAAATAGGTGGGGAAAAAAACAGGGTTTAAGGTAATATGTTTCTAAGAAACAAAGATATTTGCAAAGGTGAAAGTGAGTTAATAGTTGTTGTGAGCTCAACTCAATGCAGCATGTTTATTATTTGATTTTGAACAGCATTTTAGCATGTAGAATTTCCTGAATAAACTGTGGTCTGTATCTTTTAACAGTTTGTATTTCAGAATTTGGCTTCATGCTTATGGGTTTTCTGGAAGTTGAAACTTTTCTTATACACTCTGACGCACCACAGATAGATGCTATATCTATTAATGCTTGTGAGGGACGGTTAAAGGGATACCGTGTAACTTTTGACCAAAGCTAATGTGACTCCCTAAACATTTTGCGCAAGTGGGACTGGTTTGCATGCAATTAATGCATTTCCTATAATTCATGTAAGAAGAAAAGAAGTAACAGAACTGTTAAGTATATTTAATGACATGAGGAGCAAAGCCATGTTAAATAATCCACGCTGTGATAACATCACGTGTGCCTGTGTGCACCGAGACGCTGTTGTGAGCATGCGCAGTAATAAAAATGATCTGTGTGAGTTTCCAGATAGAGTAGCTGATTATTATTTGGTGTTGTTTAACGTAAGGACTGCTGCGGAAATGTCTAACGCTACAAGAACGATTAGCAACTGGCTTGGTTTTATGGTTTTTATACACTTTTCAATAGGAAGCAGCAGGTACAATTGTAATGTAATGAATTCCTGAATCTGAATTACTTTGCTATCAGCCAGTCAAAGTGGTCTGCAAACATGATTCCAAAACACTCATGGAGACTGTTTAATTTTGCGACAGTGTGGTGTGGCCTGTAGGAAGTTTTTTTAGCCAAAAGTTACTAGGTATCCCCACAAGAAAAGTTTTCAAGCACCAGTACAGGTGCCAGCCAATCATCTAACATGACTGATCCTAAGACTGTCAAAACATCATCCTTGGGAATCTTGATCCTGATACTCTGTCCAGGATGTGAATCCAAGGGTGTGTAAATAATAGTTTGTTGAGTTTGAAGGAAGTGTCAACTTCGCTGCATACACAAGCACATATTTAACAATAGCTTTGATGCCAAAAAGTTGGAAACCAAAGTACTATTTATCTAACAGCTGGGTTGGATAGAGATAAGTAATAGTTAGGTTGTTTAAGGGTAGAAAATTGTGGGTACAGATCTGTTGACCAATTCTGTCACACAGAGATGCATATTTCTCCTTCAACCCAATGAAGACGAGAGTTGTTTCTGGATAATTCTCTTCAAAGGCCATTTAATTTCTTGCAAGTGGCCTTGAAACTTTATTTAGACAAATTGTTGCAAGAGTGCCCTTTAGCTTATTTGAATTTGCATAGTCCTGGTTTTGTTTGACCCAATTTTTTTTACAGAAACGAGGTTGTTTCTTCTGTGCCACTTCACTCTCTTTCCAGTTGCAAGCCAAGAATAAACACTGTCTCTGTCTGGCAAGCATTTCAATTTTGAAAAAGCCAAAGTAATTCTGACTTCGGCTCAAAACTACAGTTAATATTGATAACACAGTTTCTATTTGTGTGAAGATGCATGGTATATGCACACATAAATGCATAGACACAATCTTTGCTGTCATTTTTATTTTTCCTGTAGATTGTGCATTGATCCTTATACTTGAAATACTGAGATTCTAAATATATCAAAATAAATCCAGTTTAATTCTGGTTTTGTTTTCATGTTTAAGAGAAAATGTTATGGGTAAGCAAGATTGCCATCTAGATACAGAGCTAGTGCTGCATTACACTTATACTTAATTAACTTGTCTCTATAGAAACAACCAAGGCTTTCAAAAATAAAAATAAAAAACAAAAAAAGCATAAATGTATCACATAAATGTATCTACATTGTTGTCACATCTTCTTATGAAAAATGTAAGAACATTTGCTTTGAGCATTTTGCCTCTGACCACAATACGAAGTGTATCTTATATAAACTCTCAATAGCTTTCTATTTCTTACCCTATCAGCCTCACGGTTACTCACTCTGCTCCTACGAGAGCCGCAATTCAGCAGGTTTTCCATGTATTCCTGCTTCAACACGCCTGACTCAAATCAATGAATCATTATGCCAATCACGTTGCATTGTGCAGAACTTGATAGGCTGTTATAGACATTGAAGCAGGAATACATTGAATACCTGCTGGGTTGTGGCTGTCGTAAAACCAGATTGAGTAACACTGCTCTACATGGACAGGCTGATCCATGATTGTACCTCAGTGGCCTTTTTTGTGTTTACTGTATTTCAGAGATGAGTTCTCCTGTTTTGATTCCCTGTTGTTTTATCTTTTATATCTTATTTTCTTTTCTTGAATTTTAGAAAGGGAAACAGTTTTAGTTTAAATATACAAATGTTCATGTTAAAAAGTTATAATAAAAAATTTGAAATAATGCCTTCTCACAAGTGTTCTGGCTCAGTTTACTTCTGGGCTGATAAGTTCAGCTATTTCCATTAAAGATGAAAAGAAAACTTTCAAAACAAGTAAGATAGAAATAAATGCATGTTCCAAGTTCACAACACAGGAAACAAATATTATTAGCCACCCCTCCAAATGTGAATGCTTGAAACATTTAGCAAGTCATAGAGTCATTTTGATAAATTGTAGCAATAATACATGATATCTGAGGAAAAAGAAGACCAGTGTTCGCAGTGATCCTTAACTCTATCACTTTGGCTCTGCGCAATATCAGTCTACTAACACCATTTGCACCAGTAAGTGACTGTAACTGTGACTTTGTGTAAAAGTCAAATTTCTGCATTTGGGTCTTCACAAAACAGAACCATGGTCTGTAGCCCACTTAATACATGCACATACGTAACAGCTATAGTGACTGCCTTGGCCCTTTCATTCATTCATTTTCTGTACCGCTTAATCCAATTCAGAATTGCGGGGGCTGGAGCCTATCCCAGACATTAGCAGGCGAGAGGCAGGGTACAGCTTGCCAGTCTATCGCAGGGCCAACAAAGACAGATAAACAACCATGCACGCTCACACTCACACTTTGGGACAATTTAGAGAGACCAATTAACCTATCATATACCTATCACATACCTTGGCCCTTCCAAACTTAAATCTGATTCTCTACAGCGTATGGCCACTCCAACATCTGAGGTGCTGCAATTCAACTTTGCTCTTCACAAAAATGAATCTGTTCTTCCTCTTGTCATTAATCCTTGATCATTTAAGATGGCTACCTGAATTCAGCTAATTGTGGAATCCAGGGACAATATTTTCACAAAGGAAGCTGAACAGTCAGCTAGCTAGTTGTTAGATTCACATGGTGGTTAGTCTGAGGTTTATACACTACCGCTCAAAAGTTTGTGATCACTTTCTCATTGGATTTAATGGGAAAGTAATCACAATCTTTTGAGCGGTAGTGCACATTGTATTATAACTATATAGAATATCATATTTTTGGGACAGAATTGGCTTTTGCTCACCTTAATTAGTCAACTTCATCATGGATTTCAAACCCACTGTATCATGTCTGGACAAAAGATTGTTAAGCATCTCAGCCTGAAGACACTTGCATGCCAAAGATTGTCATAGTGCCACTTAGTAGTAACAAAAAGTCTTCCCAATGTGACAAACAGCTTCAAATTTAAATGAAATTCACAGGGTGTGGTGGACAAATTATAGAGCAGCATGATACATTGTTAGTGGAGATTCTGTAACAGCATACACAGGAAGTAATGTAACTCATTAAACACACTTCTCAGTGGTGTCCAAGCTTATTGTTGGTTCTTTAATAAAACCCCTTGAATACATCACTATTCGATGTGCAGAAGTTTCAAAGATGTATTCTTACAGCTTTAAATGACTGTGCAATTAGTATATACTGATCAGTTGCATACTGCATCAGTGCATCTTGCCACTAAATTGGTCTCTTAATATGGCCCGCGAATGTTACTCTATTAGGACTTGCAGCATCTTAAAAGAAGGAAAAAAGTTTATTCAAATCAGTGATATGAAACCGTGTTAAAGGGGGAAAAAAACATGGACTTTTTCCCTAATTAAAATCACAGTCTATGAATATTTAGCAATAGCTGTTTGTCTGCTAGCTCAAGGGGAATGTCTGTGCTTACAGAAAAAAAAAGTTTTACTTAAAAAAGTATGCTTATTTTGATTCTAATTTTACAAATAAGTCTGAATAAGGGTAACTAAAGACCACAGATTTGTAATTTTAAAGATTCTTACGGAGGGTTTCAGCGTAAAGATAGAAGTCCAGCACTTTCTGAAAAACAATCTGTCAAAACGGTCTGCTAACTTAAAATTGTCCCGCGGTCTACTGTATCAAAATATTTTCACAATCATGGACAACACATCCTCCAGACTAAAGAGAAGCAGATTTGCCTGGTTATCAACACAGTTTAAAAACCAGCATGTGGTACAGAGGTACATTAATGCAAATTAAAATGATTACTTAAACACCTTTAATATTCAGATTTTGGAGCAACAAATGTTGCCATTAGACAATGAGTTTTTCAAGGAGAACCTTGCTTATTGCAATAAACAATGTCAAAGAATGACCTGAACTGTTGAGCAATAAAGGATTGGAAAGCATTTCAAGGCTACAGAAAAAATTTCTAAACATTCACAGGCTATTGTCAAATGAAGAAGTCATGCAAAACAGCTATAAATGTACTGTCTCATCTGTTTTCCAATGTGTTGCTGTTATCAAGAACAAAGAAGAAATATTTTAGTTTCAGCATAAAGTACGCTGTTTGATTTAATGTAGGCTTTGAATGTGCCCTGCGATGGACTGGCGAACTGTCCAGGGTGTACCCTGCCTCTCGCCTGATAATTGCTGGGATAGGCTCCAGCCCACCAGCGACCCTGAATTAGATTAAGCGGTACAGAAAATGGATGGATGGATAGACTTTGAATGCTTCTTCTGCACCCCACTGTAATGCTTCTAATGTTTTATGTAAAGCACATTGAATTGTCTTTTACATGAATTGTGCTATAATAATAAACGTGTCTTGCCTTGAAAGATTTGGAAATCATCATATTGTATTTTTGTTTACATATAACAGCACGTTTTTAAAAATCTGATTGCATCTATTAAATGATTAATGAATAGTCGTGGTTAGAAAATAAGATACTGCAACTAAAAACAAATAAGTTAAAGCTATATGTTACTTCTTGTTGGCAAATATTTACATTTACAAATTTTTTTTGCCTCTGATGTTGTTCTGCTTTAACAGCTAACCAGACACTTTGAAGGTTTAAAAATGTCTCTGTTGTTCATTCCTGATGATGTGACAACGGAAGCAGCCATGTAGGAAATGTGGTGTGACCTTTCAAATATACAGCAAACACATAGTCATTGCATTCCTGGCGTTCCCCATGCACAGCCCCGACTAAACTATGGCGGCATGCCTGGGATTCTAGCATTAATCCATTGAATAGGGCTTCAATGGCAAAAGGAAATATTTACCTCTTTTCGAAATAACAGCAGGAAGAATAGTGGCTAAGGTCGAGACCTAATGGCTGTGAGTCAATGAAACAAACACAGGTGAGGCCTTTTTCTGCCTTTCTAGGTTAAACTGACCAGGGACAACAAAATTCTTTGATTAATGACAAATTACCAACACTGTTACTGGGTGTGAAGCGTAAACTGCTGATAAAGAGATTGCTGACAAAACAATGAGTTGTTGATATGATCAGAAACAGTTCAGTCGATATATAAAGAAGCAAGCCTTATCAACACCTCTCATCCTTGTGTGTTATAATGTGTGAGGAAAACTGTCCTTATCACTCTTCTCACGAGGTCTAATACTACCACATGACCATGAACTTACTGTTACTACATTCTTTAGAAAATATGAGAGGGTGTATTGAAATATTTAAGGCTGTGCAATGGTAGTCTTCGTTTTCTTCCAAGTAGCCCTCCCAGGGCCTGAGCTTAATTTCTTTTATCCATGTTTTGTGTTTCCCTGGGAGACATATTTCACTAGAGAGAGTGTTTTAATGTAAAAGCCGAGGCTATGATAAGTTGAAATGTTATCACGGTTTTGCCATGATTGGAAGACTCTTGCATAATTTACTGTGCATAATACCATTAAATGATTTGAGCATGTGGAAGGATTTCAGTGTATAGGGTGTAATAGTGCAAACCTAAGCTGGACTCCCACTCCTTTAGACAGCACTGTGTCAAGAACCATCTTCCATCAATAGCAACCACTTGGTCAACCACAGGTCAACCTTTTTAAACAACCATGAGTTGTTTAAAAAGAACTATATGTAGTTATATTCACAAATTCAACCTAAAACTTCACTGTAGACAACATTGACTGAAATTAAAGTAGCTGTTTATTAAATCAAATGCTCCTATAACAAAATGAATGAAAAATAATGATCAACGACCATAGCAAAAATACTGTTGTGCAAAATGCAAAAAGAAAAGACATCTCTAACTTAAAACAATCTGGATATAGATGATATTCCCTCATTCTACATCATGCGTGAAAATATATTTGTAAATCTCGATATATTGCCCTACTATTGCCAAAACTTTTATCTCTCATGCATTTTCAAAT
>JAOXYM010000013.1:13168442-13185287 GCA_028567055.1 Leptatherina wallacei
TTTCTTTCTTTCTTTCTTTCTTTCTTTCTTTCTTTCTTTCTTTCTTTCTTTCTTTCTTTCTTTCTTTCTTTCTTTACTGACTGTTTCTCATAAAGAAATATGAGTGCATGTGAGTGTGACTCTTAAATGTGTTGAGTTATACTGCCATCTAGAGGGAGCAGTTTTACAGTGTAACTACTGGACAGAAAGTCTGTGATTAGGATACTTTAAATGTGCTCCTTCCGTGTGGGTGGATGAGGAATTACAGATAAATCAACCACCATTCTCACACATCAGGTTAGTCTTCAGAGGCTAAAGTTCCTGCTTTTGTCATGACATTGAATGTGTGTGTGCCAATTTCAATGACTTCGAGCACTCCCTTTTCTTTATCAGCTGAAGGAAATATCAGCACTTTTGTTTTCCTGACATTTTCAAGGTTATGCTCAGACCAGCCGCCCAACGCACACCCCAACGGAATAGTAAATGAATGAATTTGGAGCTTTGCAAAAGTTGGAGCTTGCTCTCACCAGCAGTTCTCTGTTTTCATGTTGCTCAAATATTTCTTAATCTCCAAACTGATTTCATGATGTTTCCTTTGAAAACATGGCAAAGGGTTGGTTTTAAGTATCTTCCTCTCATAGCATACAATTGAGAGCAGACTTATCCTTGGTTAAGAGTAAATAAAAGTTCAAGGATGTCATATTGAGCAGCAAAAAACTCTTAGGAGTGTTAAAGAGCTATATGACTTTTTACATATTCTTTTAAAAACTCAAGGGATGTATCATAGTGATTTCCAGTCCTCTGGTGTGTCTGACAAATGTAATCATATCAACATGAGTCCCCTTTTTTTTGTCCCGTTTTGGTATGTTTATGTTTGTTAATCTGTAATAACTTGAATAATTTATTGTAAACATTTTCAGGAGTATTTGGTAAATATCTTGTATAAATGTATATTTTCTTATTTTAAGCTGTTTGGAAAAGTCTGCTTTCTGTATTTCGTGTCAACCTTATAGAAGAGTAGCTACAATTTGTTTTTGGAGTCAGTTTTTCAGTGCCTCAGATTGATTAAAGATTCTCTCACCAGAACTTTGGATCATGGACAGCTGGAGGTGAAAATTGACAGCTGCAGCTGAAGTTCTGAACAAAACTCTGGCTGAGGAAACTTGAGGGATCTGTGATCTAGTATCTGGCAATGATGATTGGCATTTTCCTCGATCGCTGTGGACATCCTTGTGAGCATGGCCACATCCAAAAGGGATGGACACTCTAATGATACTTAGGAGGATTGCAATAGTATAGTAATATAACAACAATAGTTTAATTAAAAACCCTTATTACATTAAAGTTTTGTTCAACCTTCTGTTTTCATTTTCAAGGGTAATTTTAAATTATCATAATCATACAGCTTGCTGCAGCTGTCCAATTTTTTTAAATTGTTATAAAAATCTCACGAGTTGGTCACCAGTCCTGCATTGTCTTGAGCCTGAGAGATGCAACCCCCTGGTTCATGTTTCTGCAGAGAAAACTTACTTCATCAGGATGATGAGCTCAAGCTCACCTCAAACTTTTGCAAGGACTACTTTAGGACCAAAGAATTTGAAGGGGTGCTGACTGTGATTGACCTTCCTCCATAGTCCCCTGACCTCAACCCCACTGAACATTTATGGGGGGAGGCACTTGAAGCCAGGAAAAGTCTGACACTTCTCATGTCACATGAGGTACTTTTATCACGACAACGCTTGTGGTAAGAATATTTATTTTAGGGATAAATGCACAGAAAGTAGTCTACCTTCATAAAAATATCTCACTGTGAGTGTCACAAACTCCAAATGTTGAATGAATCATACTGGTAATGGACTCCAAAGAATCAGCAGTTCATGTGTATTTCTTCCAACGGAGGGCAAGCAAACTTAAACCAAATACTTAAAGCACCTGCAAAACTGTTGTTCTTGAGAAAAGAGTGAAGATGAAGAAGACTAAAATAACTGTGCAGCTGCTGCTGTTTTGTCAGCGATACAGTATATGAAGTGAAATTTAAAAGGAAAAGCTTTAAGTTTCATACAGATCATATTTGGAGGAAATGGACCATCCAGACTGTTATCAGCAACATGTGTTCCTGGCAAAACACTTCTGTGATGGCTGCATCAGTGTAGAAATGTTCATTGAGATTTTAGAGCAAAATATGCTACTTTCAAGACAACTCTTTTTAAAAGGAATATTTATGCTTTTTCAACAAGACAATATAAAACCATATTCAGCAAACATTACAAAGGCATAGTTGAAGTTATGAAGGGTACAAGTTCATTACTGCCAGCCTTGCAGTCCTGACCTGTTCCCCAAACAGAAAGTGTGGAGCATTTAAAAACAAAGATTTATTTGTACTGTTAAACACCTTAACATGAAATATTTTGGGCTAATAGAGTCTGCAAATAAAGTTAACAGTAATAATCACAGTCCTGACAATGTCCCCTATATGACAAACTAGTTAGACATAGCAACCTGCACCTCAGTCATGGCAAGACTTGCCATAAATAAGCCACATTACAGAGTTAGACTGCAAGTTGCACATGCCAAACTCATAGTACCACATATAGGCAGAGCAAACACTATATTCAGATTGTTTGAATTGCTCATTTCACACCTGTTGGCAGATTGTCGCATAAGCTGTCACTCAAAATACACCAATGTTTTCTACTATATAACCAAGCATCAACTTAGGTTCCACAAATGATCTGAGCTTTGAAATATTTTGTCTTCCATGTGACAAAGCTCTCAAAAAGACATCCAATGGAACAAGTATTGTACTCAGTAAACCACTGCTGTCATCCTTTGCTATTTTCCTTTCTCACTTGCCATAGTTTTATTTTTAGCATTCAAACAACTGGTCTCCTAAAAATGGGCTTGTCCTGCATGGGTTGGGGGGAGAGGAGTGCTACTATGTATGGTATCCACCCACCAGTACCTCATAGGCCTAACACTCCTTCTCTTTGGTCTTTTTGTCCACTGAGAGAAGGCGTGAAGGAGTTATCACACTGGAAGAAAGAGTTTCTAAGGAAGCTGGTGGATTTCTTTGGGGATGCCTGAGAACTTCTACTGACAGAACGCTCTCTACCATCAACTCCTGTAGCATTTCCTTTCCCTTCACAGGCCTTGTGTGACCTCTCTGGTTGTGAAGTTTCATCCACAGAAAGAAAACCATACTCTGGGAGTGTGTGTTGGCTCTGGACCATGCTCTCCCTCTGGTTGTTCTTGCTCTCTTGCTTGAGCTTTGTGACTCTGGCACCGGCTGAGAAGGGCCTGGAGTTCCCACAGTACGATGGGAAGGACCGTGTACTTGATATCAATGACAAGAACTACAAGAAAGCCTTGAAGAAGTACAATATGCTTTGCCTATATTACCATGAGCCCATACCAGACAACAAGGAGCTGCAGAAACGACACCAGATGACTGAGTTGGTGCTGGAGGTAAAGTATGAGGTGGAAGAGAAATACTGCATGGAAGAAGCAGGGAAGGGGAGAGGCTGTAGATTAAAAGGAAATAACAGAGGGAGAAAAGCTGTGTTAATCTTAAAAATGACCATGTTGAAAAGAAAGAAAAAGGAATAATTTCACTTCCTTTAGTTCAACACTTACAGCCCAGTTAAATGAGCTCACATACAGTGTTTCCACAAGGTCAGTGTGCTTTGACTTTAAGAGTGCATGGTTTTCCAATGAGATACAGCGCTGTCACAGATGCAATGCTGTTGAAGTTTTTTCATCCTATTTCAATTTGCATCTCCATCACATAAAAATGCACAAGGCTTATTCACCCTGTGGCTCTCCTCTGCTGGCAGAAATAGGCCAAGAGCTAATGAGCATTTCTGAGTTGAAGGGCACTGCTGCTTTCTCCTTTATGGTGTACAAAGCAAAAGTAAGACTTAAAGGCGCTTTGTATTCTGCTGGAAACTAATGAATGGATTAAATAGATCTTTCTGAATAACTAATAGTAGTGCACCATGGTTTGTCTCATATTACACAGAGCTGAGGACGAATTCCTCTTTGACCTGTTGAAAGTAATCTGAGCCCAGACGTGCAATCCCGATATTAGCTCCACTGGCTTTAGACAACACAGGTGGGCAGTTCTGCAACAGTCAGACACCCATGAAACCAAATAGAAAGAATTTGTTGTAGCCGACCAGTAAATTCTGGTGTTTAATGAGTTAATTAAGGATGCAACATGAAAGCTAGTTTGTGCAGAGTATCTGCAGTTTGCAGGTGTTTCTGTAGTTTATAACAAGCTTGAAGTTATTTACATTATCATTGTTAATTGGTGGCATAGCACTTGCAGTGATGGGATGTAATTAAAGTCTGAATTAAATCAAATTTGAAAGTTCAGTGTTTTTCTTTTTGATATATTTTGCTACGAATATTCCAGTCTATGAAAATTCTTGCATTTAAGTATTGATAATAATTGGAAAACAAAAAAAGGAAAACATTTTTAATAAATGGAGCTGATGTTTGTGGGCGATACCTGCTCAGGCCTGTGGAGCTGACTTTCCGGATGGGGGGAAAACTCCTTAGTTTATGATTTCAAAGAGCTCAGCTAGGATATTTGATTTACATGTGCTAAACATGAACATTTCTTATAGTAGTATTTTCTGATATTGTTATGTGCAGTTTAAAGGGAATTAAAGTGAATTTCACTTTGCTAATGTTACAATAATTTTTTGGGTCCAGGTTAAAATGTGATAATATAATGTGTTCAATTAAATGTTTTGATTGGGACCATTTAGAAAAAAAAAGATTATGCTTGTATTTTCTTTTTAATCTTAAAAATATTTTGTTGCTAATTCATACTTTTATTTAGCATTGTCAAAACTGGCAATGGAGCAGACTTTAATTTTCATATCTATCATTTTATTTAAGAGATAACTAAACAGAGAGAATGTCTTTAGATAACAGGAAAAAAACTTTCCCAGTGGACTTTTTTCTGTTATGTCATGTTTACAAATGCAAATGAAACATTATGGACACGCCATGATTTGCATGAATGTCCAGTAGACTGTAATTAACTCCTAAATTCATATTTTGGATGATTTCTTTCCAGCAGTCTGAAAGAAGACAAGCAATGGAAGCAAAACAACAAACCACCTCAAAACTTGTTCATGAAAAAAAAAGTTTGATCAATGTATTCAGTCAGATCATTCCTCTGAAAATAAAGTATGAATGATGGTGTATTATTAACTTTCACACTCACTTATTGGCAGTTTACTACCATTGTTAGTACATTTACATCAATAATTGTCAATCAGTGGGATAGTGTGAAATAGAGAGCTGTTAAAAACTTTACCATGTCTGCTCACTTGTTGGCTGGTTATTCCTGTAAGTTAAACCAAATGGAAATCCACTTATGCATTTTGTACTACTGGTAGCCAAAATCTGCACAGGATGCCTTTGTTGTCTTGTTCCATCCTTTGTGGTAGAAGAGGTCAAACATTGCTAGAAGTCCTGTACTGTACTTCACACAACAATTGCCAGAACAATTACATACAGTATATTCTCACTTCTATATTTAGAACAGAGCAGGCTGGATGATTATGTAACTCTATCCCTGTGCCCCTGCAGCTCTGTCACATTGCCAACTTTGGTGCTCCTGTCACGGTTCTACTCACAAACCTGACCTCGTTTTAATGTATTAACTACGCTTGCACTTTTGTTTCCAAAGCTCAAAGTCCAAAAGGAATTAATGTATTTTTGTCTTGTCTCCTTATGTCCTCAGACTTCAATTCTTACAATTTAATCCTTCATTATATGTTTCTCTTGGCTTCAGCTTGTAGCTCAGGTAATGGAGGAGAAAGAAATTGGTTTTGGGATGGTTGACTCACAAAAAGATACAAAGGTGGCAAAGAAACTAGGTGAGTATAAACACACACACTTTTTATTTTTTTTTATCACTATTGAAAACTTCCTGTGATCACAGCCTTTGAGTTATGAATCTGAGCAGTTTTTAACATATTTTTCTGCCACTGCAGGCTTGAAGGAGGAGGGAAGTGTGTATGTTTTTAAGGAGGACAGGGTGATCGAGTTTGATGGCTTTCTTTCTGCTAACACTCTGGCAGAGTTCTTGCTGGATGTGAGTAGATTTATCTCTGAGTAGATTCTCAGCTGTTTTCTCCATTCAATACCAGTCTTGCACAAGTTGTAATCAACACATTTGAACCATCCAATCTTCTTTCTTCCTCTATGTTTCTAGCTATTGGATGAACCAGTGGAGATTATAGAAAATGCTTTGGAGTTGAGAGCCTTTGATAGAATGGAGGAGGACATCCGGCTCATTGGCTACTTCAAGAGTGAAGACTCTGAGCGTGAGTGTTGTAAAAAATAATTAGCTTTTGCAGCTTGAACACAGCTCACTGCCCCATTTAGATAGGTCTGCATTGGACTTTCTGTGCCCTTCAGTATAATATGATTGCATTTTAACCCCCTCATCTCCATGGATTTACAGATCCAATTTTACCTTTGCTGCTAACACAGCTGCCACAGCCTTTTCACATGCTGTGGAGAAGCAGAGTCTATAGTTTACTCACAGCAATGAGCTGTAGTTACATCCCATCTGACCATTACGCTGAGGTCAAAGCTTAGCTATTTCCGCTCCCTGGCGTGCAAATGTCAAACATGCAATGGCCAAAGAAAGGACAAACTCATCTGTGATCATGTAGATTACAAGTAAAAATATTTATGCAATATATCAGCACTGCTCTGTAAATAACTCCTTCTTCCTCTATTTATTTCTCAGATTATGAGGCATTTAAAGAAGCTGCAGAGCAATTTCTGCCCTACATTAAATTCTTTGCCACATTTGAGAAATCTGTAAGTTACAAACAAATGCTAACAAGTACACAATGATATTACTATTATTGTTCTTTTAATGATCTGTCTTTGCTGCTTTAGGTGGCCAAGGAGCTGACTCTAAAAATGAATGAGGTAGACTTCTACGAGCCCTTCATGGAGGAGCCTGTCACCATCCCAGGCAAGCCTCACTCTGAGGAGGAACTGGTCGACTTCATAACTGAACACAGACGGTAAACAAAGAATGAATCAACCTGATCTGTTTTTATCTGAATAACTTTTTAATTGTGCAATTATCGTTTTGAAATTAGTTATATATAGACATTATTTAACATCTGATGTTTTCTGTGCTGTCAGACCAACCCTTCGAAAGTTGCGTGCAGAAAATATGTTTGAGACCTGGGTGAGTAAACAGTTTTGATAATTTGACATATTCCCTAAAATTTATAGTAGCTTAATATTCCTCACCTGATATCTCTTTTGTCAGGAGGATGATATTGAAGGCATTCACATTGTGGCTTTTGCAGAGGAGGAGGACCCTGGTAAGAGTGTATGTTGTAGAAATGCTACCACATTAAATTTTAGAGGATAGTTGCTGCAGGAATGGAAGGTTCAGAACTATTTGTGTCATAGTTTCTTGGTCCAAACACCTAAATAAATGACAACCATATGCATACATAAACATAGAAATGTTGAAAATGATATAATTCAAGCTGATAGAAAGTTGAAATAATATAATAACATGGGAGATAATTACTTACATCTACTCCCAGATTATCAAGACACTTATTTCAGATAAAGACTTCCTGCCCTAAAGGTTTTTGAGGTCCTGAGGGACTTTTTTGTTTACACGTTGCAAGCCTGTCACACAGAGTGAATGAGCTTCTGGAGCTATTTACTATTAATTACACTTTTAATTGTTTATTTTCACAAATGCTGTTTGCTGGAATTTTTTGTAAATTCCCATAATAATTATTGGTAAATCTCATGGTGATATCTATCTGTTAAAAGCTGTAGGGTCTCTAGAGAATATCTGGAAAGGCTGGAAACATTTGGGAAAGCATCCATCACAACAGTCAGCCAGAAAACAGATTTAATAAAAGCGATACTAACTACTGTTATGGGAAACTGTTTTCTTCCAGATGGTTATGAGTTCCTGGAGATCCTAAAGGAAGTGGCCAGAGACAACACTCATCTTCCTGACCTCAGCATTATCTGGATTGATCCTGATGACTTCCCACTGGTGAGACTTACATTTCTTGGCTTAGATAGACAGAGAACCAAGCAAACAGGAAAGATTTGCAAATAGAAAAAGTGGATAAATGCTGCATTTAAATAGCAATTTCCAGGTCTGACATCCCCCCACTGCCCTCTTTTAGCTGATTCCCTACTGGGAAAAGACCTTCAAGGTGGACCTGTTCAGACCACAGATTGGAGTCGTCAATGTTACAGATGTAAGTCCTTGAAAGTGTAAATGCCTGGCTACATGATGTGATTGCCATCACAGTTGTTTGTGACGGTGTTTGATCTTTCTCTGTATGTGTGTGTGCCTGCGTGTAGGCGGATAGTGTATGGATGGAAATGGAAGACGAGGAGGACTTGCCCACAGCTCAGGAGCTAGAAGACTGGATCGAAGATGTGCTTTCAGGCAAAGTCAATACAGAAGATGATGATGATGATAATGATGATGATGATGATGATGATGACGATGATGACGACGATGATGAGGAGGACAATGATGATGACAACGATGATGAGGGAGGTAATGACAATGATGCAGAAGATGATAATGAAGAGGAAGACGACGATGATGATGAGGACGAGGAGGAAGGCAATGATAATGACGACGACGATGATGATGAAGAGTAATCAATAGTCTGTGTGTTGTAAATGCCTTCTCCTTTTCAGTCAGTCACATTTTATATTGGAAAATTTTTCATTATGAAAAATATGAATATTTATACTGAATATGAGCCTGCAGAAGATTTTAATGAATTCTAATATCTAAAAATTCAGTTTTGACTATGTAAATAAGCCTGGAATCAGATATGGGATTTAGATTTGAAAATGGGAAATGTGCTTAAATATCTGGACCAGATGTAGCAACTCAAGAAGAAATGAATGTGATTGTTAATAATGATAATAATAAAAAATTACTTTTAAAATAAAGTTTTGACAACAAAACATTTTCATCATCTGGTGTGAAATGCTATGAGAGCATCAATCTCATCAAAGAGCCTGCAGTAGGAAGCAGATTAAAACTTGGTTACAAAAAAATCTGCTCCAATATGGAGAGTACTTTTAACGTCTTTGCATTCTCATTTGATATTATTTGAAATGTGTAAGTGGCTCCTTATTATTTTCATTTCAAAGAAATAAGCAGTTCACCAGGAAATAACCTAGTTACCATGGCAACTTCAGCCCCAAGTGATCAAATGCTGCGGAGATGGGTGACTTGGCAACTTCCGTACTGAGTTTGTTGTGATGTGATGAATGAATGTTTATGAAAATGTAAAACTGAATAGATAACTTTGGTGAAAATATTGGTTGTTGACAGATAAATATGCAACCTTTGTTGATTTTAGTTTTTTATGGCTATTGTTTTGAGCAGCTGAGGCATACAGCTGATCAGAGCTGAGAAGTATGATGTGGTGACGAAGTGAGGCTCTAGACACATTCTGTCAGAGTAAAGATCATGTTAGCTCTAAGATTTGAACTCAAAGGCCCCCAATTTTGGTGAAGAATTGGAAAAAGTTGTTGCCTCTGAAAATGACCTGATCTGAGGCAAAGTTTAAATGCAGCACATATTTCAGCCCAATGGTGCTACTGTTGTAGAGACATGGAACTTGGTGAAAAAAAAAACAGATTGAGTAAGTGTACCAAATGTAAAGATACTGGGGCATATGACTCCAGAAACTGCCACAGACTCCACTAGCAGAAGAAGAGAGAAGATTGAGAAAAATAAGTTGTTGTTTGTCTGGCCTCTAAATACAGTTGATGTGGAATTTCTTATCATATTGATGTATTTCTGTAAATTAGTCAGTCTAAAGAGTGTAACTCATTCAATTGCTTTGAAAAAAACAAACAAAAACAAACAAACAAACAAAACTGTTCCTTTCATCCTAACTTAATTTAAAAAAATTGAACTCATTGCCATTATTAATGAATTTTGACTGGTAAATGTGTTTCCCCCCTCCAGCTGCTTTTATATGAACCGTTTTTGCAAGTAAAACATTTTTGTATGTGATGTTTGGTTTATCTAGAAACAGTAGGTCTATATTTTCTACCCAGATGGTTTTGACCTTAGAAATGTACAAAAAGGGACAATATTGCCTTTACACCATTGCAATGGTACTGGAAAGGTCATTCAGACAATAATTTCTCTTGTTTCTTTGCCTTCCCTATTTTTGCTTTTGGATAATATTTTATTTCCATAGAAAACCACTTGCTCTGCACTTCTCAGTCTCTGCCCACAATGAAAGAAAAGAACATCATTGACCAACATAAAAGTTTCTGGGTTATTGGGTCAGCAGAGGCTTTAAACAAACTTTCTATTTGTCCATGTTTGATTAGATGGTCAGAATATGAGTCACAAGCAACTATATTCATCATCTACACCAGCGCTTCACAACTTATTTTCCTTGGGGACCCCCTACATGTGAATGCTAAAGGGCGTGGACCTCCTGCCCCACCCCATGCTGAAACCATGCTCGTTTTATGCTTTCATTAGGGATATTTTCACCATAAATTCTGTATTCTTGCTTGATTCCTGTCTCTTCACAAAGCCAAAGTTAAATTAACAACACATAGCCTTACTTTTTAAATGGCTATTTAAATTTTCTATTTTTATTTTTCTATTTTTGACTAAGTATACATATGTTAAAATATTGTATTATAGTAGATTCTAATGACCCACATTTATTCACTTTGGAGTCTAGTTTTAAAAGCTATGGTTTCCTCCCAAAACGGCAGTTCCGTGTGAATGAAATGGCCAGATGATTAAAAAGACGTGAGCGGACAGATTTCAACTTATCTCTGTGTGGTCATGGTCTTATTTTTCAATGGCTCTGAAGACCCACACACTGCACATGAGAATCCCACACTACACTCTGAACCGAGTGCTGTTCAGACGGCAGGAAGGAAGAAGAAATTGGAGGAAGCAGTCATTGTGGATGCACCAATCTCAATTTTCTGGACCTATTCTGACATCAAAAATAATAATTTTGCTGATAGCTTATATTTTGTTTCTGTCAATTATTTTCTCTCTGATGCAGATTAAAAGGGATTTATGCATTGTAAAAATCACTGAACAGATATAGTTTTCTGCCCTTTATCACACTATTTTGGAATGACCAAAAATGAATGAATGGAAATTGATCAAATGATAATGTATTTTTTTTTTACTTATTCATTTTGTAAATGTAAATTTGTCCATTTCAGAACAAAAACAGTACGATGCAACAGTTATATTATCCTTTTAGCTAATAGGCTGACTGCAGTCAACATGCTAAATATCAACCATTGCTGAGGATAGGTCAAAACATCTGGTCATCCAAGTTCTGGAAATTGAAGATCATACTGATGATGGATAAACAGGTGAATCTTATTTGTTGAACAACAAATAAGAAGAGACAAAGGTGTTCTGGGATAGGAGAAGGCAGAAAATATCCCGGAATGAAATCACAGATTAAGCTACTTTTCACCTTGGCAGGTAATTTTGCCAACATATGCACAATATATGCTATAATATGCATAATAATACAGAACATATCGAACCTTGAAATAGTTTAGACTAAAGCAGCAGAGGTACTGCTCCTGTCAGCTAAGAACACAAAGCTACAATTCACACAGGTTCACTGAAATTGGAGAATAAAACTAGAAAAATGTTGCCTGGTCTGATAAATCAACTTCAGCTATGACATTCAAATAATAGGGCCAGGGTGTAAACAGAATAGAATAAAGAATAAAGGTACTATTGAAGGCAAAAGAGGGTCTAACCTGGTAATAGCAAGAAATATCTGATTGAGTGACCGTTGAGTGTATGGATGCAATGTTTTGATTGCGTTTAATAGCGTTGCTGTCTCCAACCTGCCCACTAGAGGTCAGTACTGGTTTTATATTATCTTTAATTTTGGCAAATTACTTACCAAAAGTAAAGTCAATTTTCTGTTCAATTAAAACCTACAATTAATCCAATATTACAAAGAATTAAAGATTACAAATTGTAGATACAAAATGTGATTATAATTCAATATAATTACAAGCCAAAGTAAGGTTACAGATTCCTACAATAGTACCTCCAAAAATGAAAAGAAATCAAGTTGAAATAAAAATGTCACTCAACCAGGTAACTATTTTGTGAGAACACTTGTTTTGTTTAATGTTTGTGACACTGAAACTACTCTAAATGTGCTTGTAAAATATACCAGACTAATTTGATCACACTTACTATGTTCAAATTAATCACGAGCTGGTTGCACCAGAGTCAAAACAAATGTTTATTTCATTTTTTTTTAACAAACTTTGCCACAGCTGCTGTGATTTTACATGTTCTGTTGTATAAAAAAAAAAGAAGACAGCGACAACCTGAACTCATGCCATATCAGCTGCATGAGTAAAACAAGCTCTCTTTTTTTCCGTCATGATGACATACACACACGCACTTGCACATGTATGCTGAACGCATCCTAAATATGTAGTATAACTGAGGCACATGTGTAGTTAAGAAAAGAATGTATTTAGAACCACCAACACTCCTAAACAGTCCTAAACAAACTACACTGTCTGTGAACACAGTATCACTCTAAAAGTTTACAACACAACAAGCGTCATAAATAGGAAAACTTTTTAAAAATATGGATCAAATATTCCTAAACACAAGAAAGAGACATGACGCTCAAGACAGTGTTCCTGTCATGGCAGGTAGGTGGCAGTCGTGTTCCAGACAAAACACTAAGCAGGAATACTGACACTGGGCAGAGCTAATTCACACTTAATTATTCATTTTCAACGCTTGCTTAAACATTCACCAGCATGAGATTACAAATTATCAATTTTGCAGAGGGACTTGAACAAAATGTCTTAAACCCCTTTTTTGATGACTCAAGATGAAAGTAAAGGCCAGATGAGCTGAAATTAAACTGCACTGGATCACTGTTTTATGTGAATTATGCAAAGGTTTTGAATCTAAACTGCACAAACATTAAATCTTTGTCAGCATAGAGAAAGATCTGAGTTAACTACACACAGTGAAAAGCCAACTGTGTCTGTATACAGTATTCCTGTGGTTTGGCATTCTGTTCATGAGCTTTCTGGGATTTTTCTGACATTTAAAAACACAATATCAGGTATTTACAGTCTAAATCTCTCAACAAATACATTGCAGACACACAAGGTAAAAAAAATCTTTGACAAGATAAAAAAAACAACTATTCAAACAGTGCACAATTTTGGTATAAAAAGTCTGTTGGGATAAAGTGTATTGACATATAAATACTGTACAAACATCTGTAATACAGGACGATTATAAATAACAACTGCTACAAGTAAAAAAAGAGTAGTTCTGGAGAAAGGGGGTTTCAGTTTATATTCAATCAGTCAAGACAGACCCCCCAGTGTGCATCTTAAATCTAAATACTCTTCCAAAAAACCCAAACTTTCCTACACAGGCACACACTGACACATGCAAACAGAGGACAATGGGTGTGTGTGTGTGTGAGGGTCACCTGTAGTGCATAGAGGAGGAACTAAACTGTCCTGCAAATGTCCACACAGAAATTCAGGCTTATTTCCCCTTGTTTTCTGTTATTCATCATCTTTTAAGTCTTCCATAACAAAGACAAAGAGGCTCTGTGTGATAAGTACAAAAACAGTACAAAAAGTTATTCTTGAAAAATTCAGTTGGATGACTGTAAAAGTTCCGTACGTCAACAGCAGCAGGGCTCGTTGACTGTGTCGCTATTAAACTGAGGTTTCTGATTGGAGCAGCAGTAAAAACTTGTGGGACTTGGGGTCGACGTATTCTTCTGTCAAACGAATGTAAGGGATGCCCTTGACAGTGACTGCTAGGCTAAAATCAAGACACCTCAACAGGAACTCCGTCCCCTCCTTAATACCACTGGTGACTGAAGCCTCACTGACCAAAGTCCACTGATCTGCCATCCAGCGCTCTTGGCCGTACTGCAGGGTTGGACCAGGTGCAAGGTAGGCCTCAAGGAAGGCCTGGACACAAAAACAGCCAATGTTAGTGCAATTCTACATGACCTAATCAGTACATAACAAAGCACATCCATGCTTATTGCATGCATACATTCAGTGTAACCCTACAATTTCTACTGGCGTCTACGCTTCCGATGTTAATAAAGACCAAAGTGCCAAAAAAACAGGGTAACGTATAGGCTTTGATTCTACCAGTTTGATGTTATTGTTTGGTTCATGTGTGCACTTTACCCTTGTTTGATCATACAAAGGGAATGAGCTACTGTACTTCCTTGCCCATCTGTTAAAGTTCCTTTGGGATTAGCTTTCCAGCCTTTTATCCTTGTATTTTGCTTGACTGTGTGACCTCAGCTTGTTCCTGGTTTTTGTGTTATGGCTCACCCTTATCTGTACAGTTCAGTTCTAGCTTTTTTTTTTTTCAACTTGCTTTGTTTGTGGAGCCTGACTGCTTCCTCTTTTTAAGTTTTCCTACTTGACTGATTACTTGTACTTGATCTGTTCTCCGTATATTAAACTTTTGCCCTTTTGGATTTTACAGATGTGATGTGATGATCAAAATAAAGCCCAAGTTGGATAAACATTGAATTCTTTGACTGGAAAGTTAAACAATTCATATGTTCTAATGAGAATTTCCAATTTGACAACAGACATTATAAGCTACACTAACCTTAGGGCTCATGTTATTGATGAGGCAGAAAGCGAGGTGCTTCTGGATGCTCTCCATGCTGTGGCAGTGCTGTCTCCTGGTGGTGCGGAGGTACTTCTGTAGGGCACGAGCCATTGAGGGAAATATGGCCAAAGCTGCTTCACGCACATCCATAATGTCAGACGGTGTCGTGTTTTCATCTTCTTTCTTCATACGGCGGACATGTGTGAAGGCCTCCTCCACAGCCACCACCAGCCTGCCATATGGCACACACATACATATAGTTATCAGTACAGCTGCAGAAAACATCTAATGCAAGCAGCTCAAATGACTAAAGTAACGCTGTCATGGTACAAAAGTAAATAAATTGTTGAAAAAGATTGGTATTGTTAAAGTTAGAAACTGATCATATAAAACAGTTAGCTAAATGAAATGAATAAACAGCTGAGATGAAGCTATGAATTAAGTGTTTGCAATGATTTTAAAGCAAAGTTAATTGTTGAATTGTTAGCATAGTTTACTTTGTTATCACCTTAAGAATATATCAAGGGCGAAAGATCTGATGTCTCAGCTGGACCTGGAAAATTCCACCCTTAGCAGGTCTACCTTGACACTAGCTGCCTGTCTGTCAGAGAATAGACTTTAAAGTTCTGTTGCTGGTCTATAAAGTTCTGAATGGTTTAGGACCAAAATACGTCAGTGACCTCTTGACCCAGTATGAACCTACCAGACCACTCAGGTCATCTGGATGTGGTCTTTTATCGGTTCCCAGAACCAGTCAGAACCAGACATGGAGAAGAAGCATTCAGCTTCTAAGCACTACGTCTGGAACAAACTCCCAAAAAGCCTCAGATCATTTGAAACGCTCAGTTGACTCAAATCAATATTAAAGACCCTCCTGTTCTCTGCTGCATTTACATAGTTTTTATTTTAAAGTCCAAAACTGCACTGTTTCTTTTAAGCTTGAATTTCTAAACTTGATCATGTTTCAAATAATGTTTGTAATGCTCTTTCTTCTTCATATCTCTTTTGTTTTAATTTCAAATTATGCTTCTTATTTTCTCCTGTGTGAAGATGTTTTAATGTCTCTGTAAAGCACTTTGAATCACCCTGTTGTTGAAATGTGCCATAAAATAAACTTGCATTGCTTTAACAGTTGAATCTGTTTACCAAAGTTGTTACTTAGACTTAAACTCAAAGTTTGTCTAAAAGTTTGTTAGCTAACACTATAAATGAACAGTTCCACCTGTTTGCTAACTGATTAGCATGTGCCATTGTTATCTATGAATATGGATAAAAAAGATTTTTTAAAAATGCTCCATTTAAATTAAAATTCAAACAAGTTTATTTGTCCACAAGGGGAAATTAAAGCTTTAACAGATAAAAAAAAAGAAATGTGCAATCCATTTACTGCTTCACTGACAGATGTTAAAATAGATTGCCTTTGAAACTTCATGCTAAATGACCATCATGAGGATGTTTAACAAGCTCACTCATGACTGTCCTTGATAAATTTAGAAATGTAAAAATTCACATATGTGCTGAAAAACTGAACAAGTCATTCATCAGGGTGTCAAGTAATAAAGTGCAGCGTAAAGACAGACTGAGAAAATTAAAGGACCAGAGAGACAAGGGCACATTTTTGGCCATAAAAGGAGTATAAGTGATTGTAACAAAGTAAGGAGTAAACCAGATGTGGAGATAAAACTTAATAAGCAGTGGCAGTATTTGAAGTCCTGGGACGAGGACAGGTTAACTTTAAATGGTATTTAGAAAATTCATTTGTGGCTTTAGCAAGAGGTCGCGACTTCACATGCACAAAGTTGGGCATAGCCCGTTTTTTCCTATAACATTGGACTTAGAAATGGCTTTAATAGACTGTACTGAAACAGGGCCAGTGGCCAGAGCTTATTAGGAAATAACAGCTTGTGGTGATTCTGAAGTGAATGTGCTTCGGGGGTCACGGTTTTCGAGAAATGTAAATAAGTTTAACTGGCAACTTAATCAGATGTACTTTGCATAACAGTCAATTTACATGAAAGGAAGATTTGTGAAATTGAATCGTTTTTTCCATCCCTCTTGAGTACTTGTGAATGCAGACATTTTTTACTCACCTGGCTCTACGTTTACGGACTCTTCTCTCGTAGTCTGCTTCTTCATAGTACAACTCACTG
>JAOXYM010000013.1:13185387-13198630 GCA_028567055.1 Leptatherina wallacei
AGTTTAACTGGCAACTTAATCAGATGTACTTTGCATAACAGTCAATTTACATGAAAGGAAGATTTGTGAAATTGAATTTAATGTGTCGTGTCGTTTTTTCCATCCCTCTTGAGTACTTGTGAATGCAGGTTTTAACATGGAGACATTTTTTACTCACCTGGCTCTACGTTTACGGACTCTTCTCTCGTAGTCTGCTTCTTCATAGTACAACTCACTGTGTGCATTGTCTTTGCGTTTGCCGGTAGGTGTAACTGTAGCCCGTGACTGATTTCCATTACTGGGCTGAGCGGCTGCTGTGCTCCCTGGGGCTGCACCAGAAAGAGAGGACAGAGGTAAACTGATTATATCATTTTAAATTGGAGGAAGCAGCCCCTTACCATGTAACCCCCTCCCCCCCCCATTGATGAATGTGCATAACTGAAACTCACTGAAGAAAAAAACTAAAATCTGATGAACCCAGATCCTCTCACTGGAGATGTAATCCAAAAGTGCATCAGTTTTATGATTTGCATTATGCCCGTCTTGTCTTTTGCTGACGTTGAGAAAAAATGTAATGACTATGCATGTTAATCTTTGCTACTTATCTGAGACATTTTGCCAACATTTAAATGATAACACAAGGAAAATGGGTAATATCCACTATACACATTTTCCAAAGATAATGTTGGAGAAACCTTCTTACAGGATGTTGCTTTAATGAAATATTCATTATTTTACACATCAATGGTGATCACTCATCTGACGTGTGAATTTACTGGTTTGTGTGATAAACCTGTGAAGCTAATGGAGCTTGTACAGCAGTGTAATAGAATTAGGTTTTCTGTGTGGGGGATTTTGTACATATTCATGGGATGCAGGAAAGTTTGGGGGGAGGTGATAGAGTTAATGCTGCAGGTCAGGTAAGGACATAAATCTTTAATAATCCAATCTGCATATGTGTGTTGAAACACGAATGTGTGCAGGTGAGAAACAGACACCAAATGCAGTGATGAAATACGGAGAAAAAAATCATCTTTGTGTGTGTGGAAAAACTGTATGAAAAGCTTTGGAAATATAACAAAAACAAGTAAATATCAGCCTCTTTTACCTCCTGGCCTACATATTCATACTATAATATGAGCAGTGACTGTGGATGGATGAATGGAGAAGACAGAAACTAGAGTGGGGGTTGACAAGGAAGAAAAAAAGGACAGAACAGGCAGAGCTGGAGAACGGCTGAGCGGGAGGAAAGAAAGAAGTGGGAGAATGTGAGAAATGAGCGTTACTCTGATGAATTATTTAAGGTTTGAAATTCTGAGGCCCCCTAGAGGCCTTTCCATTACACTGAGATAGGGAATAGAAGGGGGTGGGGTGGATATAAAGTGTTATGAGGACAACAGTAGGACAACAAATCCCATGCTGCATCTCTGCTATAGATGTTCTGCAGTGGGTGGGGGATTAATGGGTGGTAAGCGGAAGATCCTTTTAACTGCAGGAAAGAGTGCAATATGTGGCTTTACAGGATGTGTACATGTGAGTGCAAGGAGGGATCAAAACCATATAGTGGCATCGCAGTTGGAGCACGCCTTGTAGGAGATGCAATATACATTATAATGTAGATGGAGCTTCAGGGTGCAGTAAAAATGGAGAGAGTTGAACCGTGAAAGAAGTCGCATCCTGTACTAAAGTGCTGAGTAGCGTGATAGTGAGGACTTTCATCTGTACTTACTGTCAAAAATGTATGTTCTCAGTTTATTTTTAAAAGCTGCTCATGGAAGATATGAGGATGGAGAGGAGAACAGTACATCAGGAAAAAAAACAGGAGAACAGTTAAACATGGAAACCCAGTGGTAAAAACAAGAGGGAGATTAGCAGAAGTGCTATATAGCACAGGAGGAAATTACTGGGACATATGAGGAGACTAACCATCTACGTTGTAGACCTTTAACCCAGCCAGGTGTTTGGCAGCCCGGTGCTTAGAGGCAGAGAGAAGGGCTGGGTTGTGGAGTGGAAAGTCTCTGTAGTAATACTCCAAAATGGACAAAGCAGCCCTTTGAATGCTGTGTGAGACAAAAAAAGAGAAAGAAGTACAGTTTATATTACAATTTACTTATGCGGTATAAGACAGACAATTATGCTTTTGAAACCACTAATAGTTTGTCTGTTGATGTTTTTTTTTTTACATGACCTTTCTTTATGTAAAACATTTAAAGAAAAAAGAGGAAAGATTACAAAAGTAATTTATCAATCAAAGGACCAGGCTAACAAGAAGGAAATTAACTAAGAGGGAGAGAGAAAATGACCCGGTAAGTCATTACCACACCGCACTGGCACACTACACACTAAACCAAAGTTAAGAACCACCAGCAACACAATGGCCCCTGCTTTCCTCATGTCCCAGATTCTGGAAAATAAACATGGCACAGAGATGTGCAGTAGTCTACTAACACCATTAAACAAAAGAAACTACAGTGTAAATAAGAAAAATAAAAACAGCAATGCTTGTTTATTATAACACCATGTTGTTCGCTCACCATAGAAGTTTTTGTGTAATCTGAGGGTAGGGCTAGTGAGAACTTTGCTGCATGGTTTTGGAAGAAGAGAAGAAAAGGCAGAAATAAAATATAGAAAAGAAATGAACTAAGAGGATGAAATCACTGGATTCTATCACTAACAGACTGGATGTCACTTCAACATGCTGAATCAGCTGAAATAATATTGACAGGGTCTTAAGATAGCAGCTTGTGCTGTATACATGGAAAAGACAAGAGAGACAGATTTATTCAGACTTTCCACACATTCCAGATGTTTCTGACAGCCAATTGTCAGTTTGGAGTAAAAAACAGGTGGGTAGCAATTAGTAACTGAAACCATGGCGTGAAGCAAGAGCAAGAAGCTGAACTAACTGGAATGAACAAAGGAAAACCATTTCAAATGAAAACAGGAAGTCAAGTTAACAGACACAGAACATGACAATCCAAAAACATAAAGAGTCCTCTGTGTGTAACCTCACCCTTTCTTCATGCTTATTCCCTCTTTATAAGTAGATTTACCAAAACAGAGCCAGAGCAAGAAATTAAGATGAATGTATCTGCTTGCAATTTCTAATCCTTCCTCCAAAAGCCTTGAATAGCCTCCACACTGAGGAGAATCCTAAATAACTCAATTATTGCCAGTTCCAGACTTCCCCGTAGACATCACACACATTCTTCGACAAAGAGAGTGTGGCGCAAAGCCAGTGTGTGTCAGTCTGTACTGTACAGAAAGGTCATTTTCACATAAGAAATTGTAGAGGTCTATCAGTCTTGTTTTTTCCCAGAGAAACATAAACCTTGTTAGCAGAATTTCTCCATCCGTACCTGAACTGTCCTATGTTGTAGTGACGCGTCTCTCCATCAGTGGAGCGGATGACACACACACTGTAGCAGGGATGGAGGTGGCGGAGCTCCAACAACACCACAGCCAGGTAGTGAACAAACAGCTGGGAGTCCACGAGGGACACGGCAAACTGGACGATGCCGTGGTAATCCTCATCCTGCTCAGACCACACCACAGGATCCATTAAATATAAATAATATAGAACTTTAAAACCCATTCACTCTATCCTTAGTTTGAAAAAGTGTAATTAAAAGTATAAAAAAAAGGAAAAACATTTTTGAAACATTGAACAAAAATATTAGCCTATAACAGTCTATGGTGATGTAATCCCATCAGGTCATTGTCAGCATCAAAGCAAAAATCCTAGTTTTTGCCACTGAGAAGCACATGGGAAGGATCTGCACAATAACCTGTTGACTGGATAACTTACTTGTCACTGAGAGCTTGCAACAAACTTGCGTGTTTAAATGATATGATATAAAAAGTACACCTAGCTTTTGTTACTTCTGTAACACAATGATTTGAGCCTGTCATTAGTAAAAAAAAAACCCCCAACAACCCCCACCTCAGGAATTAATAGTAGTACTGACTTATATGATATCAAATCAGAAGAGAAGAATACAGTTTTGATCAAACAAAGATTAAAAAAAGAAAAAGAAAAATGTATGAAGTTCATCTTAAACAAACACATTTTTTCTTTAACTTTCTTTTCCTCACCAATCCATCACTTTTTTTGTTGTTGTTTTTGGAAGTCATTTTGAAGCTACTTTTTTCAGAAAAATATTGGATTTGAACTGCATTTTGTGAGGTTTGTTTAAAAGGAAATGGAAAAAAAAAAAGGTAAATATCTAGCATACTCAACAAACCCACCTGTGCATCAAGGATCCGGACTCCATAGAAGAGCCAATAAGACATGGTGAGCAGGAGTGTGAGTGTGATGAGGAAGGCACGATATACACACACCCTTGGCAGGCAGGCCCGGCTTGGCCTCAGAAACAAAGCCCAAATAGCAACCAGGAGAATTAGAAGCTTGAAGGAGATGGAGAGGAAGAGGCCCTCACAAGCTGCACCACAAGCCTGTAGTGTGTCGGGCCACATTACTGTCGGAAGAAGCAGGAAGACCAGCGGTGTTGCAAGTACCAGCAGTCCCATACATATGCCCACAGCCAGGGGAAGATACCGGCGGAAATTGTGGGTTCGGTCCTGTATTTCCTTTCCCAGGCCAACAACTTCCTCCTGGGAAACACTGAGCTCCGATGTGCCTGTCACAGCTGTGGTGGTTTCTCCCCAGTTATCATCCTGAAATGAGAAGAACAATGAAAAACAGGTGTTTCAAGGCATTTCTATACATTTGGAAGTACAGGACTGTCTATGTTGGCACTGTTCAGTCTACTAGGCCTTTAATGTTTCTGCTTTTAATGTGTTGTATGCATCTAATGCAAGTGAGCAGCTGTTTCCCAAAACCATTTCCATTTGCTTTATAAAGTAGTTGGTTATGTTTTGGATCAGCTCTGCTGTCTAACCTGTCTGGCACAATTTCTAACCAACTAAACATACCAGAGTAGAACTTGTGTCTTTAACACAGCAGCTTTGAATGTGTTAGAAAACAAAAAATCTCTCAGAGATTGTTGGTGTTTAACTTTTCTGTGTGGTGATTTTGTCCGATGATATTTTAGTAATAAAAATCAAGATCTTGGCAGTGTAGAGCAGCAGCTTGGACGACTTGGAAGTGACTGCTGGCTAGTCTCTTGGGGCTGGTTTTCAGTCACAACAACCCATTTTCCACAGACAAAGTCTGCTGTACTCTCACAACTCGATTTTGAGTACTGTGCAAAAGGGTACGATCACCATTTAGTTTCTGGTCAGATTAATCAATAGCCGTCAGAAGGGGCTTTTTTTAATCATAGCAAAAATGCTCATTTTTGAGTCAGAGTGGAGTGTATTGAATCTTCCTGTGCATGCATGGGTTTTCTTTTTGTACCTTGACTGCCTCACACAGTCCAAAAATATGTCAGCTTAATTGGTGGCTCTAAATTGACCCTAGAGGTGAGTGTGGATGATTGTTTATCACTGTAGTGACCCTGTGACAGACTGGTGAACCGTTCAATGTGTACCCTGCTTCTCACCTGACAGCTGATATAGGCACCTATGGATGTAAAATAGCTTTACTGGGAATTTGGATGTCTTGAAACAAAATATTTCTGTGAGGATAGAAAACAGGAGATATCTTCGCTACAAAAATGCTAACAAAAATAATGGTTTTTTTGGTTTGGTTGATTTCTTTTTAGTTGCTTTTGTTGTAAAATTGCCATTTAAGTAAATGTTTTCCACAGGCACTACAGCTTTGTTGTGTTCACTCCTGTCGCCAACAAATGTGTTGGCTCATAGCTGAGATGCACAGAACAGTTAGACTTTGCATCTCTAACATGAAAATCAAACCAACAGTGAAGTAGCTGCTAATTTGGAATTCACAAATGTAAAACCATTTCATTTTAAAAAAGGCTGTAAAAAAAGTTTGATGGAAAACCTGGACCAACTTGAACCAAATCTCCCCCATGAAATGAAAAAAGATCCATGAAAGAAAATCCATGAGAAACTGCCAGCTTAAAAAAAAACAATCCTTTTGATTTAGGCCTACTTACTTGTATCCTTCTTAGCTACAGTAGCGCCGCAGATTTTATGCACTATGCATGCAGCACATCCTTCATGCTATTTAAAGATGTCTGATTTTCTTTTGTTTTGACTCATTATGGCAAGCCTTTAAAATCCAGCTGAAGTAATGTGGAATGACAGGATAGGATATGCAGTTAGGTTCAAGCTGAAAGGAAAAATACACAGCAACATGAAGAAACATGAGGGTATTCACACACACTCTGAATCACAACAACAAAAGCTAAAGCTTTCCATGCCCATCACTGCAAATTATTGTCTTTTTTTTTTTTTTTTTTACCCCTCCTTCCAAACAGTCATGGTCATTTAAGGCATAAATACTTCCAACAAAGAAACACAGGAAGAATGTGAGAAGTCTGCTCTAAGGAGGCCTTCGTTTCATTTTTTGCGTGCCCGTCACTAATTTGTGCAGCTAATTAGCCGTTCATTGTCCCCAAGAGTGTCACTTTGTTGTGCCAACTACAACCAATCGCAGGAGCAGCAGCTGCAGAGAGACAGCTGAAGGCTGGAAAAATGACAAACTGAACAGAAAAGCCCTTATAGCTTCACACACGTGTGCACACATATACCTAAACACGTCAAACAGAATGCAGAGTCCCATGTGAAGCCGCTGGAAAGCCAGACAACAGAAGGTGTCATTACTGCTCACCTGTCTAGAGTGTGTGCACCTCCCTGTATGTTGGGTCATTCCAAGCTATTAAGAGGTTAAGATAAATATTTAAAGATCTAGTGGGCTTTCCGTTATTAGCAGACAGTGAAATATGAACACAACATGGCAGGAAAACACCACATGAATATACTTTCTGTCCTTGAGTGTAGTTAACAGCCAATTAACTCTGCCTTGCTGGAGGAGGGGGATGCCAACGGGAGCCAGAAGATGAATGAGCATGAAAAAAAGAGGGGAAGTCAGAGCGGGGGGATGGCAATGGCTGAGGAGAAATACGGCAGCAGACGAGAGACAGAGAGACGAAAGGTGGAGGCAGTGAACAGTTCAGAGGTATTTCATCCTTCACATGTCTACAAAACTAATGAGTGAAATGAGAGGTTGGCTGGGTTCTGTAGGGGTAACGTCTGCTCCATTTAGTGTCCAATCTCATTTCTATTCAGCTCACATCTCTCCACAATTTTTTTCTTAAACCAACCCCCACTTTCCAGGACCCTAACGTGATAACAGGATCTGTGAACAGCAAACATCATTCCACACTTCACTGGCAGAGCGGAACAACAACACAAAAACAACACAGTGTTACCTCAGTGTTTTCATTTTCTCTCTGTTCTACGTTTTCCATGCACATGAGCTAATGTTTTCTCACCAAGGAGCAGAATAAATTATGATTTTTTTGTGTGTGTGGACGGGATCAAATGCTGCGGTAGTTTAAAAAAAAGTCTAATAATTCAATTTTTAGAAATTATTTATTTGTGAAAGAGGGAGTAGTATTTATGAGCTGTAATCATACTCATATTGTTGTTTACATCAGTGTTGTTTTCTGATAAAACAGAAAAAGATGTAAGTCACAGATGTACATGACTTGAGAAGGCGTGTCCACGTCTTAAATAACAACACATATTTTTTTATTTAATAAATAAGCAGTTCATGACCAAAATGAATACATAACATCTATGTATCACTACTCATTTACTGCTTCAGTGTTTTAGTTGACTCGTAGCGTTTTTCATCTTGTGTGCAAAACCATTTTAGGAAATCTATATTTAAAATACAGGCCCCAAAATAAAAAGGCTGTACAATAAGAATGAATATAACTGTGATTATTGAGTTAAAACCTTAAGAAAAACAGAGTACACTTGTTTTTTCTAATAACATCATAAAAAGTATTCATAAAATGAGCTGGGAGCATCAGAAATTTTTAAGTTTTGACTCTGCAGACTTATTTATTCCAATGTCTGAATCCTGGCTCCACATGGAAAACTCACTGTGAGCCTTCACAAAGGTGGAAAAGGACACAAGATCTGTGAGCAACAAAAAATATCAGCAAAAAATATTTGCAGCAGTAATCAGAGGGATAGAAATGGGGCAATGATACCACCAGTTAGAGCCACAGTGGTCATGATTAAAAAAGTACGCCTCAGACGTATAGCACCAACTACAGCTCTGAAAGACAAGCAGGCAGGTAGGTGGACTTGGCTCAGTAGCTGTGATTGGAAGATGATGACAATGTGAATCATGTGAATGACACTGCATTAATGTTGTCAAAGAAAAAATATTCATTGCTCTTTGGCACATAACTGCAGGTTTAAGTGTGCAGATAACCATGACAATAAAGCTAATTAGCACAAAGAGCGTGCTTTGGTCAGGTAAGAAATTCAGCTCAGACTGAATGTTTAATCCTAATGGTGAAGCACAGAGACAGGAATGTAATGAAGCTATATGAATGTGAAAAAATGTTGGTAAATAGAAAGTATTTATAGTCTAGCCTTGTTGATACACACACATATATATACAGCACTTTGTAGAAATTATATAATGTTCATGGTGCTTTTTACTTTCACGCACATTTAAACACCGGCAAAATATGAGAGGCAACGTGAGGTTCGGTGTCTTGCCTATATGGACATTCATTACATAGAATGACAGATGCCCGTGGATGTAGCAAAACACTGGCTGAAAAATAACTCCAGCCAGAATATTTTTTTTTGTGTTTGATAAAAATCCAGAGCACACTGCCAATTTTATGAAAACTGTAACCAGGCCACGTATGACACCTGACTTGAATCCAAGAAAATATCTCTGATGTATTTTATAGAGGAAGCAAAGAGCAGTTGGAAGAATAAAAGTATCTGTTAGCAATGGAAAAACATCACAAATTTTGGTAACAGACTGTGATCCTTCAAGGGAGATTAATCTAATCCATGAGTTGATGCTGTGGGTTTTTATTACTTATATAGATATCATAAAGTCATCAAATTGTTATTAATTTCTTGACATTTAAGTGATGTTGCACACTTTGGTTGTACTGTATATTGAAGCTCGACATGTGAACTCTAATTGCTCAGCTTTCTTTTGGTGTTTATAACAATAAATTCTGCCAAATAATCTATGTGCCAAGACATCTAATACAGCAAGCTTTCATTAAATGTCAAACTTATTTAAGTGAAACTGCTTCATTGACTGAGCTAAAATGCTGTTAAAACCAGCCATCAAGTCTTACTAGATTAATCTCGGGGACTAATTAATCTGACATGATCTCTGTATACAGTGAAGTGAGCAGAAAGCAAAACTAAGAGAGACAGAATGAAACAGTGAATGACTTGACTGCCGGCTGCTCGCTTGGCAGTCTTTTCATCTGGCAGAGGTTGAATATGGATTATGCTTGAGCCTGTTCCACCATCACAAAGCACCACAACACACAGAAAAAAAATCTGCCAATTGCACAGCACAAAGGCTCAGGCCTGTTGGCCTGGATGGAGGCTAAATTACATCTACATGTTGGTTTATTTGTGTATGAGAGAGCTTTAGAGCCATAGTGTGTACACTGTGTAAGCTAAAATGAATTCTTAGAGCTGTGAGGCCAAAATGTTAAAATTCCCTGAAGGTTTCCTTCAATTTACTGTTGGCTATTCTTTTTTATTGTAGTGGGTGTTTTTTCATCAAATCACGAGCTGCTCTTGGGTAGAAGTTGTGTATTTCTTTGAAAGAAAAGGATTAAAACAGCAAGAAGTGAAATGCTAAAGGAAGAGTAGCATATGCTTCGGTGTTGCTTGAGCTAACATGGAGGAAACTGAAGCTGTTCCCTCCTGGCACAAAGTCTCTCACAAAGCATCATGGACAGTCTCAGTAACAGACTCTGTATGACTCACACACATGCAAACGCACACAAACACAAAGGCTGCACTCGAAGGCCATATCCTTATGTCATGCATGTAAACACAGAAGATTATTCATATCAGTTTTCCCCAAAGTGGCATTTGGCAAGAATCTAAGGCTAATCTCAGTCTGTGAGAGTGTATCTCTGCACTGGAGACCAGTTAGTGTTACAGTGGCTCTGCCAGCCGATGTAAGCTGCTCCAAAAAGCACAAGCAGGCGTGGACTTTGGTGATGGTAGGGAGATGGTAATGACAGCGTTGCTGTGGACACTTTTTGCTGGAGGGCAAATGCAGTACAATGGCAGATTACCTTACACTGCTGACAATGGATGGAAGCTACATGCTGACAATCACATGCCAGCGGGGAATGTGTGGAATGTTACTTTCCCGCCAGAAGGCGATGCAGAGCAGAATGATGGCGAATTAGGCCAGCCCTCTAAAAAATGCCAGAAAGTCATTCCTAATTACAATAAAAAGATTTATTAGTTTGGGAAAGTACATTTTGATAGCAGCTTGTGCAGTACAAATGCAACTTTTCCACTATTTTTAAGTTAGCAATGCATAAAAGCTGAACAAAATGCTCTCTTTTTTTCTATAGATTTCAAGTAGGTCAAAAACACTGTGGAGACTGCCCAAGGCAAAATTTTCTATGAAGAGTAATAACTTGAGTATAGAAAGGAGGAGAGGGTCTCTCTCTTTCTCTTTCCTACTTATCCTCTTCTAGTTTCAACAGCTCCTTTTAGCTTCTTTCAGTATATACAGGCATTTTGGGAAACACCCATAAACCAACATGTAAAAACAATAAATTGCCATTGTATTGTCCTGGTAATTTAAAAAAAAGAAGTCATTACTTAGAGGAACAGAGCCAAGCTAACTTTTTTCTAGCCTTTTGAGATAACAAACAGCAAGATGTAACTTCACAAACAGGTGTGAGAATGGTGTTAGTCTTCTTGTATAACTCTCTGCAAACAAACTTAAAATATTAAACTATTTCTTTATACAGTCATCACTGTATTAAACAGCATCTCTAATCCTTGAGGCACTGACTACTCCTCTATGCATTTTCCTTTGCTTCGTCTACTATAAAACCTGTTTACTTTTCAGAGCTCGGGAAAAATCAGCTTTATATAATGACTGCTACAAGTCTGATTTGCTTTCAGAGCCAGGCATGACAGTTGGACCCAATATCACACAACTGCACAAACTATAACTCAGCACTGTCTGTATAAATACATCCATGCCTACAAGAGGGATGCTAATCCACTGACCTATTTGATCTCATGTCACAATTGTCATTTTATGTAAGGCAATGGGCAGCCAGCTGTGTGGGAACCAGCATTTACAAGGTCAGGATATGAAGTTCATATAGGCCTATGGATTACTGGGTTTATTCTAAACTAATGTGATTACTACTGAGGCAATTTTAGTGTGCTCCTCTTACACACAAAAAACTGGCATGCCTTCACAGTTGACCAATATTTTTTTCTCTTGTATAGTTTCAAGTTATTCTAATCTATACACTTATATAAATGAATACCTGAGCTTCATCCCCATTATCTGCTGCTGGTGTGGGTTCTCCCGGCAATGGCTCTCCATTGTGAACTGGGGAATCTTGGGACGGCGTGTCAGGAGGATTGATGATGACGGATCTCTCAGAGCGAATGCTGTCTTTGCTGCTGCTGGCTTTGTGTCGTTCACGACTTCGATCTCTGGAAAAGAGATATTTTACCAAAATCGTGACTGAAAACATATGCAAAATATTAATATTTACATTGCTAATCCATGTAGAGATGATTTCATGATTAATTGTTTGGCCAATTAAATATGTAAACATCAGCAGTACTATGGATAAAAAGAAATATCCACTAAAATCCAGTTTCTAAATGTGAAAGAACAGCCCTTTTGTTTGATTTGTGAGTAAAGTGAATCATTTGGGGGTTTTTAACAGATCTTTAGACAAATTACAACATTAAATGATGTCAGCTTATGGTGGGGAGATTACAGTTGGCAATGGTCATTATTTTCTGACATTTTACAGGGAAACAGATCAATAAGAAATCTATAAAAATTAGATGAGCATCAATCAATAATGGAAATGACAGCTAGACAAAAAATTGATGGGAGAGAAGGGGCATTCAAATCCCAGCAGAGAACCACAGGCTTCCGGAATGAAGAGGATGAGGATGAATTGAATCCGTCATTTGCAAAGCAGAGTCAGTCAATCACTGAAATAGGTTAGAACCGCTCAGCTGCTACGACCCTAATCCACAAGCTATGTCCATCTCAATCTCTAGCTTGTTCTGTTTCCCTCTTAGTCTCTCATCTCTTTTACTGGGGCATTACCAACATGTGGCACAGTCAAAGTGAAACAACAAACTAGTGGCTGGGATGTAAAATAGAGTAAGAGATAAAGTGGAGACCAATTCATGTCATAGTAAGAACAGTTAGATGCAGAAAATAAGATGGAGAGGAAACATACCCATGTCGGTTTGACCTCCCAGAGCGACTGGAGTGATACGAGTAGCCTGAGTGTGTTGATTCGGTGTCCATTCCAACAGAGCTCAGACCTGGCGATTGGGCAGAGGAGTGGCTGTCGTGTGGTAGAGAGGGTAGGTTGGCAGCAGTGCTCAGGAGGAGGAATGGGTTGCTATAGAGACAGGCCTCAGGAATCCACAATGACTGACAACTACCCCAGAGAGCTGCTTCAGATACCACATTAACCTGAGAGACAAACAGATAAGAATACAGTCTCAGGTTTGTGTCAAAACCAGCAACCAACACCTAACATGTACATAACAGAAACAGAATAGAGGTCTCAAATTCTTCATATAACTGTGCTGAATTTTCTAAAAAGACAAGATTATCATTAAAGTGTCAGAGTTCTTGTGCTGCACTGAGTTGTATATGTATACATTAGATCATGTGATCGTATATTATCTTAATATTTCTGTAAACCTTTGTAAAATCTTTCACATTCCTCTCAATGTTTTATGGTATATGTTTTAAGGATAATATTCAGAGTTTGCCCAGAATTTGGCAGAACTGCATTTTTATACTCAGTAAAGTCAGCTTGGAGTAATTAACAAGACCAACTTTATTTGGAAAGACTAACATAAAACTTGGAATTCAAACATCACATTTAAAACATGATTAATGAGGAAAGTTTTTAACAGTCAAGATGTCTTTTTATGGCTCTTAAATTATTTCTGTGTGTGTGTGTTTTATGTCAGTGTGCCTGATTGCTGCCATTTTGGCTAAGTCTTTCTTGTAAACAAACATAATGCATCTCAGGAGACTTCCTGTCAAAATGTAACTTACATTTACACACACACACACACACACACACACACACACACACACACACACACACACACACACACACACACACACACA
>JAOXYM010000013.1:13244444-13258724 GCA_028567055.1 Leptatherina wallacei
TTTACCAGCATAATCTATGGTATCTTTGGTATTGCAGCCTCTGCTTTGTAATGGATCTCCTTCCTCCTTCATGAAAATGTAAAATATTTAAATAAAGCCTAAACCACCCATGGACATTGAAGATAAAGAGGGACATAAACAGACCAACAAAAACAAGTCCAACCCATCTTCCAATTCTCACTCCAGTTTGTCATATTTGAATTTTATCACTGCTAAATTATATTTAAAAAACAGCATTTCAAGTTCTTTTGAGCTGTTTTTATTGTTTATTCTGCAGTAAATGATCATTATGTGTAACTGTATCACTGTGTAAGGTAACTGGTAATTGTAGCTATCAAAAAATGTTTTCATATAAACAAAAGTTTATATGCCCTTGAAATGTGGTGTTTTACAGCTACTTCTAATGTTAAAGGTAGACTATCACTAGACAGCTGCACATCCTAATATGCTCCAGGTGTGCTTTTTTGTATACTCTTTTTTGATTCATTCTCTGTGACTTTGTGCCAATTATCCTGTGTACAGCCAAAGTCTCAGTCTCCCACACAGACAGATGTCTGACACGGTCACATTTTACTACTCTCTGGCGTGCTGTGTCACCCAGTGGTCGGTGACCCTCTTCTTAACCTTACTCAGACCATCTCGCAGGCGTCAAACCTCCTGCAGATCTCTGCACACAACTCACTCTGTGGGTGCACAAGTTAGTCAGGGGCAACAGCAGGGTTAAGCCACTCATGTTCTGGTTTTGATCTATCCCCTCTCACCTCTGATCTCTTACGCTGTGGCTGGCTGACAGTTAGCTGAGAGAGACATTGCAGCAATAAGCTGTGAATGCAGGCCATACAGGGGTGAACATTTCAGAGGTCCATCAGGCTCTGAGGAATAACAGCGGGTTATCGGCATGCTAAAGTGCTCTAGTCTGCTACTTTTATAATCTGGCACACTGCTTCAGTGTGCATATATGAGCAATGTATTTGAATTAGTGTGTTCCCGCATTATCAGATTCAGATGTTGTAAAATGACGTATTCTGGGATTTTCTTTGATCATCTGGGTGGTGACAGCTGATCTCTCACCCGCTCTGTTCCTGCTCCATGAACAGGGAAGAGACATGGGATTTGTTGTGTTTTTCAATAACAAGCATGTTAAAGGAATAATGTCTTTAAAGAGGCATCAGGTTTCCCACCCTGACCGGTGCTTTATCTTGGAACGCCCAGAACGGTCCGGAAATACACCCTGTTTGGGTTTCACGATCCCACTTCCTTATGTCCAATCTGCACTCTGTGCCAACGGAGCTAATGTAAACATTTATTGTGCTGCCCCCGGAGTGCACATCAATCATAGAAAAGCTCACCATTTGTGACACAATAACAGAGAGTTGTTATTAGCTCATGAAAGCAGTGTTTTAACAAGTTAACCGCATTAAGATTCTTCAGGATCTGGTAGCATACAATAAGTAAGTTTATGTTTTATTAAGCTCAGGGGGTCCACATGAGTATTATGAGCCATGCTTTATGCCACAGAAAATTGCTTCTTAAATGAGAAGGTTATGTGAAAAACTGCTCACGTTTAGAAGTTATTAAGATGAATGTATGTTACAAGAAATAATAAGTTAATGTTTTGTTTTTCCAGGATCTGTCCCAGTCAGAAGTGGTGTGTGTTACCTCCCAGTGGTCTGTGGTCCTCTCCAAGAGCTGAAACATGAGTGTAAGCACAAGCGAGCTGGAGGACTTGTGGGAGTCATTAAGTGACCTGAACTTCTCTGATACCTTCAGCAACATTACAAGTGTGGATGCAATGGTGTGTGCCACAGCTTTCAACCGCAGCGCTCTGCTGTACTCTATGTGTGTTCTCTACACTTTCATATTCATCGTCGGTCTGGCTGCTAACGCGTTGGTCCTTTGGGTAAACGTTCGTGCTCAAAGAGACTCCACCCCTCGCCATGAGACGCACATGTACATCACCCACCTGGCAGTTGCAGACCTGTGCGTCTGCACAACACTTCCTGTATGGGTGAGCTCCCTGGCTCAGCATGGCCACTGGCCGTTTGGAGAGGTGGCGTGTAAACTCACACACCTGATGTTCTCTGTCAACCTCTTCAGCAGCATCTTCTTCCTGGCCTGCATGAGTGTGGACCGCTACGTAAGTTTGACGCAGCATAGAGATGAGGGAGGCGCACGGAGGAAGTTCATCCGCCGTGGTGCATGTGTAGGGGTGTGGCTTCTGGCTCTGGTGGCCTCCTTGCCAGACACCTACTTCCTGCGCACTGGGAAGTCAATACATGGGGACACCATGTTGTGCAGGGCTGTGTACCCAGAGGACAACCCCAGGGAGTGGATGGTGGGAGTGCAGCTGAGCTTCATCCTGCTGGGCTTTGTTCTCCCCTTTCCGGTCATTGCAGTGTTTTACGCCCTGCTGGCCAGAGCTTTCACCCATTCCTCTTCTTCATCATCATCGTCATCATCATCATCATCCTCTTCCCCCGTGGAGCAGGAGCGTCGTGTGAGCCGCAGGGTGATTCTAGCCTACATCATTGTTTTTCTGGCCTGCTGGGGTCCCTACCATGCCATCCTCCTGGCTGATGCCCTGTCGCAGCTGGGCGTGGTACCGCTGACTTGTGGCATGGAGAATGTGATCTACGTGGCCTTACACCTCACCCAGTGCCTGTCACTGCTCCACTGCTGTTTTAATCCCATCCTCTACAACTTCATCAACAGAAACTACCGCTACGATCTCATGAAGGCATTCATTTTTAAATACTCCACTAGGACGGGCTTGGCACGTCTCATCGAGGCTTCAAACATGTCCGAGACTGAATACTCTGCTGTAGCTGTAGAAAACCCACCTGAAAGACAAAACCTAAATGACTCTAATGCAGTATAAACTTATGTCTCAGCTGACCTGCTCTGTCCATTGTCCAAAGCCAATCCAGCATTCTTTTTACAGAAATCTGCTTTTGCCATAGAAAAAACTTGAAGATTAAAAAGCACTTAAAGCAGCTTATAATAACAGCTGATATTAAAATCATATATATGTATTCATTATAGTTGTAAAGCCAAAACAAGGACTGTAAATTGTATGAATTCATTTCCTTTAACGTGTATGTGTGAATGTGTTGTGCGTGTATTTTTATGGTGTGTAATGTATACAGATAGTACCAACCAAGTAATATCATTGTATCTAGTTGTATTTATATGCATTTAAATGGTTTTGCCTTGTTCATGATGTAATGCGAAGTCTTCACACACTGATGTCAGCTCAGTGCTCCACATTGCACAACACTGCCTCATCACTTAGAGCTGAGCCACTGACTGGCTCTTTGCATTCGTCCTGCTGTCTCATGATGAATCATAACCTCATGTTACATCAGCTGAAGCCTTCAGAAAAGTTAGGTTTATAAATCTAAGATGGCATAGTTCCACTTGTTTCCATAAATCCTTGTTTTTGCTCCTGCTTAAATGAGAAGTCTGATAATAATCTCATATTTGTAAACTAAATATAAAACAGCAAGAAGTTGCAAATTATTGTAGTTTTAGCCAACCAGGAAACATTACCACTTATTTTTCTTTCTGTTATAAATATCTTAAAACATTGTCTGGAGGCTTCAGCTCTGACTACTGATCTTGCAGAGCAAATATGTACATGCAGCTTTTGACTTTGCTGAAAGCTGACACAGACTGCTGTGTCTGTAATTTATAGTGCTACTGGTGGAAGAGATACACGCCGTCCATCAGCATGCAGGCCACAGCCAGCACAAACTTTATGAGCAAATAACATGAATGAGTAGCCTTACTCCTCTAATGCAGAAAGCAGCTGTGGTGTGCAGCATTGCTAGTGACTGAATTACAAAAACATCAATGCATTCCCTTTTAGCTGTGTGTGTATGTATATATGAACCAAAGCCCGATGCCAAGAGATGATTATTTGTCACAGACATTGAATTACACACATTGAAACTGCTTCCTGTATTATTTTGCATTGTTGTCACAGAGTGTGATTGGTCACGTGATTGGATACACATGCTTGTACTCTGCAAAGATTTTAGTTTGTGATTAGAAAAGAATTGAGGCCGACATGTTTCTACAAGAACAGAGGCATTCCTCTGACATTGTAATGTGTAACATGTGTTTTGTTATGTATTAAATACAGAGAAAATGTTTTGTTTCTTCTGTTTTTGTCAAAACAATCCAAAGACTTCATATCTTCCAGGCCTTAAGATCAATGAAATCCTGTTTTTAATCCATTAAGACCTGATGCAATACATGATAGTACCCGTGGACAGGTTTGGAAGATGTCTCAAATTTTAAAGGGATTAGTTTTAGTGAAATGTGTTTTTGAAAATCTTTTGCCCTTAATTATAAGTTACTGAATTCATATTAAACTCTTAAAAGGAACATGTTTTTTATTTTTTGAATGCCAAGGTAGAGGACCTGCTTTTGTTTTTTAGGCATTGGTTTTTGTTGTTCTTTGTCTTTTGTTTATGTTCTCATTTAGTGACACACATACATAAAAAACCCAAAACAAAAAGAAAAATCCCAACAAAGACCAGGAACAATTTATCTACAGATCTACAGCACAGAAGCTGATAAGCCTCGAACAACCCTGAATGACATACACGTGCATGGTACTTGGTATTGTTGCCAACTCCAACCATGTAATTTCCTTGTGACGATGAAAACTTGGCCCAGTTTAACTAAATACTTTTGGTAGGGGGAACAAAACCCTGTCTGTTGCTCTCCAGATACATGACAAAACTCCACTCAGCTGCCAGTCATCACTATTTCCGTATCCTTTGCTCATAACCAGCGTCTATATCTTCCCCTCCCATGAGCTGATGAGCTCAATAAAGAAAACCATCACAATGGCCAAGAAACACATCTGGGTAGATGGATGTGGTGAACTCTCACTGAGATACCCCTGCCAAGTTTAGTCCTTACATTGCCACAGCTTCCTCTATTTTTCTTTCTTTCTTTTTTTCTTTATATTTTTACATTTTTTCACTTCTGAAATCTTTTTTTTAAAAAATGGTTATGAGAAAAGCAAAGTAGGTGCATTGTATCTAAATTAAAAAATTTTTTTACGTATCAGGAAACAATAAAGGAAAAATCCTCTGATCCTTACAATTTGGTTAAAACGACCTGAGAAAAACTATAACACATGATATATTACACTCCATCATTCATTAAACAAAAACTAAGACAAAATGCAGAAGCTATGTGGAAAACCAAGTACATTACATGACGTAGAGTCACCTTTAGCAGCAAAATCTCCAAGTAATTGATTTTTATATGACGTCATCAGTCTTTCACATCATTGTGGAGGAATTTTGGCCCACTCTTTTTTGCAACTATGGCAGGACAAAGGAGGTCCCGGGCAGGGTTTGAGCCCCCTCCTGGGTGAGAGTCATGCACGCTGACCAGTCAGTCAAAGGGACATCCGTGGCCAAGTAGCCAAGGCACATGATCAATCGGAGGCATAGTGACAGGACCTCAACTCTCACTTCTCTCCCCCTCTTTCCACAAGCGCGTCCTCGTGCTCCATGTAAGCTGCCACCCATTTAGGATTCCACGGACCCACCACTAGTGCTACATAGATCCTGCTGACAATGCCAGAATGTGGCAGGATGAAGGAGGACCCAGGCTGTCATATCTGACGTGACTGTTGAGGTCCTGTCACTATGCCTCTGATTGATCATGCACCCTAGCTATTTGGCCACAAAATTGGGCCCTCCTTCATCCTACCACACATTATTGCTTCAGTTCATTAAGGTTTTTGGGCATGACCCAGTTTCAGTTTTAGTTGTCAGACAGATGGCCTTACATTTGACCCTTAGAATGCCTTTGTGTACAGAGAAATTCATGATTGACTTGATCACGACAAGATGCCCCTCCAACACAAGCTTCAACTTAGCATGGTGTGTTATCCTGTGCTGATATGCTGTGTTTGGTTTTCACCTACAGCATGGTCAGACATCCTCACATTTGTCATATCTTTCCAAAGGACATTGTTCCAAAAGTCTTGTAGTCTGTTCGGTTTCATTTTTGCTAACCTAAACTGTGCTGCCACGTTCTTTTTAGGTGGGAGGAGGCTTTCTCCTGCTAACCCTTCCTAACAGATCATACTTAAGTCTTTATCTAATTGTACTGTCATGAACTTTAATATCTGAGATGCTAAATGAGACCTGTAGAATCTGAGATGTAGCTATTGGATCTTTTGCACTTTCATAGTTTCATTTTTGGGTGAACTGGGACACCCACTCCTGGAAAGATTGATAACTACCCTTAATGTTTTCCACTTGTTTATAATATTTCTCATTGTAGAGTGTTGGACTCCAAGTTTTTTTTTGGAAATACTCTTGTAACACCTTCCCAGATAACTGAGCAGCAACATTCACTTCTCTAAGATCACTGCAGATGTATTTCCTCAATTGGCAATGTGTTTACAGACTTGAACGCTACAGACCAGCAAACTGCCAAAACTTCTGCTTATGTAGAGGAGCAGGACTCACTGATGATCAATTAATCAAATTGTTGGCTTAGTTTTTGTTAAATAAATAATGACAAGGTGAAAAATTTTAATCTGAGGTTGTGTTTATCTTATTACTAGACATGGTAGGAGCAGATGATTTCTAGTAAAACATCAAACTTAGAATTACTTTCTTTTTTTCACCCCTTGCACACATATTATTAGTGTCACATCACCAGACAGAAATTGCTGAGTAATGTTGTGTGAAAGGTTTGCAGTGAAGAGCAGCTCAACCCTGCTCTCTGCTTACCAGTGGCATAGTCAGGCCACACTGTTGCACATTACTCTGATAAGGAAGCTGTGTAGGGAATTTTTAAGGTCAAACTAAGTGAGTGACCTGCAAATGATACCCTCCTGGCCTCCTTTCTCTCTCAGACAGCCTTGATCTCGCAGCGCTCCTGGTCTGCTTCTCCTTTCTTGTGTGAATGATTTTCCCAACACAAGACATTCTCATTTGACCCTGCCAATACCTTCCATTGGTTCTTTACAGGTCAGTGAACCTTACTAACTCATATGTAGTGAGTGCATATGCTTTGTAGTTACTGGAATGCAGGTTCGTTTGCTTCTGACAAAGCAATCACCCTGGAAGCAGCTCTAAGAAAAAGAGTTATGAGCCTTAATTAAGCCTGTGTGCTCCTAAACTTTGGTGTGCTGTAACTACATTAAATGCAGACATGTTTTGAATAATGCAACGTCTAAGCGCATCAAGTACAATCTAAATGCTATTAAACCTAGAGTACAGACAGAACCCCTCTACAGGACAGAGTCAAAACATTAGTTTCTTTATTACGGGGACTATATAAATCCTCTGAGTTGAAGACAGAGATATACATGATCTATATAGCTAACATATTTTATGTATTATAGACCTGATGGCAAGCAGTCACAACGCCACACATACACACACGCTTGATGGATAAGTATATAAAAATCTAACTGAGGTTCCTTTAATGTATTTCTAACCTGTTCGTCCAGCAATCCGAGCTGGCAACATGATTGCTGGCTGGATTATGCTAACAACATTTTTAAAACTAATGCTCACCTGCATTCATACACTGAACTGGTGAGGGGGAAGTTGTGTGTAGAGTAAGGGTTTGCATCTATAGTCCTATTTGTGGTTTAGTAGCAAGTTTTGGTAGGACAAAACTAATGACTTGCCAAATGCTCTAATCAACATGTTGTCATTGTGTAAATATGAAATGTAATCAGGTGGTATTCCACCTCCTTTGAACATATTTGATTATTCAGATTAGTTTTAATTTCTGAGAGATGGGCTTGCTCAGGGTGAGCAGCTCTGCTGCAGCTCCACAACTGAACGGCTTATGTTTCAAATGGAATGCACCAAACGGCTGTGCTGTCTGTCAGAGTTTGGCAAGCTATAATTTGATTTTACTCCCCCTATAAGTTGCATATCCAGGATGTGTCAAACATGTTACTGAGAGTGGACCGTGCGCTGTTCAAACTCACACACAGTTGGAATAAGATGTTAAACCAACCTCAGAGGAGCAAACTCTGAACCAGCCCTGACTTTAGCACTTTACCTCTAAGTGCAGTTTTCTACCAGTATGTGAAATACCCATTTCTGTTGATTTATGTCAACCTCTCCAAACAAAAAGAAGGATTTACAGCTAAATGTATGAAATTTACTTTGCCCAGTTCTTCAAATCTGGGTAATGGGATTATTCCTTATAGCACCTTCATATGTGAGTTACAAGGGCATTCTTAATGGTGGGCTATTTATTTGAGCTTGATTTAATAAGCAGGGGTAATGGGCCAGAAAGCCTTTTAATGGAGTGTTTTTTCATAGCATGATGATAGCATCTATCTTATGCTGAGAGGAGATAACATTAATGAATTAAGAAACAGAGAGGAGGTGAAGAGGGGGGAGAATAATTTCAAGTAAAAGCTTTCCTTAGTGTTATCCACAAGAGGAGCACACTTTGAAAAGGTACACACATATCATATTGTCATATCGTATTGTATAAATCATATTGTAGTCACACAAACAGCAAAGGCCTCTGTAGTAAATTAAACTGTTAGATTGTTTCTGGACCATTTCCAGGCATTTAAAGTAGGTTAATTTCCCAGTGAAGTCTGATCTTACTTTGTTCACTGTGTCAGGGATTTATAATGAGGACTTATGGTGAATAAAGGGTCTTGAATTATTAATGAAGTAGAACAGAAAGCAGCAGCTGTTTATCCTCAGGAGGAGTTTTTGGTGTGGTTTATGGTTGGTTTATCACTCACTCCATACTGCCAGGTGAGGAGAACCTATGTCCAGATGCTTGACAGATGTTCTGTTAAAAGGTAAAGCAAAAAAAAAGAAAAAAAGAACAACAACCTTGAGTTCAAAGACCACTGAACCTGATTTTGGGATATAGGGAAACACAAATGGTGCCCATCAATTCACAAAGTCAAGGCTTATTTAACCTGTCTTGATAACATTATGAAGGCAGATTGTTTGAGTGAGCTGGAATGAATCAACAGAAACTGAGGGTGTCTGCTGGTGTTTATTTTGCTTTGTTCAGGATTAATGATAATACCGCACGGGTCTTTGAGAGCATATGGTTGGTTTGCCCGATAGTTTTTGTTTCAGAGAATAAAGAGCGGATTGAAAACTCTTGCAGCTGAAAACCTTCAAAAGGCAACTCTAATATACAATGGGTTTTGCTTAGTTTAATCAAAATTACACAAAAATACAAACAACAAGCAAACAAAAGACAACCCTAACCTTTATCTAGCATTGCACTGTTTGGGTTTCATTTGTCGTGGGTTTCAGAAATCTGATGCAGCAATCTCTGCCTCCACAACACAACAGGAAGCTAATCATGTTACAATATGGACACAATAGGTTCTATGGTGTTAACCAGGACACAGACGTTTCTATTTATCTATTTATTTATTCTCAATTTTTATCTGAAGATGTGGCAAAATAAATCAAAAACTATTTGAACAGCTGAAAACTACAAAAGGTCAACAAGAATTGTAGTAAAATAAAGACATTTTCGAAAGATGATGCAAAGGCTCTTTTTAGGTTTCCTTCAACCCTGTAACATAGATACATTTGGCTCTTTAACAGCTAAATGTGTCACTGTGTTCACCTGCTGCCTGTCCGTCTGCCGGGCAGCTGGTTCAGAGTGGTATTTTTTTATATTTTTGCTTGTTTTTTTTTACTTTAGTTTTCTGTTGTTAGACTTTTGCTACAGCACATCAGTAGCAAAACTAACCCATCCCACGATGGAAAAATCCCAACAGTATGTTGCTGTCGCAGCATGACTGCAAATGGCTCCGACCGATGTTTATGTCTGAAGCTTTCAGCAGGGCAGTGTCATTGTTGTCAGTGGCATTTCTCTCAGAGGTGACAAAGAAAATGGAGTAGAGACCTTTTGCAGATTAAGTGTGCCTCATTTAACATTGTGAAAGGGCCTGTTTTTACCAACATCATGACACTTGTATAGACTGCAGGAAGTAGTTTTGATTCCTATACCTGATAAAAAATGGACAATAATTACATGAAATGAAAACACAAGTTAAATTTGGAGTCAATTGGCAAGGGACCTAGTCTATTATATCAGCATTTAAATCAAACTGTTGATACTATGACTGCAAAACCAGAACAATGACTTTTTAAATGCTAAAAATATTCTGTAGAGTTGAAGATAGATGGTCAGATTGATAGCAAGCACCTATGTAACTGTTGATTTGTGAAGAATAGGAGTATAATAACTTTCAGTGATTTCAAAAAGAGTAATGCTAAGTTATTTACAAAGGCTTTTTATGGAAAAGTTTTCTGAAACTGATCGAAATGGACAGAATTTCCAAATTATTAAAATATATAATTAAAAGGGCGGGTGATGCATGATAGTCAATATGACTCCCAAACTTTTTTAACGTATGCTGCTGGCATCAACTTCTAGATTTGTTTACATTGACGCTTACATCTATTTTCTTTTGTCTCTGTTATATCAACCCAGTCATTTAGCAAGTCATGAACAGACACAATTTCCTCAGATTTTTTGTGTTTCGTGTCACAGCATTTCATGAAACACTCACATTTTCACTGTTGCATTACATTTAATAAAGGCTCAAAGCCGATATTTGGAGGGGATGGAAGATGGTGGTGTACTACCAACTGCTGAGTTGGAAACTTGAGATCATGTCTGGGCCTGATCACTAGCGTCTTCAGTAACTTTACTTTAAAACATCTGGTTTGGATTTGGTTGCTGCTTTCTACAAACTTTAAATGTTTTTCCTTGTGCATTCACTTGCATTGTAATTGCTGTTTTACACAAAAACAAACCACAGAGTTAAGGTTAGGCATTACAAACTGATCTCAGAAATTATAATAGTTAAGGTTTGGTATCAGTAATGTCATTGTTAGGAAAACGTCATGGCTTGCATTATAACTTTTGCTGTAGTAACTTATCACAATCAAATATTCTTTTTCTGGATTATTGGCTGCTGTGGCCCTGTCATATGCTGATTTAAATAAATAACATTGAATGTCATGCTGGATGGCACAAAAAAATGATAATACAGATTTTGCATTTGTCAGCTCAAATGCATAATTTCCTCAAATATTACTATATGGGGTATGTAAACTGTTTAAACATGCTATGCTATGCTAAAAAAAAAAGGTTTGCACTGTCCATGTCAAACTATTGAAGACAGTTGCCTGGTGGTTTCATTAGGCCCACGGATTGCTTGACTTAATCTTTGAATCAGATTTATGGACTAAATTGAGATTAGGGTGTCCTAAAAATAAGCTTCACATGTACCCTGAATCATGGGATCTGATGTTGTGTACCATTACCCACCACTCCATGCCTTTTGTTCAACCCCTCATAAACCATCCCGTGGCTTACTGTTTGTGTGGAAGCTCTAATCTCTTCCAGATCCAAAAATGTAACTGTATAGGCAGAACACACATGGCCGTGACAGCTTGATATTGAGTGGGTTGATTTATACCGCACTTCATGCCCAAGCCATGGATCCGGTGTTTAGATGTCACCCAATTTATCCACCATTCTGTCGGCTTCAAGAGCTTAGCTTGATGTGCAACTTTAAGTTCAGTCTCCACTTGATCATCCAAGCAGCATGCTCAAGTCAAAGCAGATAATGAAACTTCGGGGATGTGTCATGGAAGAGAACGCAGCTGCTTTACGGATTATAGAAACACACATGTCCATACAAACCATTTGGCTGTGTTATTAAACCCATATCTGTCAGTTATTTTATAAGCACCCAGTAATGTGTTTGTAGTTAGGAGAGTGGTTACAACTTCTTTTGAAAGTATTATGGTATTTTTTATAAACTACTGTTTATTTAACTAATCTGTTTTCTCATCATCCCATATCAAATATTTCATGTCTCACATGTGTAGATATGCAAAATGTTAAACTCAAAAATCCTGCTTTAGAACCCAGTTTGGTCATGTTTAGCAGAGATTTTCTTTGTGAAATCACATTTTTTCCCCTAGCTACATAATGAATGACTTACCAATAACACTTTAAAACCAACTGCAGATAATGAAAGCTTATTTTGATCCCTGGCTGAGAAAAAAGGTGTTGACATACCTTTATCTCAGCTGTCAGAGTGTGTTAACAAAGACAGCTACATTAAAAAGCAGGATTTATGTGCTTCTCTGATGTGACAAAAACACAGCAAACCTTTGGCTGCGTGAGATGTTTTGTCTGTGATGATGTTTGAGAAGCCAAATGTCCTCCTTTGGTTCCTGTCTGGGGTCAGACTGTGGCATTCCAATGAATAAACACGCCTGTGTTTTCAGACAAAAGCGTGAGTCCCAGTGAAGTCAACATAACATCACCACACCAGAGCCCACTTTAATAAGCTTCATAAACCTGCAGCTGCCTCCTCCTTCTGTCTGCTTTCTGAGTCATGGCAAATTCATAAAAACCTTAAATGAAAAATAAGCTTTTGTGAGCCTTCGAAACTTTGTTTAAGAAGGAAATGTCAAATTGGACTTTCTTTTCAGGCATGATGGCAAAGGCAATTTTATTAATGTAGCCCAATTTATTACACATAAACTCAATAGCTCTACATTGAAAGACACATTTTCGAAATATACGAAAATCACGAAGACATGATATAAACAAATAAAGAGTTATGGTACCTCTGAAGTACAAAACGCAGCTGCAATTACATAAAAAAAACAACCTCAAACTTTAACCCTTTAAGCTCTAGGCATATTTTCAGAAAAAATGCCTGTAAAGACGTGCCCTAAGTAAATGAAGAACTGCTCCACAATAAGGTTTATATGCATGTTTTTAGTGTATATGGACCTCAGAGAATATTCTTAGTGTCAAAAAAGTTGTGTCTGTCACTATGCCTGAGTAAATTGCCATTTAAAAAAAGGAGAAATGTGACATATTTATCCATGAATGTTTGTTTTACTCTACCTGACATGATAAGACTATGCTAAAAATGATTCTATGCACACATGATCACCTTCAACAATGATTAAAAGACACTTTCAATCTTGTTTTGTGAACATTAAAGTCTAAACCCCGTGATGTCAAACTCAAGTCCTCGAGGGCCACGGTTCTGCAGGTTTTAGAGGTTTCTCTGCTTCAACATACCTGCCTTAATGGGCCTTTGTACAGAACCTGACAACAAGCTGTTTGATCCATTTGATTTAAACCAGGTATGTTGGAATAAAGAAACATCTAAAACCTGCAGGACAGTGGCCCTCGATGACCGGAGTTTGACATCCCTGGTATAAACTATCTAGGTCTTTAAGCAACTGTTGAAAATAAACATCATTGTCCTGTTTTGTTACTTCTTATAGTTGTGATTATGTTTGTATTTTTTGTGCCCTTATGAATGTCAAACACACACAGAAAACACAGGAAACTCTGAAACAGAACCAAATTTCAGAAAATGCAACATGAGATTTACCAGTACATAATAGTAATAACACTTAAAAGAAACACACACACAAAGCACATAAAGAAGCAATTAAACAAACAAAAACAACAACCGCATATTAGAATTTCACAAAACAGATGACCAAAAACCAAAAGAAAATACCAAATTGCTAAGTATTTAATAGAAAATACAGCATCTTGGAAAACAAAAACAGAAACATTTTGTAAATTTAAAAATCCAACACAAAGACGCAGTAACAAAGCAAAACACATGATGAAGTTTCAGAAAACACACCAAGACAAAAACACTTTCACAAAATTCAATAAAACAGAAAACATGACATTTCAGAAAACAGAAATATATTTCAGAAATTGACAACATTTCTTGATACAAAACTAGCAAAAAAAAAAAAAAAACATCAGCAACAAAACACAATAAAAACATTTTAGAAAACACAACACTAAAACCTCACAAAGCACATCTGTGTTATGTTTTGTGTTCTCAAATGTTGTTGACTTTTCTTAAATTTGGTTATTTTATCTTTATTGTGTTTTATCGACTTTTGTTGTGATTTACACCTTTTAAACTGTTGGAACATGTTTATTTACAATTAAGGCAAAAACATGGAAATCCCCCTAAAAACCTGTAGCTAAATGACTGCAGAATATAATTTCAGCTTTTTGCCTTCATCCATTAATGCAACGCACACAATAGCAATTGTGTTTGTCTGCATTCTGATATTCTCATGACAATGTTCCAACCACAGATGAAATGTAGTGTTTGAACCAATGACTGTAAATGAATGGACAGAGCATCCGGGAGGTTTGTGAAGAGCTAAAAAAGAAGCTCATTGGGAGGTTCCAACCGTCGCC
>JAOXYM010000013.1:13283795-13308804 GCA_028567055.1 Leptatherina wallacei
GGGGGGGGGGGGGGGGGGGGGGGGGGGGGGGGGGGGGGGGGGGGGGGGGGGGGGGGGGGGGGGGGGGGGGGTTGAAGGTGGTGTTCACTGACGGCCAAATAAGGTTGACATGAGCGAAGCTGCATCGTGCCTGTTTTAAACTTGGTCCTCTCCTCCCCCCTTCTCCTTTCTGAACAGTCGGCTTAAACTGAGTCTCATCTCGGCATAGGAGCAAAGTTTTCAATGAAAAACTCTGTAAACATTCCTGAGCTTTATCTTCAATCTAAAATCATTTATAGAAATAAAGTGGCTCAACAAAACACTTAGTTTGCCTTCAGTTGTGAAATTTTGGTGGTTGTTTTTTTTTGTTTGTTTGTCCCCACCCTGTTTTTTTTTTTTTTTTCCATTTTCTTATTTGTCTCAACTCATTTACTGTTGACATCATAAGCTATTTACTGTATTAATGAACAAATACTATTAAATTCCACAAGATCCACAAGATCTATTTTTTTGCAGATGAAGAGTCTCAATTGAAGTGTGTATTCTTTGCAGTTTGATCTTCAGTTTGGTTCATATCAATGAAATTGCTTGTTAGTATGCAAACTGAATTACTTTCAGGGGTAATGCCTTTTTATGTTTGCAAATGTGGAAAGTGTCTGCTGCTAATTCAATCTTGATCTAATGAGGCTGTGTAAGCATGCATCTTTGACCATAATTCATGGTGTATTTAATACATTCTAAAACAAAACACCAAACCTAAAAGCATTAACGATTTCAAGATTTAAGAAATGTAACTCAACAGTTAGAATTCTCAAATGTTATTTTAACAACTAATAATCTCCACTCCTGTAAGTATTCACATAGTGGTTGATGTTGTAAGTTTTCCTCTTAACACCACCGCTGTGATGTGATTGAGCTGAAGAATTTAATCTTTAACACAAAGGCTTTAATAGAATTTTGCAACCCAGTTCTTCTGTCTCCAAAAGGTCACGAGTATTGATCTACACATGCAGGACCAGTGTGGGGTCAGAGACTATTGTGATAAATATTGTTCAGTTGATACCATATTGAATATTTGTCTGCTGTGCATGAGGGTTCTCCACCTACAGTCCAAAAAAGGGTCTATACATGTAAAGGAACCAGCTTTAGATGTGGCTATAGTGTGGGGTAGTCATGGAAATCTGTTCTTGTTGAGGAAAACCTGAACTAAACATTATAGAAGGTCCTCTAGGAGGAAATGATATCATTGTTGAAGCCTAGAATAAAGGAATGTCTTAAACGTTCATAAAGGTTTACATCAAGATACAAATGAACATTGAAGAGTGGAATTAGGTTTACTTGGCTAGTGAAAATAATAAAGTCCTTTACAGTCTTAATACAAGATCCTTTGGATGGATAAGATCAAACTTAATTTGGCTCAAGAAGACAAGTGAATGAAGAAAGAAATTTCATTTTTAAGTTCCTAAGCATCAAACATGGTGGTAGCAGTGTTAGAGCACTGTTGTATAACTTGTCAATCTGGTGCTTTTTGATGATCTAATCACTGTTAGAAGCTGTAATCAATCTGACATGTACAGAGCTGTACTTTCATTTAGCCAAATGCTGAGTATCTGATAAGATGGGGATTTACAGTACAAATGGATTATGATGCAAAGATCCAGCTGAGGCAACTTTAAGCTTTTACAGAAAAACAAAGGGAATGCACTGAAATGGTCGAGCCAGTCACATGATCGCAGTCCTACTGATCATGCAACTGAAGGAACAAATACCCACAAACAAGCAACAGGTGAAGGCAGCATGTGAAAGGAAGGAGCTCCACATTTGCTGATGTTTGTGGGTTGAGGCAGCTATTAGACTATAAACGATTTACATTCAAGTATTAAATGGAATTGAATATATTTTCCGGAGGCGTTATAACAATGTGAAAACTGTTATTTTATTACTTCTGTATAAACCTCTTGAATTAAAGATACTAATCAAAACTTCAATCGGGTTGATTGCTTTGTTTCACGCTGTGATGGCAAACAGGCGAAATCAGGAAAACTGCACAAAATACTAATGAACCCGACTGTGCAACAGCACAACATTCTCACAGGCTGATGTCTTTATCAGGGTTTTTGCTTTTAATCCATGCCTGCTTTGTTTACCCATGCTCAGCTTTTGCATGTTAGACTTCTACCAGTCAAATAGAGCAATGGCACTTTGACAAATGAACCCATTTAAACCTTCAGTTCAGTTTTTAAAAAAGCACTTTTTCTGGTAAAAAAAATAAACATCCACAAAAAGCTGGTATTTCTCAGCTCCTGAAGAAGCTACATCATAAAATAAAAACTATGAAGTTTAACCTTTGACTTTTATTACAATATACTGAATTCACTCTTATGTTTGTAAATATTTTGAAGAAATCATCATGAAATTTGGAAACAATCCACGGACGATGTGGCTTGATATTAAAAAAAAGAAAAAAAAAAGTTGGATCAGGTCCGATGGGGTTAGTTTGTATAAAGCTGACACTTACTGCTTTTTCTTTCTTCACACACTAGGTGGCGACTTTCAACATAATCTTAGCTACAAAGTGTGGAACACCATGATTTAATTGTGTGGGTATATTATTCATTTGTGGATTTGAACAAATCTTTTGCTTCAGCTCTAAATTAGAGACACAGTTCTGTGATATATAATGCAATCAGACTCATGCTCTGAACAGCACCAGCAAGAGTTCAGCAGAGAATTTGGACACAGAATGACTGTACAGAGGCTCTCTGCTGAACACATGCTCATATCTCTGCATTGTGACAGCAGTCTTTGAACCTTGACTCTTTCTCCTGGAGACCTTTACTCTAATTATTTTTTCAATCAATAAATATCCATAAAATTCTTATGTTTTTGCCCAAGTGAAAAACACAGTAGTGCTGCCAGTGACTGTTTAAATGGATTAAGTTAACATGCAATTTTCTTAACAGGATGTGTTTTCAGGGCTCGATAAAGTTACATTTGTTTAGTCTGACTTCAGTGTAGACTCCCTCCACTGACGACACACCTAAAAAGACCAAAGATGTGTCCTATTGTATCTCATCTCTGTTGTCTGCTGAAAGAATCCCCCCTGTCAATGAAAATCACCCATAACATTCTTCAAACTGCAAGCAGCTCGCTCTCAATAATGCAGCACATGTCTTGGAGGCAATTCACAGACCTGCTCAAATATTGATGCCTAAAATCTGTATTTTCATTTCAAAGTCACACATAATGGTAGATAATGTTATCGCCATTGCTCGGCGTATCGGCTCGTGTGTATGTACAAGTTCAAATCGAGTGCATGTGTGTGACATCAGAGTTTTGGTGTGAGACATTCATTTGTACATGATTAGGGAGCCTCCTGTGACAGATTTCTGCTCTAATAGATCATGACAAGCGTTTTGTATGCCGGTGTCATTGCTGCCTCGCAAAGAGAGAACGACGGTTCTTGCAAGGGAGCTGTCAGTCCTTACACATGCTCCACACTCTTTAAGCTATGTTGCAATCTCATTATCTGTTAAATGACAGTTGTTGCTGCTCTCTACAGATTGTCTTCTGCTGTTTACGCATCAGTTGTTGATTAATTTTGAAATGAGAAATACAGAAAAAGAGGTTTAAGCAGCAAAAATTGTAACAGTGAAAGAGTAGAGGATATTCATTCAGTGGCACACACATACACACATGCCAGTTTCTAACTCATACATCAAAGTCAGGGCATGAGAGTCTTCCTGTTCTGGTGCCATGACAACTACATCCAGAGGTGATGCCATTTGTGGTTCAAAGTAATTGTAAATGGGCCATGACAGAGGGACAGGGGAGGATGGTCAAGATATTAATCAGTGCTTGTTTCATCCACTTGTTACCATGTTAATCAACAATGTCTTTCACAGCATGGTGCTGGATACATATAAAAATAAACTCTGAAAAACACAAGCATACTGGAACAGGTATACTGAGAGACCACGAAAGATGCAACACCAAAAATGAGTCACACAGCCGTCATGTAGAGCTTTTGATCTTCAGAGAACTGCTATGAGGGAATGTCTCACTTCCTGACAAAGGTGTGTGCAGACTTTTAAAGTGTACCAGTGGTTATTCACACAGTAAAGGTGGTCAGATCACCATTGGCCGACTGCGCTGCACTGGTGACTCACCATTAGTCTACAGGGAGAGGCTTCACAACTGACGTGGTAAGCATTAAATCCCCACCCGGAAACTTTACTAGACCACTCAAACTTGCTATTACCAGTATCTATTATCATTTTCATCACTCCAAGAAAGGAAAACCTGACGAGGAAACACTTGCATGTGTGTTAAACAAATGCTTCAGCATGTCTGGTCAAAATGTTCCCATGAATAGTTAATTAACCAAAAGATTAATAGGTCTCTAAATGGCATAAAATTAAAGATGAAACATTCTTTCTTACACTGAAAGCAAGATAAGGAAATTTAAGTTCTCAGATCAGGATTGCAGCTATGGGCTTCTGACCCATTTTGATGGCACACTGGCATTCATAATGCACATTCTTAAAGTCATTGTTGCCCTGCAGCACCCTGAGGCTGAGAAACTGCACTTCACAACTTTTTTTTTCCAGACCGGAGCATCATGTGACAGCTGCGGTTTGGTATAAAGCACTGCGTCCCACACCAGCAACTGGATATTAACACGCTGGACGTTTTGAGCTGATTAAGCAAAAAACACAGGAGGACATTATCAGAGGAATTAAAGAAAATAAAGAGAGAAACTGGCAAAGCGAGAAATAAGACAAGAGTCTACATCAGACTGACTTTTACTGGCTGGGGAGAGCTCGGAGAGGAGACAGGATGCAAGATTATTACCAAATTAGCCAAATTTGTTATTAAGTTTAATACTTTTTTTTAATTAGCTTGTCAACTATATTAATTATTCACTGTATGTCCTGGTATGGTCCTTGAATGGTGGATTTGCTGTCATCCCTGTGAAGGAATTTAGTTCTTGGTAGTAATACTCAGAGGTGCTAATTCAAGAATAAATGACAGCGGTCTCTTATTTTTTTCAAGAGCTGTATAACAAGGGGCAATGATCAAAGCATCAAGTTCTGCAGTTTAATATGATGAATCCTTCATGACTAATTCAAGTGAAGAAAAATGGATGTAAATCTGGACACAAATTGCAGGTTAAAGGTTGAAGCTGTTCTCTATGGGTACCCAAACTTTTGAATGCCACATGCTGTCAAATCCAGAGATACTGTTTGAAGTAACTGCTTGTCACAGGGGAGCATTCCTGTTTTCTCTCTCTTCTCCTCCTTCACTCTGTTGCCATTTATTTTGTTGAGTCTATTCCCCTCTGCATTCTCTTTGCCTCCGGGAATCCCCCTCCCCCCTTTCTGGGATTGTTATACAGCAGAATTATATCTTTCTGCCTATGTCCTCATCTTCAGCACTAAAGGCACATTAGAGAACTCCCTTTGCTCATTCCTAATTACTGAGCATACCATAGTAGAACAGGAGGTATAACGTTGATTAGATCACTGTTGTTACCAACTTTACTTATGCAAAAAGGCCTCATCTGATAGTGTGCATTGTCTTACTAACAATTAAAAATAACTTGCATGAGATGGTATTACAAAAGATCTCTTTGCTTTGCCCTCCAGCAAGGTGGGCTACAGCACAAGTACTCTGGGTATAAATATGACTGGTAAAGGAGTAGCTGATTCACTGGGCGGGAAAGCGGGAGGGAACCTGTTCAGCCTTGTTGCCTCTCTCAGCTCTGTTTATAAAACTGATATAAGAAATGCCTAAAGGCACACTGTGTAGCTTATATCATGAGCTTACCGTGTCATTTCATGAGGATTTGCCTTTGCCATACTCTTTCAATATAGCTGCACACATACTCTAGCTGGTCTGAAATGGATAAGGGCAAATTAAACTTAATATCTTTAGAACAGAAATATATCAAAAACAGGTATTTAAGTCATACTAGCTGTTATAGAGATGGCAATGTCAGCCAGCTGATCCACTACTTTTGGCTTGAGATAGTTAAATGGATACTTGACTGTTTCACATAAAAAATTGTAAATACCCACTGATCCCCTTACTTTTCCTCCAGCATCGCCACAAGAATAGATTCATCATTTATGAAACCAAGTACATGCAAAAATAATTCTCAGCCACAGATGAACTTTGAAATTGGTGCTTTTGGCTTGTGTAAAAGCACCATTCTAACATATTGATTGCCACAATATACACATACAGTGTGTTCTTTTTTGTTTAATTGCCTTGCGGTTGCAGCAAGTCTGTCTTCTTCGTAAACACACCCTTAAATAGTTTAGTGTTACATGTGCTTTTCAGAACACGAGAGATTAAAGGTACCAGATGTACATTTTTAAGCTTAAAAATGGTTCTACATAAAAATTTACGAAGAAACACTAAAAGAGTGAAGAAATAGAGGATGTCATAAGCCATTTTCAGTCATAAGATGTGCAACATTAATGGCTTCATTAATCTTTTAAATTGACATCACCCAGTCATTCTGACATTGGGCCTTTTTGCATTCATGTTCCTCTTGGCTTTAGTCGGACATGCCTGTCAATGTGACTGGAAAAAATACAATGTGTGCATGATTTTAACATGTGTGAGACTAGCTTGAATCAAGTGAGTTATATTGCTATTGTCTTGATGGAATAACAGTTTTCTTACAATAGCGTGCCAGGTGCAAAGCGGCTGTGTAAAGCTAATGGAAACAGCTGTAAATATCCCTTTTCTGTTTTGTGAGGGTTTGATTGTTTTACAGTGAGACAATGTCAGCAAAAAGACACCATCTCTAGCCTGTTCCATTATGTATTATCACTTTGTACCTCAAGATAAGATAGTAAGTTAGTGTTTATTCACTTATCCTATTCATGGTCACCGGTGCCTATTCCAGCTGCCATTGAGAGGCAGGGTACACCCTGGACAAGGTCGCAGGCCAACACAGATGCAAATAACCAACCACTTTCCCAATTATTTCTGTGGTCAATTTAGAATTGCCACATAGTCTAACATGCATGTTTTTGTATAGGAGGAATATTATTGGAGTATTTGGAGAGAACCCACACAAGCCCAGGGAGAACCCAACCAAGATTTGGACCAGAAATCTTCTTGTGTGTTAGCTCTGAGGTGACATTGCTAACTACATCATTATCTCGCCCAGGAAGGATCTCATCTTCCCTCAGCCTAACAAGACAAAGATGCCATGTAAATATTGGACCCATTTTGGACAAGCTATGGTCCAAATGGGAGAAGTGAACATGAGAACAGATTCCCAAAGATTATTTTGCCTCATAATCTTCCAAGTAAATATTGGATTATTTCTAACAACCTACATATGCTTCAGACATTGTGAAATTAAATTGGCATTTTTGCAGGCCTAAGAATGGGGAAAAGTTAACTTTGTGTGAGACTTGTCTGGTGTGTCAACAGCACACCCTCATGAGATCTCACAACACAGATATCCTTTAGCAAAGGGAAACTTAAAAACATGACCTAGATATATGTCAATTTCAACACTTTCTCATTAGCCCACTTTTCTCTACCAATAAATTTGTACCTCACATAACCCTACCTACTTACTCTAACTAATCACCATAACACTCAACACCTCAGCTGATTCCCATTGGGAGACAGAATAACATGTTATTCTACTGGCACAGCAAAAAAAATTACAGCTGAACAAGAATAAACATTGGTGACTGTTTCACAGCTTGAAATATGAAACTAGACTCAGAAGATTACTTATGAACACGAAAATGTTAAAGTTGGTTCGAGGCGACTATGTTTTATTCATGTATTTTTTTCCCAAAACGTAAAAAATTAACAAAATGATTTCAGCCATCAGTTTTTCAGTATTCATTTTAACTCTAAATTAGAATTGCAAGCTTATGGATAAATGTCCACTCCCTTGTGCCGGTCTAAAGCCTGCTTAAATGCAGCGTTGTGTCAGGAAGAGCATCCAATGTAAAATCTCTGCCAAATCAATGTGTGAAACAGTCCAGTAAGTAGAGATGGTGGCAGATGATTCGCTGTGGCGACCCCTGGAGGGAACAACCAAAAGGAAAAGAAGATGCGTGTATGCCTCTGAAAATACGTCAGACTGTAGTTTAGCTTCAGTTGCTTCAATTTTTGGGGTTAAGGAACAAAACAGTGAAAAGTCCTCCAGCATGACACATATATGTCACAGTGAAACTGACCTTTGGCCTTTTGGAAGTAAAATATAATCACTGTTAACTACACAAATCTATTTAGTCTATCCTTTAGTCCAAATGAGCATAAAGAAATTCCACATTTGGGTTTATGAGATATCCTGTTATCAAGACTGGGATGGACATGTGGAAAGCCCTGTGGCCAATGTAGAGCCATAATAAAAACAAATAAAACAATGAATATCTGGAACATTTAATTAGCTTTACATGTGAATCTCCAGGCCTTCACAGGGCCTCAGAGAATGAAGAGACTAAATGCTGAGGTCTCACAGGAAGGCTGCAGAAACCTTTGCATCAGTTTACAACATCTTAGGCAGAATGAGTGGAGACACACACAAGACTTTAGCGTTGATCAATTATGGATGGCATGAGAATATTTCAGTGTGCGTCTTTGTAAATTTGGGCATGTTTTCAATCCATAATGAATGATGTGTCACTGTCAGCAGTTTTATTCTTGGTACCTCAGTCTTGTGAATTGTTTGCTTGCTGCTCTCATGATAATCATCATCAAAATACTTCTTTTTTTCTCTAACTCACAACCTTAACTAAGAGCTTATCCTAATACACCAGTCAATTATCTTTCAGCACAATTTGGACAGATCACACAGCCTGAGAGATTACTCACTGCTGCTGATACACCTACAGCAAGTTGTGTAGCCATTTGGAACGGTACAGGTGGTGCATCTGTTCTCCTTCTGTAATTCTCACTCATGTTTCTCTTCTTCTTTAATTAATTAGAGATAATCCTGTGCATCACTCGATACGTGACTGTTACATTTAATTTATTTACAACATTTCTCTGTCTTCTATCTGACTCATCCCTATATCACTCAGTGAGTCACACCACGCAAAGCAATGTGGGATCATACTGTGGTAAGTGCAACAAGCTGCGCACAGACCTCAACTAGTCACAGTTCACTTGCTGTTAATTCTGTCATTCTGCTTCCTTAATGTCTCATCTCTAAGAACAAAATAACCCATCTGTTGTGCTCTCACACAGTGTAGGGAAGTCAATATGCTTTTATGTACAGGCAAATGTTTCCTGCAGAAATTACCATTTGAAATGTAAATGGCTGATATCTAACTTCACCACAGAACAAGTAGGAGAGGATCATTCTTGTCTTTGTATTGCCTTCATCGCTTTCTCTCACATTGGTCATAAATTAGAATTTATTTATCTGACTGCTTCCCTGCTGCTCTGGATTACTAAATACTGTCTGCCCAAGTGTGCCCTCTGGTGCCCGAATCCCCGGCAAGAACTTGGGGTTTGTGAGTGTTGCTTACTTTTATGCAAAAATATCTCCTCACAGGGGGTCCTTGAGAGAAGATGGAGAAAAAGAACAAAAATCGGGGAGAAAGTGGGATGGGAAGAGAGAACGCTCAAAGGGGGGATCTGGCGTTTTTCAAGTCTGTGAAGATGCGACAAAGCTTGCTGACAAAAACATCAGCAATGTGTTAGCAGTGCGCGCGCTATCTTTGAGTGTGGGGGCTCTTTTAGACAAGGCAGCATGTAGAGTCGACCAAAGACACTTGCAAGGGAACCTCCGTGCATCACAGAACCCAGAAAAAGATCCACAAGCTACGAGTTTTTCTTGCAGTAAATGCTGTTTCCCCTCATGTCACTGTGATTTATGGAAGGCGTGGAAGCATTTGTTCTTGGCCTCACTGGGTATATGTGCATCAATGTGTGTTAACATGAATTCATATGAGAAGGAGTCAGAGTGAAGTACAAAATGCATGAACTTATGGATGACTGCAGTTTGCTCCGTAGGCGTTATGTGTATTCTATGGGTATGTTAGGGATTGTGAGATGCGATTGCTGGGGCTGTGAATGCGTTCCTATCAGAAGATACAACACAACTTAACCCTTTAAAGCCCAGCCCAAGAGAAACTGGGGAGAAAATTTGTATTATTTGGCCTTTAAACAAAATGTGTAAAAAAAATAAATAAATTGGAGGGTATATTTACCATTTATTACTGTGTGACATGTCAAAATTCTTGTAGTGTAGTCTTATGCTTCCTGGTATCCATTAGGGGGCAGAAGACAAGTAACATATTGTGTACAACAGGGTTTTGACCAAAGTTTTTACCATAATGTGATGCAAAATGTCTCAAATACTGTATGCATCAAATATGATACGGTATATGATATGGTTTTATCGGGTTAAAAATTCTGCCCGATCCAAAAAATGACAGTATACAGATAGACAAATATGAATCATGTTCACATATCGATTTAATTATAAAAATATGTGCAAATATTTTCAAAACCCAATGCACTAGCATAATTATCTCATGCCTTGGCGGAGGTTAGGTATGTGTCTGTCTGTCTGTCTGTCTGTTAGCAACATAATTCAAATAGTGATGGTTGAATTTTGATGAAATTGTCAGGAAATCTCCAAAATGGAATAAGGAACAAATTATTAGATTTTGGGGGTGATGCAGATCACCAACTGGATCCAGGAACTTTTTTAAAAATTCTTCACTTTGGGGAGATATGGATGATTTTGCCATTGGAGATTTTGAAAAATGCCCACAATCATTGGCAAAAAATTTTTTTCTAAAAATTACAATGACTTAGTAGAGATCTGTGCTCTCTGAGAGTTTTCTAGTATATAACACTCATTTCTTTTGTAGTTCTATCACCCACAGTCACATTCTATTTCACACACTGGTGAGACAAAGACTTTCACCCCTTTATAGATGCTGCTTGTATACTCCTCTTACCTCTCACACCCTATTTCACTCTTTATCCATCACTATTCTTTTGAGTATTGCCATAGTCACAAAGCTTTGGTCCCTTTATAGATGAGTTGCTCAGAATAAAAACACCTACTGAGATGTTTGAGTAGTTCTGGATACTTTTGAGCAGTTCTGAGGACTTGTGTCCATATAAGGATGACAGGACAGACCCTGTGGCAATTAACAGACATTAAGCAGTAATTCATAGTCTCATTATCATGAATATCTTTAAGATCACCATTTCATTTGTCAGGTAGATGTGATCCCTCTCACACGCTTAGGCCTATGTGATATGTTTTATGTGACATGCAACTGAAAGTTCAGTTGATTTGTATTATTTTAGAACATTAAAGACTATAAAACCATTTGTGAGCATTTGTCTCTTTTTCTAATAGTGTTGTGAGCAATTGTCTACGCACCATACTGAACACATTCATACTGCCTGCACAGCATTATCCATGGTTTTACCGGTTAAGTAGAACTAGGAAAAGGTGGAAAAGGTGCTGGTAGCTCTCTAATAAATCATGGCTGATAAAGCAAACCATCCACATGTTGTTTTAATTAGTTTTCCCCAAGTATTGAAAAATGCATACATTAGGAAGGAAAACAGGAATTTGCACTCAATGTGTTTTATTGCAATGAACTGACAATAGCTAAGTGTATTTTTAAATGTCACAATGATATTTGATAGAATAAAAGAAAAAAAAAAGAACAAACTATGATTTTATAAAATTACATGAGTGAAAACAAAGCATCACTGGCCCAGCTGATCACATCAATACAAACTATTTTACACCAAAATCTGGAGCCAGTCAATCCATGCAGTCTTTAAAACACAGCTACAACACTGTCAGAATGTGTGGAGGGATCTCACACATTCAGCTGCTGATGGTATTCATATCATCATCACAGACCAGTTTGACTGTAACAAGCCAACGATGGTGGGAGCACTGTGGCTTCACACCTCAACCACATTCTCCTCTTCCTGGCATAAGTCTTGGGAGATGGGATAAATTTTGCATGAATTAAGTTGAGGGATCTGCATGCTGCAGCTGAAGCAGCTGTTCCATGGAACCATTTACCCAACTTGCTTCTCTGGGAATGTTTAAGATTTATGAAAGGCAATCATTCAACAATCATTAATCTTCTTTTTTTCACACCAACTTTCTGTTAGCACTCTGTCAATCCAATTCAATAAGATTTCCGTAAAAAACTATTTTAGGAGTTCCTGGCGATACTGGGGACAGACAGTGTCCCAAATTCATTTTGTGCCGTTTTAAGATAATTAAGAAAACCCAGTTATCAATCAAAAAACACATCAAGTGTTAAAATTTTATATGGCAACATTTTGACCACGAAGGTCTGTCAGGAAAACATGATCATAGTCAGATAGACTGTGATGATAAAAATAAACAGACAATTTTTTGTTACTGTGAATTAGTTTAAATGTTTTGACGCAATATCCACACCCTGATAGTCTTTTATTCAGATTTACATTATTATTTGTCTTGTAAAAGGTTTAGGTTGCCTAACTGGTTGGCAAACAGGTAAGTTGAGTAGGCAGCAGACATCCATTGTGCTTTTACCTTTTCTTTTTCTTATACTGACCTGTGTCCATAAAGTCTGTAACAGCTGTGAAAATTAAAAGAAAAACAGAATGTGATGGTTTGCAAAAGGTTTAAATGGCACATTTAATTAAAAACAGTACAAATACAACGTATTAAACATGAAATCTGATCAACTTTGATTTCACCAGAACTCAAAGTTGTGTGTCATTTTGAGTTTGACTCCAAACCATATCAAGTTCAAACAGAGTCATGTCATATTTACTCCTGAGCTGCATCTCTTTTCTTTTAACAGCATTCTTTCAGTTTTTGGGAACTGAAGAAAACAATTGTTGTCATTTTGAGAATGAAACTCCTTTCCTTTCTTGCTTGAAGTAAGATTCCTGCTGCTTAACAGTTTGGGATGAGAGACAAGGCTTTTTTTGCCATGAGAACAATGTTTTATTTACTTTTCTACTTTATATATTTTATATGTTGCCTTTGTGCTATTTTCAATTAAGCATTTACTTAAAATTATTTCAAAATCATTGCATACTGCTGTAATTTATGTTTACATAATGTCAAATCTTCTTATAAAAAGGCTTACATTTTCATTTTGTTGCTGTTGGAATAATAAAGAGACTTTAAATGTAAACTGCTGATTGGCAAGTTTAAGGCATCCTATGATGTTAATTTATAATTATTCCAATATTGGATTCCACAGAAATTGTATAGAAATTCTAATATTAGGATCATATTCATCAATCATCACCAAAACTGCCACAGATTGATTGTGGAATGGATCATCCCATCGTAAAATTAACATTGGATTTTAGAAGTGTTTGCTTACAGCATTACATCTGCCCAAAGTGAATCCCTGCATCGGCAAAAACTAAATCAAAATCAAATTCAGTCCATCTGGATGCCATGGCAAACAAATCAGCCACATACCTTAATTTTAAAAATCATTTTGGTTCTTTTCTATAATAAACCATTTTACTGAGCTGAAACAAATGAACATGCAACTGTTTTTATCAGTCATCATGTTCAACATAATTTTATAAAGTTTTATGAAACAAGTTTTAAACAAATGACAGTTTTGATTGTGCGCCCAAAGATGCTGTAAACATCCAAACAGTGGCAATATAGCAATGTAACCCAACCTAAGAATGTGCCCAACTGTATCAATCATTTTACTCCAACTTACCTCAACTATAATAAATAAAAAGGCTACCCCCTGCTGGCCATTTAAATGAATGCAGCCTCTCAGGCTTTGCTTTTTAGACCCAGAGGCTCCATCCATCTTTATAGAGTCTGCATGTAGAATGCTAGGCTTGGCCAAGCTTGCTAGTGTATTTTTTTTCCCAGGATACATAGCAGCAAATTTCTTTGACTTTATATGGTTGTTTGCCTGACATAGACTTTGATAAATCAAAATGTTGCCTCATTAAATAGCTGGCCTCGGATCCTGCAATTTTGAGTGTGTGAACCACCTCTCTGTTTCTTTTGTATGCTGCATGATTCCAGCACTTTGTCTCTAACCAAGATTCTGTGCACTGCAGACTAATCACACTCTCTGTTAAGAATTGAAAAAACAAAAAAAAACACACCATCAATCAAACATGTGAACACCTTTTTAACAGTGACCAGATGAGCAACAAGTCACTGGGTTTCCTCTGATGATTTTGTAGCTGCATCTGCTGAACATGCATCACATTTTCCATTTCCGTGACTAAACTGCACCAGCCTACCCCAACCTGTTAGTGTAGTCTGCTAACTCACAAGCTTGAAATAGTAAACTGAAATATTAGAACTTGATGGATTGTGTCAGAATCTGCAACATATCTTTAACTTTTTTTTTTTTTGCCATGATCTGTTTAATGAAGTGCTGCATAAAAGCAAAGCATTAAAAAGACAAGTATGAGCAATAATATCGAACACAATCTCCACAACATCCATTCTTGAAATGAACTACTTCACAGGCTCACAGGGCATCTGGAACTGGCAGTCAAATATTGGAGGTGACAAGGGGCTTTGTGTGGACTCATGGCTCAGGAAGTTGGGTGGGGGTGGGGAAAGGAGGTTGTCGGCTCCGTCACACAAACACAATGCTCAAAGAGTTCAAAATTTACAAAACATCAAAATTCCTCCTGCAATATTGTCATGCAATATACATGTTGACACGACTGAGACAACAATGTCCTTTTTTTTTTTAAAGAGTTTTCATGTCCAGTTTGGCAGTGAATGGGTTCGCCCCACGTCAGAGAGAGAATATCACACTTCTCCTGGCAGAGAAGGTAACACAGGTTTTCAACCCCTCTGCCATGTGTCATGGGAGGTGCGGAGACCACCGTCAGCTATGATTTAAAGACATTTTAACAGTTCAGATACAGTCTTTGATCAAACATCCTACTTAGGTGTTACATCACATCTTACTAAATAAACAAGCAAAAAGCATCAAGTGAATCCATTTTTGTGACTTGTCTGTTGATACTATTGTACATTTAAAGCCACAGTAAATTTCATTATATGTATAGATATACAGTGTTTTGACACTGACCAAACTTGACAGCCTGGTATGAAATGCTACAGACTGCAATGCGCAGGACAGATCTAGCATTTCTACTTCTACCACATTGTCAACACACAGGCTATTGACATAATGTGCTTGGCGCAGTTGCCTGGCAACACAAGCAGTACAGTTTTTAGAGGATTTCAAAGCAAAAAGAAAATCTTACAAAGCTATGCAAAATAGTATAAAACAATAAATAGAAAACCTTTTAAAACACAAATTACACATTTGTCCTTATCCGTTTGTTTTCTCGTTATGTGCAGATAACATTTTTAGCGTTTTATGACAATTCTACACATAAACAATCTTCATTTTGGCTCTTAAAAAAATCTGTCTTTCTTTTTTTAAAAACTAATATGCATCTGATATTAAATATAGGAGGGAGTGGTCATATGGGGCAACTTAAAGAAGTCTGCAAGACCTTCATTTTATTCAGTTAATCTGTAATTTAACCAAGACAGCTGAACTGATTTTATGTTTAACTGCCAACATGGCCCATAAATCCACAGCAGGAGTTAAGCAGACATTTAAAATCTGCCTCTGAACCCATCAGCTTCCTCACTCTCTCTAAAACTTCATACATTAGCTGCAGAGGACAGCATGGAAATGAAAACTTGGCACTGAAAAAAAAAAATCACTTATGTTAAAATACACACATCCGCAGTAGGGGAGAACTGTTCATTTATTCTCCATAATTTCCAACCTCCTTTTCTTTCTCTATTCGGCAAGGAGGAGGAGGGAAGAGGAGAAGAGTGGGACAGTCTTTCACTCAGGCCATAGTGTCTGGCAGTGTTTAAGTGGCACACCAGGACTTGTTTCAGTCTGCCAAGGCAAATCCATTGTGAAGGCAGGTGGGCCAACACACATCCTCACTTAGGACACAGACTTGTGTGTCCCAGCCTTTGTCTCTTCGCAGCCTGGCAACCAAGTCAGCAGCTACAAAGTCAGTGGGAGAAGAGAATTGCTATGGCAACCACCATAGTGGGCAAGGCTGTGGCTGCTCTTGGATCAGTTCAGAGACTTTGTTTTTTGGCATCCGCTTAGTCTCAGAGTCAAGCGTAGAGTTGCCTCTCTTAAATGTTTTTTCCCAGATTGGCCCGCGATCTCATATGCACATGAATTTTTTTTCCCACTTTTGAAAAATAGACAAATATTTGGAGTACTAAGAGTCAAACTGCAGGTATGAAATAAAGTTTCACAGAAAACAAAAAGTAAGAGCGGCTCATGATATTTCAAGTTTGCACTCTCAGAGTTAATCGTGCTGAAATGGTACATCCATTCATTCACACAAACATATTTCTTAACATAAAACAGCCACCAGGGTGAAATTTTAAAACCGATCAATTGACTAATTCAACAGAGCATTTAACGACAGTTAGGTCTGAAGGTGGAGTCCAGATCTGCTCCCTGGAATTGTGTTGGCTGAGTCCGCGATGTGCGTGAGGCAGGAGGAGAGTGGTGGGGCGGTCCTCCTTTATTTAGTCAACCGAGCCAGGGTGCAAGCTGAGCGCAGGCGGGTCCAGACAGGTGGGAGAGTAACTGAGGTGAGGTTCTTTAATCCATAGGAGAGGGGCGCCGTTCTTTCCTTCTTGGCTCTTGCTATTGTTGCGACTTTTGTAGCGCACAAACAGCAAGGCGATGAGGAGGATGCCAAAGATGGGGAAGGGGTAAAAGAAGACGAAGTAAAAAAGAGAGTCGATGGAGCACACCACTGAGTGGATAGTAGACACTGTTGACAGAGAATAACCAAGCATTAATTTAGTTTCTTTTTCTTTTGCAGTCCTGATAAAGAAAAATAGCTGGAAAATGAGCAAATCCACATTGAAATGGACTATCCTTGCAAGCACAAGTTGTCTTCTGCTATTAGAGCCATCACTTCAAAAAATGCATTTGGCTGCTTTTGAAACTCAGACCTCAGCTTTAATCTTAAAGTGAGTCCATCCCCTGCAACCGCCTTAACTGAGTTTGTTCATTTACAACATCCCTAAAAAAATAATAATAATAAAAAAAAAATTATTGCCATGCATTTCACTGCATAAACAGGAAGCTGAAGTTTGTTTACTTATGATCAGTTTATGAATACCATTTAAATTTCCATTGGCATAGCACATGTTACATGTAAACCAACTGCTTAGTGGTTGAAAACTAAGTTTACCCAAAGAGGGGATGATCACAAAGAGCATGAAATGATCATACTGGATAATCCTTAGTAATCTAAACTATGAGGTAGGTCTTTGTCTATTATGTATTTAGCCATTTCTGTCTCAGGCCCAAAGATTATTCTTTACATCACATTGTTCTGCATATTTCCCCCATTTTCCTGAAGTGAGAGATGAACGCAGCCAAAAGTAGATTCCTGAAGAGCTAAATACACAAAGGGGAGCACAAAAGCTCAGGCTATTGAGCTGATAAGACACAGTCAAATAAGAATATGGAATTCAAAAGTCCAGTTTTCTCTGTGTCCACATAAACGCTGTAAACTGTTTCTGTCTTTGTTCAAGGAGGTTTTTTTTTTTTTTTTTAAAGATCCCATTTTGTTACCTATCAGTGTATTTGCATGTGGATGAAAGGTCAAAACATTTATTTGAAAAAAAAAAAACTGCTGTAATTCTGGAGCTCCTCATACTCTGGACTTATCGGAATAGTTACAGTAAGGACATATTAGGAGTGGGCAATGCAGCAGTACAAAGACCCAGATCCTGGGATATAAAAAGGATGAATGATGATAAATGGATATCTGCTGAAATACTGCAATATAACTATGAATGGGGAATTTTGCATTCATTTTTTTGTATGCATTTTGCTTTGTGCAGCGTATGAAATGTGTGGGATCTTATTTCCTGGGTGATTTTGGATTTTGAACTTTAGACCCACTTGCAGCTTCACTCAGTGAATGACTATCCAAGCTAAATCCAAATGTTTGGTATGGATTAAGTGAATGGGTCATTTTTTCTGCATTATGACATTTACCATTTGGTCTAGCATCCTAAAAAGAAGCAGTTGATCACATCTTGTCAGTGTTCAATGTCACCTGCACTCATAGAGCTTACCTTGCTGCAGTACATTGACAATAGTGAACCCAGAATTATTGGCAGCCAGGCGGTACCATATTTTGCGGGGGTTGAGAAGCCACTCCTCCACATGGCAGTAGTACCGGCCTGCGTCTGTCGACCGGACTCCATGAATGGTCAGGCTGTACAGGTCAGAGTTCGTCCTCTCAAACTGCAAGCGGGAATTTGGCCCCATTTCATCCCGCGGACTGCAGTTTTCATTTCTGAAAACGAAGTCATGGGCGATGGTAAACACACACTCGCGTTGACTGTCCTCCTCGCTCGGCTGATCCTCGGTGCTTTCGTCCTCAGAGCGCTCCACATACCAGGTAACAGATAAGTGTGAGTCCGGAGAAGATTGTGAGGGAATGCTGCAGCCCAGCCGGATTGAACCGGACTCCTCTATTGTCACGTTTGACTCTGTTTCTTCCACCTGCAGTCGAGCCTCTGCAGGGCCAAGAAGAAAAGAGAGAGTGTGAGATTAAAACACCTTTTGAAAGCAAAATATGTGGAAAAAGTTTTTGTATTTGCCCAAATTTACATTAACAGGACCTTCTCAAGAATCCATATAGTTTCAGCTTTAGCTTAAACTTCCTGCCAACCCCATGTTGACAAAATGTGATGATCAAAATAAATACTAAGACTTTATTTGACCTGATTTAGACATATTAAAACCATAAAACAGTAAATACTGCAAATGGGCCAATGGTTGCACAAACAAGAGACAAAAATATAGAGATTCCACCATGCTGCCTGTAGCTATCTCCAGCTTTTCAGCTTCCCAGCAGGGTTAGATCCTCACTCAAGGCTACTGTGTCTGTCTGCATGAGAATGCTAAAGCCCTTCGGGGCTGTTACAATGACCCACTTCCAACATAGTTTAAAATGAAGTGGCAATAAAGACTTGGCTCGCATGATTTCTCCTTTTTGTTCTTGTTAAAGCACAAAGAGAATCATGACTAACAGCATGAAAACAGGACAAAAAAACCCAAACATCTACTCTCATCTTTCCTCTCGAAGGACAGATTTCTGGATAATTCCTCTGTAATTGTTTTAATAATTTAATAAAAATCCATGATGTGCACTGTATACATATCTAATGAAGATGCATACATTCTGTTCCTCTGCCTGCTTGTATAGTATTGAATTGTTCTGTAGCATTTTCCTGATGATAAAAGTTTAAACAGTACGTGACTGGGGTGTGAAGTGTCTGAAATTAAACTGCCGGCCTTCTTCCTCAGATGCTTGGTGTCCCCATCCTCCCAAGTACGGGAGCTCCGACCCTACCACACGCTGTGCTGTCGTCACCACACGCGTAAGTCTTTCTGCTCATCAGATGTAGAGCTTATGTATCACACTGTGATGCCGTTTGAAAAGATGCTCTCCATGGTGGTGCTAAAGAAGTTCAGCAACAGTTTCTGGAGGAGTTGTGCTTGTTTACCTTCCTTAGGAAAAGCAGTCTTTGTTGAGCTTTCTTTGTTGCACCTGAAGTGTTGAAGATCCATGTTAGAAGCAACTATTCTCTCCACGCTCTCAACTACTGCTCCATGTATGTGGTGGGTGGTTTTTCCTCATTAATATCATCAGCCAAAAAAATTATCTTCTTGATGTAAATAATTAAAAATAAGCACCACCACAATTCATTTTCTGAATGGATCAAAAATTTCCCTCTGAATTGTACACATGACAGAAAACCACATCATTCTGTCATTCTGAGGTATTTGGGGGGGAGGGGATGCAGTGTTGGTTGGCTATTATTTATGTGCTTTTGAGGGTGTTAGGTTTCATGGCAAAGCATTGGTCGGAATTATTGGCACCCACGGCTTCTAAGCATAGATTGTTCATATATTAATGTAACTAAAATATAACATACAAACAAAACTTTCAATAATATTTGGCTACACTTTAACAACCTCTAAATCCTTCTTGTAGATCTAGAATCCTCTTTCACTTGTCTACACCTGTCTGAGTCTTTTTACGATTACAGATTTAACCTTCCTTCAAATCCTCTTAATTGGATTTTAGGTCAGGATATACTTTTGATCAGTAGGCTAACAAAACAAAAAACAAAATCATTTCCTTAATTTTCAGCCTTTCTGTTGTACTGTTTAATGTCTTTTGTGACACTGTCCAGGTAATAAACCCTAGTTTTGTGACTTTGGGCAACACATTTTGTGCCAAAGTGGCTGGGTTATCTTCTGATTTCATCACCCCCATACTAAATTCAATCCTTTTACTATCAGAGGAAGCAAAGCAGCTCCATGGCTCCATGTTTTATTCATTTTGTCACCTATAGAGAAAGTGATGCACTGCATTCACAAATACCTCTACTTTGGTTTTTACCGTCCACAGAACATCATCCGTGTGATTCAGTGAACAGTGCACAGTGCTGGCCGAAACTAAAAATATCCTTTCAGGTCAGCCTGAAACTTTAAGATGCTTTTGTCCTTTGGTCCACATCAATATCTTTCATTAAATTTCTTCTTAAAAAAGTGGCAGCATCATAACAGTCATAACTGCGGAAATTCTTGGTAACATCAGAAAATGTTGAAAAGGGATTTCAGAATGTTTTGTGATTTTCTTAAAGCATTTGCTATTGTTCTGTTTTATGCAAACATCATTTCTGAGATAGCCATCTTGTTTCTAATCAACTGCTTAATACAAATGATACAGACACTGTAGAATTGTTTTAATTCTGTAAAATAAATACAGAGGTTTTTTTTTTTAAAAGGCACCAACAATCATGTTGACTCATTAATTTTGCTATATAAATAACTTTTTTTTTGTCTGTCAATTTTTCCATTTCTTAAACACTTAAGATAAACCAAATTATAGAATTCACATCTTAAATATCTTTAAAAAGGGGTACCAACGATTCTGATCAGTATTGTATAAGAAAGGCGGGAGGATGGAGGTGAAGAGAAATGTAGCATTCTGTGGGGAGAGAGAGGTATGAGTTGGAGTGTCCTTAAAATAACTCTGATGAGGTGGGATGTCAAGATGTGGGCGGCAGTAGGAACATCATCACTTCAAGCGGAAGTATATGAGTGCTGGACAAGAGGCTTAACTCCATCAGTTTTCCTGACTTCATTCCTTTTTGCTCCCTCCGCCAGAGCTCTGGCTTGTGCCATTCTAAGGTCATCAGAGTGAGATGGCCTCCAGGCTTTGAAAAGTACACGGGGGTGGTGGGAGGTCACATTAACAATGTGCCGCTGATTTAAAGCATGAAAGTATGGGCTAAACTGGCAGCTGCTTCCATCCTGTGGGAATAAATTCTCATCTAGTTAAAGAGAACAGCCCTTTTCTCTGCTCGCTTACCTGGCTGTCTGACCAAAACCTGCGTGTACCCTGAGGATTCCCGCGAGAGCCTGTACCAGGCTCCATCTGGGTCTCTCAGCCACTCCTCCACCAAGCAGTAGTATGTCCCAGAATCGCTGCTCTCTGCTCTGTTCAGTGTCAGCACGTAGAGACGAGGCGAAAGCCTCTCAGCCTGCACGCGGAGTCTGAGTTTCTCCTCGTCTGCATAGGCACCGTACTCGAAGGCCCCCGAGCGTTCGATTCTCAGCAGGAGCTCATCCGTTTCTGACCCCGCCGCACGTCTCACGTACCACAGCACAGCATGCTGGGAGTCCTGGCTGGTCTGGGAGCTGATGGAGCAATTGATCCTGACACGGTTGTCTTCCAAGTACACATGAGACTGGTTGTTCTTTTGCACTTTCAGCTTACTCTCTGCAAGGAAACAAAGAAGAAGGGGTCAGTAGGGAGGAAGAAAGAACAAACAGTAAAACCCTTTGGATATAGGAAAATGTGAACAGCTGTGACAGGTACACAATGCAAGTTTTTTTGACAAACGGCCTGTAGCTTGGTCTATTTCTGATGGCAGCAGGGCAGGAAATGATAGCAAGGTGTGAGTGGGCACAGCCGCTGACAGAGAAAAAGAAAGATGGAAAGAAAAGGGAAATGAGAAATGCCAAGTAAGAGTGTCAAAGAGATTGTAGGTCTGATGGTTTCAAGTCAGGAATGCATGATAAGACGCAGAATAGGTGAAGAGACAGGAGTGAAAGTGACAGAGGTGGATGTTAAGGGAGGATATCATTAGGTAAGATATAAAACAAAAGCAGGACAGGGGTCTTGTCAGTATGCCAGCAGGAAAACGAAGAAGGAATACATTTATGAAGTCATTCAAACACAGAGAAAGAGCGGGTAGTAGTGGAAGGAGACGACAGAGAGGTGTAACTGAGATGCCAGAGGGGAGCTGCAGCTTCCCCGAGTACTGTGACAGGATTGGTTACAGTGACATCGGTTGCAGGATAGGATTAGCTGCAGGTACATCAGGTCTGACCGTGACCAGAACCCTACTGTCAAATGCTTGGGGGGAAGATTAGTTCAAAGCATGTCGAACACACACAAAGGTGCACACACGAATATCCCTGAGAAAAGATGCAGGAAAACACAGGGAGACACAATGACAAACAACAACCATAAGAATACCTTACAAACGCAGGAGAGAAACGTGTTATGGCATTTCCAGAAACAGACATTAAATTTGTCACTTGTTTATTTGCTTGACCTGTTATTTAACAGACACAAGTACAAAGGAAATGATGATCAGTGCCCTAACTGTACTTATTTCAATAGATTTAAAAAACCTTAACTTATCTAGAATGTAATGCTAGCAACACCTCTTAAAAGTGATGGGGGAGAGGGACAAATGAAATAAAATATTGTGTTTTAAAAGGGAGAAATAAAACTATATTTTATACAAGCAAGTCTATTCTGGAGGCCCAAAAGAAGCCTTAATAACACAGGGAATGATCAGTGGAGGAAGAAGCATTCAGATCCCTAAAAGTATCAGATCTACAGTATGAAAACCCTGAAATATATGTCATGTATATGTATGTCACACTTAGCATATCTGCAGGCAACCCATTGCACACAGCCTTTAAAATGCATCCACTTGTAAACAAATCTAGTCTTTTTTTCAGCAATTGTTAATAAAGAAAACCAAGAAAAAAAAGATAATAGCTTTTCTAATTCATCTCACTGACACTTGTGTGTATAGAAAAAGGCAAGAGACAGATCCTGCTACAGAAAGACAAACTATGCAATATTTGCTTAGACAGTCAAAGTGCTTATTTGGAGTATGACCAGCATAAAAAATAAAAAATTGCTACTCAGATCTAACAACACAGGCACTGACTCGTCCATGTTCTTATTCTTCTGCTGGTTCGCTGTAATAGTAATATGACTGCCAGGGCCGTCGCAGGGAGGGTGCGAGGCCCTGTGCCAACTTGAAATGCGAGGCCCTGCTCTTTGACATGGATGCGCAATTACGCATGAATAACAGTCACATGGACACAGCTATTCCAGTGTACTGCACTCATATTCCCGTTGCAATATGTTTTAGAATAAAACAGACATAGACGTAGTCTCACCAACTTTTTGCTATTTGTTTCAAAGGGGGGGAAAAATCAACAGTGCAACTAATCATCAGGCACGAGCGGGACCTCCTCTTCCAGGACAAACTGATGAAATGTAACTTTCATGAAAAAATAAAAAATGCAACGCTAGGTTATGCCTATTTGAAGAATTTTTTTATTTATTTATTTCAGAGTCAGAGACGTCCAGGTGTCTGTGAAATCTTTGACGCCGCCTGCAGCTTAGGTTCAGTAGAGAGAAATCCTACAGCATGCGCTCCGTCTGCACTAGTGGTTAAGCGGCACCGCAGATGTGCTACAAGCTACAAGACAATAAACTAATTAAGCACTTTGAATTGTTTCTAACAGGAAATGTGCTATACAAATAAACATGCCTTGCCTAGCCTTAATAAGCTCACTCGCTAAGTGATGGGGGGTGTGAATTGAAATCTGTCAAAACGACGGACGGCCTGCAGATTTTTCTGTCACCATTTTAAATAACTGGTCAATGATGGAAAATCAGTTAATGGCAGGGTTCGAATTTTGGCCGTGTGCCATGACTATGCAATGTACGTACACGTACATGTGCATGCATATTATTGCGCGTAGTGCGGCCCAAAAATATGATGCAATGCTCACAATGCTGCTGTCCACGGCTCTGAAGGAAACAGAACAGATCACCTGCATTGTTTGGAGGATCTAATTAATCAAATCAAATAAATGATCAAACAAATAAATGTTATCCTTAGAAAAAAAAAACTTCATTTGTTGTATTATATATATGTATAGTAAATTTATTTAAGATAATAATGAAACGACTCCCAAAAAATTCAGTCGGATTTCAGGCGCGAGGCCCCCTAGTGGCGCGAGGCCCTGTGCGTTTGCACAGTTCGCACAGTCCATGCGACGGCTCTGATGACTGCACTGCCACATAGAAAGACCCGCGGCTGTAGTAAATATAATGAAAGTAATTCATAATAAAAACATAATTAATTTAGTAAAGCAATAAGATGGTCATTGAAGTAGTTTAAAAAAACATTCTTTTTTTAATACTTGATCTTTTTTATCCTTTAAAAACATTGAAACAGTCTATCAAAGCACACGAGTAAAGACTCTGGACCTGGAATACACTGTATTGCTGTTGAAACATTTTTAAATGATATACTTTTACTGATTGATATTTGAGCTGCACGTTATTGGGAAAACATATATTGTAATAATGATATGCCTTGGTATATATATATATATATATATACACATATAAAAAAATCATTAGTGTATGCTGTGTAGCTCTGACATATTCACAAGGACTGCATTTTATTTCCACACATGTAAAACAAGCAGAAAAGCAGGTACTCCTTTAAGTGGAATGCAACCCTCATTGATCCACTTGTGTATTTCAAGTCAAAATGTCTGCTGGAAAGAGGTATAAGCTGGAGAGTAAAAAGTTATATAAATCCGTCCAAGCTGTC